>VDFB02193867.1:449949407-450104302 GCA_007258455.2 Sequoia sempervirens
TTCATATGAAAACATTGTGATAAGTATATGTTTTGATATAATGAGTAAACATTTAAGGGTTAGAATATAATGGTGTTAATGATTCTGTTGGATTCATTATTATAGGATAACTGAATGCAAAGATTTGAATGTAATATGTAAGCAAATGACTATCTCTGAAGGATAATTAGCAGCTGAAATGCTTGCTGAACCAAAATGCAAGTCCCAGCTCAAGTATCCATGTGCGTTCCCCACATTGCCCTTTTTGTACATAAGTTGAGATAGGATGTCTCATATTAAGGGGAGGTTCCTCTAATAACTGTATTTAGCAACTAAGTTATTGCTGCTGTGCAATCCTACATGTATCCTTTAAATACTTATCATGAAATATTTACATACATTTTATCTCAACTGATGGTGCTTTTGATGCCTAATATTAGATCATTTGCAATATTCATTCCATATTTACTACTATGTTTTCATTTGCAAGGCTGATGCAATAGGAATACTTAAATTATCCTTATGATCGCAAAAATTAAGAGTCTTTCTTTCCATGAAATGCAACATATAGTTTTTGACAAATCCATTTATCCCTATGAATGGCAGTACTGCTTGCAACACCAGAGAGAGGATTAGCAATAGAGGTTTTTCGATTCTCCCACCCCTATGACATGCATCAAACTCAATTTTAACCGCACCAACCAAAGACATATAAGTGTCCCTTGACATATTTTAATCATACTCTAATATGTTGTTTTTTTTAATGGCTTTCCTTTTCACTAGATGTTTGGCTTTAAAAAATCCCATCTACTCTAGAAACTTAGCATTCCATTTTAAGTGTTCATCTCAGTCATTCCTCACTCAACAACTTTCCTTCATTGATCTCTAGTAGCATCTCAAAATAAGTTGGTGTCAAATTTGAATCTTTTCGTTGGGGTTTAACAAGAGGTTTTGCAACCATTTTTTTTTTCCAAATTCTACTACCTCCGAACTTTTTTAGGCTTATTTTCTAAATGTTCTAAACTTATTTATTGCCTAATTAACTATTCTTACTAAAACCAAATGGGTGTGACCCATCACATTTGTAACTCTATCCATTTGAGGATGCCCTCTGCATTTTTGTAAGTTGTAACATCATCTTGTACCTATTTGAATATTTAATATGATACATCATATTTTTATATAATATCTACCCTAAACTTTGAATCACTCATTAAACTGGTTTCTAAAACTTTGGCCATCAATTACAAGAAAGGTGAGGGATAGCACACACATGGTAGAGAGAAAAGAGACACAAAATGTGTATATGCACAACATCTCAATAACATGATTATCCAACCTACTTATAATTAGAAGGGGTGCACATATCAAGATCCCTATTAGATATTTAGCACAAAGATCGAAGTATGCCTTGGTAATAACAAAAGAGGTGAAATCAATCCTATAGATTACTTAACCAAGTATAAATAGCTCACAATACTCACAATGTAATGAGAAATCAGCAAGAAAACTAGGAAGGATACTCCCAACACAATGATTTCCCATCTTTAAGCACAATACAGACATAAATGTTGAAAAGTTAAGAACTGGTTTACACCACAGTGAAATTGATAGAGTTTGCTTTCTAACACTATGCCTTTGATATTTCTTCAACACCATGCACTCTATGATAGAAAAATAATTGTTTCTCCCAACCTATGAGAGCAGACATCAATTTTGTTAAGGTTTATAGTGAATTATTTCACATGCTGGTAAAGTTTCATCAAGATCCACCCACAAGATAAAAAGATGTGCAATATAGAAATCATAATGCGATTTTTTATAATTTTAAAGCTTTAAAAAATTATAAGATTGAATTATCTTCACATGAAATAGTAGTTACTCTCTATTATTTGAGGTTTTTTTCTCTTCACAACCATTTTAGAACCTACAAACATTATTTGACACAGTCTATTTTCTAATTTATAAGAAATATGTAGATCAATATTCTCGGGACATCTCTTAGGTACTTGAGCCATAGGACACCTTGACTGTTTCTTTGAATCTGACAAGGTCCATGATCCTCAATTCCATACCAAACAACTAATTTCCTCTAAGATGCATGATCTTTTGTCTTCTGGGGGAAACAAACTTAAACAAACTACCTTTTTTCCCTCTGCATTAGCTTGCCTTTGTTGTGGCTTTAATATCACTGCTACAAAGTGATAGAACAGTAACAGTGACAAGAAGTTGTAATTTTATTAATATCAAGTAAAAGGCACATATAAAAAAGGGATGTTCATGGGCCAAGCAATATCATCTAAATAGGCTCAACATCTACCTAACTATCTAAATGAAACTAAGCATGCCTGATCATGTAACCACACATATTACTTTGGCATGGATTCAAATGGTACTATGGATCAAAGTCTTGGTGTGGAACGCCCAACAAGTCCCATGTTATCACCTTTGCTTACTGATCTATACCAGTTCACAATGGCATATGCATATTGGAAAGCTAGCAAACATCTTGAAAAAGAAGTGTATGTTATTGCAATTTCATTTTTCTAATAGAGAGTCCTTGGACTTATTTCCTCTTTTCTTGTTAGCAAATTTAAATATTGTTTTTCAATAGCCATATGAATACAACTCTAGAATTTTCAGTATCAACTTTTGTTTGCTCCAAGTTTGTCACATTATGAATCGATCTTCAAATTTGTCATTCCAACTTTATGTTGCAGGTCTGTTTGTAGGGAACATTAGATGTAACTTTTTATGTCAATTTTAATTTATAATCATAGTTATATTTTGATGTGCTACATTTGTGACATCCTACAACCTTAGAGGTAATGAAATGTCTCGCAATAGTTTTGATATTAAAATATTGTTCTAGTGGTGTGCATATGTTCTTTCTAAAAACGTGCAACTAAATAAGCTATTTTTATTTGGATAGTAGCAATCTCTTGTCCTTCTTTCTTCTAGAAAATGGCAATGATAGAGAAAATAAACACCTATCAATTCACATTTAAGTATCGCTAAATGTACAACAACATTAGGGTTGGCAGGTTGTGTAAAGGCTAATGTGTGTGCAATGCAGAGCGTGAATTAAGGGACACATGGCAGGCCCAAATCTGGACGAATTTAGCCAAAATCTTAAGTTCAGAATAGAAATAACTCATTTCTATGGGACTTGGAATTTTTCTGTAGAATTTAGTTTTATTTCTGATAGATATTTTGGAATCAGGGTTGCTTTCCTTTTCTTCATCTTCGAAATATGGTAAGTAGTTGTTAGAAAACAATTCTAGGTTTTTTAACTTGTGTTTAGAAAAGTTTTGAACAATATTTTTTATGATATTGGAATTCATGAAATAGTATATGCCTTTCATAGTATTTATATCAAACTGTAGCTTGTTTTGGCTGGAGCTTTCCTATCATACATTTTCAGATAGAAATTTCTAGGTTGTTGCAAGTCTCATAAATTTAATACTGCAAATTTAATACTGCAAGGAAGGAAATGCATATTTGTTGCTGCTGCATACATTATCTTTTAGTGAGTAGACTACATTATTATGCATGCATAAACACTGATTTTTAGTTAGAGAATTATTGATCAGACCGGCTTTTATATTAAAGCTATCAATTACTATTATATTCTAGAGTTGCATGCCTCCCAATTATAGGCATAGATGAAGAAGTGATCCCAAAAAAGGGAAATGAAATTGGGGCAAGTGACATACCTAAAGATTCTACACAATTTGTGTCTTGTTGTCAATGAAGCCCTAATGAAGGAGGTATTGTCTTAAAATAAGACGAATCGAATCCAAGCTGCCTATAGATAACAAGACAATTGTTTTAGAATTAAAAAAGTGAAAAAAAAAAATAATGTGCAGCTCTAAATCTCATAGAATTCAATCGCACTTACAGAGGTAAAAATTTGCTGAGATTGGCACCTGGGAGCATTCAGACGTTTCTTTGCTTAATCTTGATTAAAATATACTAACTACAATCAGCTGAATTTTTCTTGCATGTATTCTTGCTTAATCTAACTAGATACTCCTCTTCCAAAATAAGTTAGCATTCAGAAGGGGGGTTTCTGGAAAGAACTGCTATCTAGCAGGTGAAAATGAAAGAATCATTAACATGTATTATAGGAGTATCTTATGTCCACTTTATAAGGGTAGTAGTTAGAGGAGGCAGTGATATAGTTTTCAACATCACAGTAGAAGGCAGTATTGTCAAGATAGATGAAATGATGAAAATGCACAGTGAAGAGGGTAGTTCAGTGAGGGGGACAAAGAATAATGATCTACTACAAGGGCTCTTGTCATTTGTGACTTTTCTTGTTATACATTTCAATGATACTAGGACAGAAAATGCAGATCTAAAGAATGTGCTTCTACAGTTTATATCTGTGTTGGTATATTATAAAGAATGCATGGTTGCCTTTGAAAGTAATGTGACTAAGGGCAATGAAAATAATTATGACAGCCATGACAAATAAAAAGGACAGTCATCAAGGATACTCAAGGAGCACAAATACAAAGGACACTTAAAAGGAAGGTAAGACCCAAACTCAAAGTCTCGGTGATCACTAATTGCAAGAAAATGGAATGGAAATGGTTAAGGTTGTTTGTTGACTATTTCAAGAGTAACGAAAGTCTCAGGGATCACTAATTGCAAGATAATTGGAAGCAATTGTAATCATAAGTTAGCTGAAAATGGTCCCTGGCATGAACCTACTTCTAGGATTGTTGTAGAAGCTTAAAAATTTTGATCCAGTTCCTGAGTACCAGCATGAATATAATCAGCTAGTATATAAACTTGGCAAGCAAAGGATACTATGCATTGATTCATTGCGATGGTCAAGTCAAATGATATTTTGCACAAGTAGATAGCTTCCAAGGGAGATTGACTCTACTTAAGAGTTTATAAAATGGAATATGGTGTTTTGCTTGCAAAGTCAATTGTAGCTGAAAAAGTGGGAGAATTTATATTACATAGTTGAAGAAAAGAATGCAAAAATCTGTTTCCAAGAGATTTGGTGCACTGATAGTGTTAAACAGAACAACTCAAAAAAATTCTAAGGATCCTTTCAATTTTGGAAGCAGTAACGATACTAGTCCAGTGCTAGCACAAGAGCAGAGAACATCAATTGTAGCTTATGGAAAGGGAAACTCTAAGAACAAGTATACAGTTTATGGTTGACTGAACACACCATTTATTTCAAGTTGCATCTGGTCTTGACTCACTTGCTCTTGGGGAGGGTCAAATCCTAGCTCACGTTAAATATGCCTGCAAGATAAGTGAAGAAACAGTAGGATTTGGTAGGAATCTCATGGGGCTCTTTTAGCAGGCTATCATAGCTAGAAAATGGGTCCGTTCAAAAACAAGTATAGCTTCTGGTGCTATATCCGTTAGTTCTGCAGCTGTTGAGTTAGAAATAATGAAGCTACCAAAAGATAAAGTTTCCTCCGCTAGAATGGTGGTTGTTAGAGCTGGCAAGATGGGGAATCTTGTGATAAAGCATCTATGTGCAAAAGGATGCAAGAGAATTGTTGTGGTTAATAGATCAGAGGAGAGATTTTTTGGCTTTGCAGGAGGAGCTAACCCAAGCAGAATTGATTTATCAGCCACTTATTGAGATGAATAAGCACACAGGTGAGGCTGATGTGGTGTTTACAAACACATCATCAGGGACACCTCTTTTATTGAAGGATCAAGTGGAGGCACTTCCTATAATACCTGCCAAATTGGGAGGTAATAGACTGTTCATAATCATTGTTGTGCCCAGGAATGTGGATACCCATGTGTCAGAATTAGAATCAGCTATAGTGTATAATGTGGATGACTTGAAGGAAGTTGCTTAACTAAACAAAGAAGAGAGGTAGAGGAGAGCAATGAAATCTGAAGTTATCATAGACAAAGAATTGAAGCAATTTGAGGCATGGAGAGACTCACTAGAGATAGTGCCAATCATTAAAAAACTTAGAGCTTATGCTAGAGAACCAGAATTGCAGAGATGGAGAAATATTTTCCAAAAACAGGAGATGAGATAACTAGAAAAGATAAGAAGCTTGTGGATGATCTAGGAGTATTGTTAACAAATTGCTACATGGTCCTATGACACATTTGAGATGTGATGGGTGTGATAGTCGAACTTTAAGCAAGGGTCTCAAAAATATGCATGCTCTAAGAGAATGTTTGATCTTCAATCTGACACATCTATCCTTGAACAAAAATTTAGAAATGTGGTCAAGAATGCATAAAGCTAAGTCCCTTGATTTTTTGTGGCTTGGTGGTTATATTTTGCTAGTTTCATTCACCGGCTATTGGAAAACTCTTCTTTGAGTCATTATGAAGAAGTGGAGGATCATATTGATTGAATTATTATTTGATCAAACTCCAAAAAGAAATAGATACCCTAACATGCTCCCAACATATCCTATTCATTGCGAAGGAAGAAGAGACTCGTGTTATGAATGTTCCTTTTTGACTTCGGAGCATTCTAAATAATGTAGACTTGCCTAATTGGGAAGAGTTAAAAGAGGTATGACTATAATACGTAAAAAAAAATTCCATTGAAGGAAATTTTTTATTGAATAATTTAATTTACTCTCTTGGAATAAAATATGAAACAGGCACATGCCTTGAGTTTGGATGCATGTACATATGTGGTTTCTTATCATTTTGGTTTCTGCTGTGATTTACAGAGAGAGCTGCTAATTGTATTTTTTATGACATCTTCTTTGTATGAGATGGTATTAGTTTCCACCTCTAAATTGATAACATATATACTTTTTATAATCACAGTTAACAGTGAGGGACTTTTCTAGTTTGACAATAATTGGGGAGAAGTTAAATGTATGCCCATACATAAATTTTAGGAAAAAGTGGTTTAGTTTAGTGCTTTCCAATTAAGTAGCTCATGAATAAGGCCTCCTTTGTAGCTATAGTTAAAACCGTGGAGTAGGACATTCTTTAAGATTTAAACTTGGGTCACACACGTCATGCTTACGAGGAGTTATGACCTCCTTGATTGTGATAAGGGAAATTTGAACCTAGGTTGTGCTCTTACAAACATTCCCCTTTACAATTATGTATCACAGCCCATTGGACACTTGTGTTAATTTAGTGAAGTGAAAAGAAATAAAAAGACACAAATATGAAAATATAAAAATAATCAACAATATTATAATTATACTAAGATATAATAATTATCCTCTGGTAAATTCTTATTGGTGGAATTATTCTGCAATGAAGCTAGCTAGAGAGACTAAACTTAAATCACAACAATGCCAAAAAAATCCTCTCTTTGGATCTAATTTCAAACATAATCAAGGAGAAAGCCTCCTGGATTATCTCAGTACTCCAAAAACATAAGTGATTTGTGCTTACTTTAACAAGGCTCTATGGTTACTTGAGTTACTTTCTTTGTTCCTATCTATAATTGCATCGCAGTATGATGCTTATTCACAAGGGGCCTTCATATTGTCAGTGTAGTGTGCAATTTTGTTGATACTTAAGGTTTCATGATGAGGAGTTCTCTATAAATACCATAATACTAAGTTACTAACGTTAAGTGGGGATTTGTTTTATTCCAAAAGATCAAGTGTTGATTGTAAGTTGTAATTAACTGAACAAAAGACTTAAAATCAGCAAGTGAAGGCAATAGAGGCATGCAAGAATATCTAATCATCCCATCTAGAAAACATTCAAAAAAACAATGATTGTGGCATGTAATATATAGTTATAACTGCAACTGTCATATGGTAAATTTTACAACCATTCAATGTCACTTCCTAAACTTCAAGGCACTAAATTAGTGTGAAGGATTTACAAAGAATATTGTTCTCCTCTGAGACAATGCCATAATTTATTTCTACTTTTTATTTATTTATCTTTTAGTGCCCTGAAAGTTACCAGTACTTAGTATCAAATTGTTGGTTATTTCATGGAACCTTACACGTGTACTTTTGTTTCATTTAATGAATAGTAATTACGATGAGCAACCTCATAGACAAAGCCCATCGTATAGTTTACCAAGGGTGGTAGATTGTGAGCTGTGAATATATTTTGTTTGTGGAACACTTGCACAATCAACAACCCCACACAACTTCAGAGCTGATTACTTTTATCCAAGATTGGCTGCCAGCTACAAAACATCCTCCTCTGGGAGATGTAATGAGCCCCAAACAAGTGTGTGACCAAATAATTTTTCTGCTAACACTAGTTTTGTAACACACCTAGAAATTAGACCATATAGAATAAGACATCAATCGTTAGCCACTTCACCATTAATTCTGAGAAATGACAAGAAAAGGCAGTCATTTCTATAAGTTCGTCCTTGTCTATAGTCTTATACATGCAAATGAAATAATTTATATAATAGCTGAATGTTATTGTCTACATTTTTTTTTTTATGATGATACCAAACTTGACAGGCCTTGTAACTGATGATAGTACTTGGGTGTCAGCAAATCAGGCTTTAGACTTCTGGAAGAGATCCCTGATTGACGGTCTTCAAGCAGAGAATTTACTAAATTGGACCACACTCAACATCTTTTGAGTGCAGCTACACAAAAGGTTGGGGAACAAATCTAATGTACATGCAGTTCTGGGTGGCATGAAGATTCCTGAGACCTAGACAATCTACCTACAGACTCAATCTGATGAAGGTTCCACATATGATTGAAATTCAGACTGTGTTATTCGGTGCTAGCAATTCAGTAGCTATTCATTAGGATATGGAATCTTTGGAATTTGCATTCACCCATCAATTGGAGCAGAGATGGCACCTACAGAATGCTCGAGTGAAGGAAATCATTACCCAAGGAGAGAAGATCAATGCCCTTTGTTTGTGTGTGATCGTGGAGTACAGTCCAAAGTGGTCTAAGCAAGAATGAAGGAATTATCAAATTAAGACTTAGTGGCAAGTAGGGTCATTAATAGTAACACTCTTAGAAAGTAAGTGGCATAATTCATAAGGGAAGCAGACCAAATGAACATGCACCATAAACTTGATACTGTCAAAACATCAAAAGGAATACTCTTGAAGATCTTTCATAGTTGCATTACCAATAAAAGCACAAATGACTGGTAAGCATTCATGATTAGAAGAGCATCAAAGCACTATTTTGAAGCCTTGTGAAAGTGTTAAAGCCTTAAGGAGCAGAGGCTAAAAGGGTTGAAGATAATGTTTTGAGGCAGCTGTCATTATTTTCCTATGTAGTAGTGTGGTATGCCTATTTTTCTGTGCTAATCATGAGACCAATGGACCGCGAGGGAAGCAAAGAACAATGTCTTTGCTACAATAAGTAATTTTTGACATGGGATGTTATCGAATTTAATGCTTCATAACATGTAGTTTGTCTGTTTGCTGATGGATTTACTTCATAGCAATAAGTCTAGCATTGTTGGAGGAAAGATATGCAGTACTGAAGCTCCGCAGACTGCACTCACGATGGATATTTCTGTGAAGAAGTCTGACAAGGTTCAAGAGGAGGGGGGATAGGGGAAAATAGAGAGGTGGAGGAAGAGCAATCTTGTAGTAGTAATGGGCCCGTGTCATGGAATAGTGGCTTCAACTCACGCAAAAGGTCTGCCTCAAGTGGAGATTGTTGAAATAAATTAATTACTCCAACCACTTCCACGGTCGGCACAAGCAAGAGAAGGTTCCAGATAATCCATGAAATACATGTGCAGCCGTCTATAGCCGCCCTACCGTTTTTTCTCACCTATCTTTCATTAATATGCTATCTAAATATATTCTAGAGTTCTCTATACATTTAATGCTTATTTGGTTATAAATTGAAAGGCTCGGTCTGCCAGTTTCAGCGTTCCAATTAGCAGTGTTTTCTGTGTTTTGGTTATCTCTATTGTGCTTGTTTTTTTGTCATCGTATCAGAGCCATGATTTAGGAATGGTGACTGCAATTCTCCAAAGTGTTATGCTGTTAGAAGGTTGTGTTTGCTGAGTATTGGAACTGAAGAATTCAGGGAGAATGCTGTTAGAAACCTGCCCCAGTTATAGAGCATGCAAGCTGCTAAAGATAATACCATCTACGCGGATCAGAGAAGTCAACAGTGCTGAAGGTAAGTTTGACTTAAGCTGAATGTGGTTAAAAGAATAGAATACGTGTGTAGTGGTGCAGTTGAAGTGTAGTTTATTTTCATTTGTGAAAGGCTTGTATTTGAAGGATAAGAGTATAGGTTAAAGAAATCTTTGAGCTGTGAAATCTTGAAGGGGCGAGTTGATGTGTGGGGTATGCTGGTTTATAATGTCATGATTTACTATTTTGCTTTTGTAGTTGAGACATTTGAGGGATCTTAAGTGCGATTGTGGATTATATCGAGAAATACAAGTTATTTTTGAAGACGCAAATTGTTGTGTGCCCCAGGATTGTTTGGTACTATGATGATCAAGTGTATTTAAAAGTCATTTTTCTTGTAAGTGCACTTTGAAAGATTTGTGTTCTCATAGTGTGAAGCGGTTAAGAAAAGTGGAAAGTCGTGAGTTTTTGTTGAAGTGAAGAGTTTGATAAAGCTCTCTTAATCCTTGTAAGTCATAAGATTTATTTTTTAAGTCCTTGTTTGTTTGGTTCATAAGAAGGCCAACATCAAGGCACGATATTTGCTAGAGGTTCGGTGTTTGTGTGATTGGATTTTTATTGTGTTTCTAATATGGCTGCCTTTGAGAACTCTAATATTGTGGTTAGTGAAAAATTAGATGGTTCTAATTATGCAAGTTGGAAATGTGAAATGGAATTAATTTTACAAAGGAAACGTTTATGGGAAGTAGCAATAGAAGAAAAACCTACAAATCAAAGCAAACATGAAAAATGGGATAAAATGGATATGAATGCACGAGCTACAATTTTATGGAAAATTAGTCCAAGAATTAGGCCTCATGTTCAAAATTTGAAAACAACAAAGGAATTATGGGAAACTTTGAAAACAATGTATGAAAGATCTAGCAAGTTAAAAGTGATGGACATTAAAAGAAAATTAACACATTTGAAAATGAAAGGAGGTGAGAGCATGAATGATCATATTGCTAAATTGAAAAGTTTAAGAAATCAACTTGCAATGATGAAGGTTGAGTATAAAGACTCTGAGATTATAGATTTTTTAATTGAAAGTCTTCCAAATGACTACAATAATTTCATTCGTACATTGGAACTAACTGGAAGATTTGAGAATATCAAACTAGAAGAAGTCTATGGTGCTTTGTTAAATGAAGAAGAAAGGCTTAAAAATTTTACAGGTGAGTTTAGCAAAAGTCAAGCATTTATAGCTAGAAGAAAATATAAGAATTACAATCAAGGTAGATTGTATCACAATTGAAAAGAAAATCAAGGGAATCAACATAGAAATAATCAAAGGCAATGGAATCAACAAGGGGATAATCAAAATAGACAAAATTTTCAAAGGAAACAAAATGAATGGAGAAATTACAAAAATAATTTTAAAGGAGAAAGTGTTGTCATATGTTATAATTGTGGACAAGAAGGACATAAAAGTGATCAATGTTTTAAGAAATCACAAAGGAGATTTAACCAAAAAAGGAAATCAAATTTTGTTCAAGAAGAGGGTGATCATCATATAATGATAGCTTCTTTAGCTACTCAAGGAAATTCCAGTAATGCATGGTATATTGATTTAGGAGCTAGCCAACATATGACTTACAACAAAAACATCTTTAGCTCTTTAGAATAAACAAAAGGTGCAAGAATATTTCTTGGTGATGATAGTTCACATGAAATTGAAGGAATAGGTACAATCTCAATGAAAGGAAATGATGGTAAACAATTGGAAATAACTAATGTGAATCTTGTACCTAAGTTAACCAAAAATATTCTTTCAGTAAGTCAAATAACTCAACATGGTTATAAGGTGGAGTTCTATTCAGATAAGTGTTTAACCAAGAATATTAATGATGGATATAAAATAGTGGCAACAAGAGTTGAGAATGATGGAATATACAAATTTTTAGCATCTATTGATAAGAAAGCTTATATTACTACAAAATTCTCCACAAGTGAGCTATGGCATCACAGATATGGTCATTTAAACTATCAAAGTTTGGCTATGCTTTCTAAAATGAATATAGTTGATGGACTACCTTGTAAAGGTAAACACAAATGTGTGTGAAGGATACATGGTTGTTAAACAACATAGAGACACTTTTGAAAGGTCTACATGGAGGGCAAGTAAATGTCTTGAACTTATCCATAGTGATTTGTGTGGCCCTATGAATCCCACATCAAAGGGAGGAGCTAGGTACATTTTAACATTCATTGATGATTTTTCAAGGAAAGTTTGGGTTTACTTCCTCAAGCAAAAGGATGAAGTAGCAAATTTGAAATGTTTAAAGCACTTGTAGAAAATGAAAGTGGGAATAAGATTAAGTGAATAAGAATTGACAATGGTGGAGAATATGTCAACAACAAGTTCAAATATTTTTGTGAGTATCATGGGATCAAGAGAGAAATGACTATTAGATATACTCCTCAACAAAATGGTGTTGTTGAAAGGAAGAATAGGACCCTAGTGGAAATGGAACGATGTATGATACAATCTAAGGATCTTCCCTTGTTTCTATGGGCCAAGGCTCTCAATAATGCATATCATATTTTAAATAGATCTCCCACAAGTTGTTTGCAAAACATCACTCCCGAAGAAGCATGGAGTGGAAGGAAACCAAATGTTAGGTATTTTAGAGTGTTTGGATGTGAAGCATATGCTCATGTACTAGATGAGATTAGAGAAAGGAAATTTGATAAGAAAAGTATTAAGTGCATCTTTGTGGGCTATGATGATGAAAGGAAAGGATATAGGTTGTATGATCCTAGTGTAGAAGATGTGTTTACAAGTAGGGATGTGAAGTTTAATGAGGGGTTTGATGATATGACAAAATCCTCACCTATTCCACAAGTGGCCATAGATAATCATGAATCTTCTAATGATTTTGATATGGGTGAAAGTTCTAAAGAAACCTTTGATAAAGTTGAGGAATCTAGTCCTCCTCCAAAGACCAAGAGTATTCAAGATATTTATCAAAAGACTCAACAAATTAATTATG
The DNA here is from genome assembly GCA_007258455.2 of Sequoia sempervirens. Classification (NCBI taxonomy): domain Eukaryota; kingdom Viridiplantae; phylum Streptophyta; class Pinopsida; order Cupressales; family Cupressaceae; genus Sequoia; species Sequoia sempervirens. The sequence goes on from VDFB02193867.1 coordinate 449,962,446, forward strand.
CCCTAATGACCACCATAATGAAGACCAATGATCCTCAAACATATGATGAGGCTAAAGGAAAACATGAATGGGAACAAGCTAAGCAAAATGAGTATGATTCTTTGATAAAGAATAAAACTTGGGAATTGGTGGAGTTGCCAAAGGGTAAGAATGTGGTCAACAATAAGTGGGTATATAAGACTAAGTTCAAGTCAGATGGGAGCATTGAAAAACATAAGGCAAGATTAGTGGCAAAAGGGTATTCACAAAAAGAGGGAATTGACTACACAAAAACTTTTGCACCTATAGCAAAGATTAGTACTGTCAGGACTATTATAGCATTAGCGGCTCATTTCAAGTGGCCTCTTCACCAAATGGATGTTAAAAATGCATTTTTGAATGGTGAAATTGATGAAGAAATCTATATGACTTAGCCTCAAGGATTTGAAATTCCAAGACAAGAACACTTGGTTTGCAAATTAAAGAAGTCTCTATATGGTTTGAAACAAGCTCCAAAGACTTGGTATGCTAAAATTGATGAATATTTCCAAACATAAGGCTTCCATAATAGTCCTCATGATCCAAATTTGTATGTCAAGGAATTTGATGATGGTGGTATCATAGTCATTGTGATTTATGTTGATGATCTTATCATTATAGGACATAACATGACCCAAATTAGTGACATAAAATTAAAATTTTAAGATACATTTGAGATGACAGATCTTGGTTTCTTGCACTACTTTCTTGGCATACAAGTATGGCAAAAGGATGATGGCATTTATCTCTCTCAAACCAAGTATGCTTTAGACTTGTTGAGAAAGTTTAGGATGGGAGATTGTAAGAGTGTGTCTACTCCAGTTGCTCCAGGATTAAAGTTAAGCAAGGATATTGAAGGGGAAGATATTGATCCTACCTTATATAGGAAATTGGTCAAGGTAGTCTTGTGTACTTGACTCATACTCGACCAGATATTTCTTTTGCAGTAAGTGTGGTCTCTAGATTTTTGAGTTCTCCTAAGGTTCCACATTGGATAGCAGCAAAAAAAATATTAAGATATGTGCAAGGGACTTTGACAATGGGTGTTTATTATTCATCTCATGGAGATCTACAACTTCTTGGGTATTCAGATTCAGATTGGGCGGGATGTACAAATGACCACAAATCTACTACAAGTTATGTTGTCTATCTTGGTTCAAGTCCTATTTCATGGTGTAGTAAAAAGAAATCTACTATTGCACTATCTACTATAGAGGCTGAATATATTGCAGCAAATGGAGCAGCTAAAGAAATAACATGGCTACAGGCTATTCTATCAGTACTCAAGCAACATTAGACAAGACCTTCTATACTTCATTGTGACAATCAAGGTGCCATCTCATTGTCCAAGAATCCAGTGTTTCATGCTTGCACAAAACATATTGAGGTCTATCATCATTATATTAGACATCTCATCTAGCAACAGGTGATTCATCTTCAATATTACAAGACAGAGGACCAGATTGTTGATATATTCACTAAGGCATTGAGAGAAACTAAGTTTATATTTTTTAGACATCTTTTAGGATTACAAGCAGTCACCTAACTGTCTCATGGTTATCGTTCACGGGGGATTCACATGAATTCCAACCATTAAGTGTATAAATGATTGTAAATGGGTACCTAACAGGGCTTTAGGCTGGGACCCATCCTTTCTAGATTATGGGGGGATATTTAGAGTAGTTAGTGTAATTAATTTAAGGGGGATGTTGAAATAAATTAATTACTTCAACCACTTCCATGGTCGGCACAAGCAAGAGAAGGTTCCATATCATCCATGAAATACATGTGTAGCCGTCTATAGCCGCCCTACCATTTTTTCTAACCTATCTTTCATTAATATGCTATCTAGCTATATTCTAGAGTTCTTTGTACATTTAATGCTTATTTGGTTATAAATTGAAAGGCTCGGTCAGCCAGTTTCAACATTCCAATTAGCAGTGTTTTCTGTGTTTTGGTTATCTCTATTGTACTTTTTTTTTGTCAGAGATGAGCCTAATGATTTTGTTGATGACTCGAATAGAGAAGGCATGCAGATGAGTTCTAGCACTGGTACTGTTGAGGGGAGAGTGAGAAAGTATGTTCGTTCCAAAATTCCTCGCCTTCGTTGGACTCCAGATCTACATCATTCTTTTATGCAGGTTGTTGAGCACCTAGGTGGCCAAGCCAGTAAGTCTAATTTCTGCTGTTATGTATAATCATGTGTGAGATATCTATTGCAATGGATTTTTTTATGTGGATTTTGTTTCAACCATGGGAGCAATTATTTGTGAATAGAAAGGAAATTAATCAGGATCCTTTGAATGTTGGCCTTTTTCCCCTTTGATAAAAATAACCTTTTAGGAGCAACACCTAAACTGGTGCTACAACTTATGGACGTCAAGGGATTGACTATTGCTCACGTTAAGAGCCACCTACATGCATTGTTTCTATATGTGTGACTATCGGATTGATGTCTTTCTACATGTTCTAAATGAGGATTTGGTTGCTAATTTTTATTCCTATTTGAGCAGATGTACAGAAGCATGAAAAATGATGAGAATTGTCAAGGTAAATGAGTTCAAATTACCATCAATTATATAAGGATTTAAATTAGAAGACATGAAATTTTCACACTTTTCGAAGAATTTTGATAAGATTATAAGAATATTTTTTTATCAATGTTTTTTTATCACATTTCATGATCTATTATGAGAATGAGCAAACCAAAAAAGATAGTTATGATTCTTCTATATAACCCAATATAATTAAATCGAGGGGTTTAAAACTTTTTTTATTGTATGGATTGAATCATACCGAGGCTGAAAATTCTTCCTCTCTCAAATTTATGGTTTTTTCCCAAGTGCGTATAATTACAGCCTGTGAACAAAAATACCCCTCTTTGCACTGGAATCCATTCTTATTAGTCTTGTGGCTAACAAGATCAATGACCTGCCTTTTCTTATAACACTACTGAATGTTTTTAGAGAAGCATGCTTGATTCCTTTGCCTATAAAATTCCATAACAGATAAAGAGCATGCAACTTTAAATTTGATTTCTCTGGGTAGAAAACCCTTATCATCAATCTATAATTGTTACTTAGAGCTTTGTTGTCTTTTGACTTGTGCAGAAATAGGTCAAACATAGAGATTCATAGAAGGAGGACATGAGCATATTACAGACTATTTCTCACTTTCTAGAACAATTAAAACAACAAGAATACAACGGTATGAAACCAAGAGATTTTTTATCAACGAAAATTATGATTCTTCCCAATATTACAACCTTCTGCATCGACCCACTTTATAGCGGTTTGATCCAAGCCCCTCAAATAGGTATGCTAATGGTATTTTAATAGCATATATTCCTATATCTATGGTTGATATGGATGCTAATATAGATTTGGAAAATCTAATTAATTTGGTAGACATATATAATGGTGTGATGTATAACCTTTAAGAAAGGACAATAATCATTACAATGTCATGGTTGCACACTACAGACATAACCAGATTCCTTGGGAGAGGCATTAGGACTAGCTTTTGAGGTCATACACAAATCACTTTACACATCATGATAATTCAAGACATTTATATGGGTGGACTAATACGAAGCATCTGGATTGGAGTAGTAGGAAGGAACATCTATTTGATGTTGCTCTCAAAGAAGCTAAGCCACAACAACTCTTAGTTACCAGAGATCCTGCTTCTTCACTATAATGGGGTACAAGACAGAAAGAAATAGAAGCTAAGAGAGCACGTGAAATATCTTCAGGAGATTGTTTTATGCTTACTCTAACCGGCCATGCTATCAAAAGTAGAAGTAAAGAACAAAATGAGGTTGATTGTTTTTACAGGAATAGAATTTGTCAGACTCCCACTGCACGGATTTAGCTGATATAGGCCTTGCTAGAATTCCCATGACTTGTCATGTTACGGACATCAACCAAAATATAAATAGAACCTTTGGCCAAGCACCAATTACAACCAAAATATAGCCTCGAACTACTTTGGAGCAGGGGTAGCTACTAGGTAACAATGAAATGGTGATTGCAAATATTATGGATACCATTTTTTGTAAAGAGAAAGATCAAATTGTTAAGTTGTTTGCCTATTATGGAACTTAGAAAGAAGAAAAATTAAAGCAAGTCAATTTCCAATACACAGAACATGTACAGTACCATACAGGGCATGTCATTCAAAGCGGGTGTTGATATCAACACTCTAATTATTGAAGAATAGTTGTTGTTTATATAATATTTTCTGTATTTTTTGTAAATTAAAGCATAATAAAAAAAGATTCTAGATAAAACTTAAAAAATATTTTAAGATATGATAAAATAAATAGCAGTTGTCTTCTGCAATACAATCTCTTTGTCAACCTGCTAAAAGATATGTAGCAGATAAAACATATTCTACATAACTCTAAATTCAACTCTGCTCCTTTGTCATCACATTCTATATATTTGAAAAGCCAGGGTTAAATGTGAGTAAACTCTCTTGCGTTCTAGAATAATTTTGAGCCATAAATTTTACACTACTCTTTCATCCTGACATTCTAAATTCTTGAAAAAGTAGGGTTAAATGTTAAATAAATTTTGCTTGGAAGAGAACCATCAAAACAAGTGAGAACTCGGGTTGTTCCAACCTTCCAAAAGATATTTAATTTGAAGGATCGGGGACGCTATTCTTCAGAACTAGTTTTCCTTTAAAGAGGATTCAAAATATTAAGGACAAGAAAAGTATAGGTTTAGAGTAAGAATTTACTGTGAGAAATTTTGAAAAGCACAATAAAATTCATATCAAAATTTAAAATATAACAAACGCCTTTTCCACTCAACAGACACATTACATATACAGTTAAGCAAAGATCTGGTTTGAACAAAATACTTGGAACGTCCAAGAAAATAATAAAAGAATTTGAAATGTCAAGGAAAAATAAAGTACATATGTTTAAAATTAACTCTTCCTCCAAGAATTTTTGAAAATTATAATAAAATTCATACCAAAAAATGACTCTCCAAGTGCTACTATTGATACAAGTCTGTTTACAATACTTGAAATAACTTTAAAACTCAAATCTTTTATATGCAAATGCAAAAAAACCTACTCTTTAAAATCAGATTGATGCCATGTGCATAAAACAAATTGCCATAGCCAAATCTCTCATAACAAATTCAAACTATAAAGGATAATATGTGTAAATACATAAATATATGAATACTTACATTGCAAACTCATCTTTGTTTTCTTCCTTTGTAATCTGATGCAGAGAGAGAGCATCATCAAAGTGATATCCACCCTACCATGAAGCATTAGCTTCCCCATGCTACCCCACTAGAGATGCCTGACCCATCACACAAGATCTAGTAGTATGTGGCCAACATGCATGATGGAATCCAATACACTATGCAAATCATTGATGGCCTATCATGCCTATATGCTTATGCATTACACACCCAAGCATATTTCTATTTAATATATATGTATGGAAGAGGATGTAAGTCGACCAAGAAATGCACTTATGAATGCAATTTGATGACAAGTATTGTCTATAACAAAACATCTGATCATCTCCCTATGATATCTTGATATTTTACAAGATGGTTAAACAATATACAAAAGACAAAGCCCACCTTGAATTTTGGTCCAAAAATAAAATTCCAAGGCAATACCCTTTACTTAAAGGTACATTGAGAAGGCTACTCTATGTTCAACATGTTTCCTAAATCTAGTCACTACTAGATGATTAAGAAACCAAAGGTCTTATTTCCCTATTAGTTATTTTCCAAACTTAAAACTCTTCTTAAAATCCAATGAGAATTATAATAACAATTTCATTCATATTCATAATATTTATACTCTCAGATAATAATATTAACTATTAAATTTGCAAACTTATTTCATATGAAACAGTTCACAAACTTTCAATCTACGGGATTGCAGTGCAAAGGGTAGAGCTTTAAACTATCATAAATTTCATGCACCCTATCCAAAATGAAAAGTTCAATACATTCTGGAAAGGGAAAAGAATGAAAAACAAAACCCAAAAATGAAAAGTTCAATACATTCTAGAAAGGTAAAAGAATGAAAAACAAAACCCATAAATGGTTTTTGAAAATCTCAACCACTTAAGAGCAATTTTTTCTGCAATACTGCTCACTAATTACCCAGAACAATAGTTTGACAATAGGATAGCCTTGTAATTACTCTGAAATAATGTTCCATCACACTACAAAATGAAAAGTCTAAATAAATTTTGCAATTCTCTACCTAATCAGATAAAATTAAGCTTCCAACAAGGAATTCCAATAGTGAATACCATTTGATAAATCTTGTGATATGCAATGAGCAATATTTTCCATTCATGAAGGAATAATGACTTTGACCTCCAACAACTTTCTTCTTCACTCATATGTTTAAACCAATCTTATATCCCTTACAAATATGATATTTGGAACATCCTAATGTTATTCCTTATTTCATTACTTCTCATATGCGTCTGTAACAAGCAAACCAACTGGGTTGTCAAGTAACAAATTATTATGAAAATCACATAGTTTCCATGCTACTATAGATAGTGATCTTGTGATTAATAAAATGTTGTATGTTTTGCACTCTATTTTGATTGGAGACCTTGGCTTTTTGATAAAATAATTTTTTTCAGTACAAGGTCACAATTCTTGTCAAAACTCTGGTCATTTCTCCTTGTGTTCAACACTTCAATTTGAGTAATGCTACTATTTTGTTTTTAACACAAGGCCAACTATAGAAAAAGGGTTAAGCAATTAGTTTGCTTTCAATATTAATAATATCATGATTATATTTAAATTGTGATTGATATTTATTGATATTTTGATGTCTACTCCAAGGCCCATTCAAATTGTCTTAATTTGGTTCCTCAACTATTGTTGTAATTATCTTAATCTATGCATGGTTTATGTTATCCTGCTGAAAGAACCAAAACAAGCTAGGTATCCTTAAGAAGAATTCTATTGTTCCACTATCCAGTTGTACCCATTTGTAATGCCCGTCGTGCAAACCTCAAAGGACAACTACTAAGAACATATTCTTTTTTAAATACAAAGTACACATATAAAGAACATATAAAGTGCCATTATATATATCATTACATTGTATGATAAACATCTCAAACATCTAAGTCCTTTGGGGCACATGAGGTTGCATCCATAACGAAAGATACACATGAAGCTAAATAAATTAACTTTACATCTATCATAGACATAATATTAACCATTTACAAAAGATAATATCCATACATTCATAAGCATAAATATAAAAACATCACATGGTACATGCCATAATAAATCTCATAAATCATGAATAGTTACAAGGGCACATTTACATTACATCATCTTTTAATATCTTACATGTTCATATACATGAGTTACATCAAAATCTCCCATACATGTGGGATAGATACATTAATACAAGAATAACTGAAAAACATTATGAATATCTAGTACAAGCTCCATCTGGAAGATACTGTGCAGACAAATGCTGATGGGGAACCCAACAGGGTGCAGAGCGCGTTCCACATAACCATGTGGGTTTTAAAAAAAACCCATCCCCGTGCTTAGAGGTGACAAGGAAGTGACCACGACCAAGGATGCCAACAAGACTAAATTCCAATAATAGTAACATAGTAACAATAACTCCAATAGCAATAACATGAGAGTACATAGATCATAAATGAACAACAACGAAGAACCAATCACAATAACACAAGAACATTAAACACATCACAAATAAATCAAAGGCAACAACCATAAACCACTTCCAGAGACAAGCAAGAAACAAGGCATAAGGGAAAATAGTGGAGAGTGTCATTGCATAGTCCTACATGGGTTATCTTGGCCCTTCCTCCAAGCACCGGTTGATTCAAGCTTTCTGAGACGTCGACCCCCATCTATGGTTATCCTGGCCCTTCCTCCTACTTGAGGTGTCGGTCCCATAGGGTGACTCATGTGGAACCGTTAACCTCTCATGAGGACGAGCTAACGACCTTTCCAACCACGACCTTCTCAATCCACCATTAGTCTGTGAAAGCCCTAATGGATAGATGAGGTATCCATTGTTATCTTATTAATATTATTACTACCCATCTCCCTAAATTATTTATTAAGTTTTCACTTTTTGATCTAACTCTTACGTGGGTTATCTTGGCTCTTCCTCCTTTTTGAGGTGTCCGCCCCCACGACAAGCCACTCTCCATAGAGACCCAAAACATAATCAAAACTAAGGGTTGTACCAACATAGAACAAACATCAAATCTCAACTGACTACATGTGAGGCATTTCCCATCTCGCCAAAAGCACATAATCAAAGTCTCAATAAAATCTTGTACAAACCTTACAAAACAATAATGGTAAATAACTTGCCACAATTAGAACAAATGAAAGATAGAACAATAGCTAACACCTAACTCAATCCTTTGGAAGATTAACATTCACAACATCCCTAAATGGGTTCCTAAAGAAAACTAGGTTCCCACATTGATTAAAGCCAAAACAATAGCATAACGATACTAAAGAAGTCAAATCAAATTTGCAAGAATCTGAAATACAAGTTAACGTAATAATTTCCACACATTGTTATTAGAGATCCAAAATAAACAATTCATTTTATTCCATTTACTAATCTCCATTTTCCTTAATATAATTTTGAAATAAAAAAAATTCAATAATAATTTTGATATATATATATAATTTTTCCTTTTTCCATTAACAAATTACAATCATATTAACAATTCCACACTCTTAAAAGAAATCAATATATCTATATATATTTATATTTTTTATTAGTTAATAATTCAATAAATAACTTTGATCTGATTAATTTTTGGGTGATTAAATTGTACCCATGAAAATACATATTTAAATATATAAATATATATATACATTTATTTGAAATAAAATAAAAATTAAATAACATTTACTAGCCACTGTCGTACGTATTCTTGTGACTATTGTGCGCAGCAGTCTATAGGACTGTTGTGCAATCTGTAGGACTGTTGCGTAGTTTGTAAGACTATTGTGGGCAGTCCAACACTACCATAAAGGGGAGATGGGAGGGTATGGCCTAGCCGTCCCCCCCTCAACCTTAATTCATTAATCATAAAAAACATTGCCGACTCCACAAGTTTGGTCATATAAAAAGATATTCAAACTTTTTAATATTTATTTTTATAAATATATATATATATATATATATACCTCTATGAGGAGTGTATATATATATATTTATATATTTATTCTGCCAAGAACTTTCTGTAGAAGCTGATAAACATATATTTATAAATCCATTTATTTCATAAAGGGATCAATTTTTCCATAAACAAAATTAAAAAAATAAAAACCATTTTCAGAGACTCCACAATAATTTCCTTATGAAAGATTAATAAAGGAACCTAGAGTTTGTGCTTGCTGAGGATTTGATGAAGCCTTCCTTCAATTCCAAACAACCTTTTCGAAGAGAACCCTTTCAAAACGTCTCCACCAAATTCTTTGATCAAAATTTTAATCTATTTTTTCTATTCAGAAGAGCCTTTTTCCTAGAACAATGAAAGAAAAACAATTTTTACAGAGACAAAATAGAGGATGCAAATTTTTCCAGAACTAAATATTTTTGAAGCTTCTGTCAAATTTTCCCGTGAATGAAAACCTCTCATTTTTCTATTAAATAAAAATATATCCTCTTCTATTTTTGAAAACTCAAAAATTAGAATAAAAAGAAGTTTTCTATTTCTTCACCGGCTTTTCAGCCCAAAAATCTGCACATTCATTGGTTCCCTTTTTCCTTCTCTTGATTTTTCTATTTGAATTGAAATCTTTAAATTTTAATTCTATTTTGCTAATTTACACTTATAGTTCACACATTTTAACTCATTTAATTATTTTATTCCATTATTTATCTTCAACTTGATATTTTTCATTAAATTATCTAAATGACAATTTAAATAATATCATTTACACTTTCCAATTTATTTATCTTTAATAAATCACATAAATTTTAAATTTAATACTTTTAAATTTTAATAGCACTATTCCAATAACTATTATTAACATTTATTTTTACTTATTTAATTATTTGAATTACGTCATACATCAACACCAATGTAAAATAAATAACATAAATATACTCCCACAAAACAACTATCATATAATGCAAAAATGACCAAGATAAAAAATGCACAATACCAATAGACACAAGATAGGTTGACAAACTTGGGACGGGGTGACTTCCTTGTCATCTCTATTTCAACTTCATGCCCGTTGGGCTAATTTGATGCTCACCCTGTCTTGCCAAAGTAGGTGGAATCGAGATTTTGTTCTTGCAATTCCTGCATACAACAAGGTTTTGTACAACATGTATATATATATAATCAAATACATCACATCGTGAGAAGGATTCACAGCATAGCAGGGTGCTCACAAACAAGTAGTGCTACACTGTCCCCTCACCAAACCATAATAACAACTATACCTCAGGTATAAAATAACATTGTTAAACTATACTGATCACATCATATCATCATGAAATAATTACTATTCTACTACATCACAATATACTACTGCATCAAATTAAACATTCCCAAACCAGCTGCAACCATAATGTCTTATCATAATACCCATGTCATCATATAAAGTAGCATATTCATCAAGCAGTTTAAACTATCTAGTCAATGAATCCAACCAACAAATAGTACTATCAAAGTCTCAAAGTGTCAAGCAAAACCACAAAAAATATCAAGTCCAAACAGCAACACAAGGGGTATTACACCATTTCTTCATTAACAATACGATTGGCTTTCTAGCAATCATATTATCCAAGCCATATGCTTATTTTTAATTAGTGCAACATGAGGGGTATTACACCATTTCTTCATTAACAATACGATTGGCTTTCTAGCAATCATATTATCCAAGCCATATGCTTATTTTTAATTAGTGCTTCTAAGATCAGCATATCCAAGTGTAAAATTACATGTGCTACAATCCTTAGGATTTTGCTACAACTCTCTTATCTTTAATAATTTACGCTTTAATTATTCCAAAGTCCTACTCAATTTACTTTCCATTATACCCAATTGTTTTTGGCAGCCCAAAAGATTTGTGTGCCCACAAATTACTTCTTGTTGCTACTGTAGTAAAAGTGTAGACACTCAGGCTACAAAAGATTAATGCCTACTTTGGTAGGTGTTTTGTTTCCTAAAGTAATGTCTCTACATTGGGTGAAAAGTAGCGAACCATAGTCAAATATGATTAGTGAGATCAAATTGATAATTTAATTTGATTCATTATTGACAAGGTGGTATCTACAGGCCATGATTTATTTATTGAAGTGTCTTATACACAACCAATGAAATGGCTTTTAGATGCAAATAATGTCAAGACTCAAAACTAAAAATAGTATAAGGAAAAATATCATATTAAGCTATCAAAGTTGTAAAGTTCCGGTGTATTCATCAAGTGTCCCATCCTCAATGTCCTCTACTACAAAGGACTGTCTAAAAGTGTGGTTTAAGAATAAACTAATTATGAGCTGGATTTGAACATGAAATAAGTTTACAACTTTATAGATCTAAAAATTGTGATCTAAGAATAAACCACAGGAAGTCCATGACCTCACCCAAGGTTATTTGAGTGCATTGGATATAGATTTCCAAATGATGATAATGAATTTTAATGTCATTTATGTCAATATGGTAACTTGAAACTATCATAGCATGATTACCTAACTAGTCCTTCATTTCTATGACAGTTTGTTTTCTCCTATCTTTTTGGTGTTGCTTTTCTCTTCTAAGAAGAAATGTATGCATTAATTTTCACTAGAAACCCTTCCCAACTTTTTTTTAATTTCCTCACCTATTCCCAACTTTTTTTTAATTTCCTCCCCCCATCTACTAGATGTAAGCCAGAGATATAAGCATCTTCAAAGGATACAGGACTTGGAAATTTTTGTTTTGCTAGATGTTTCCGTTGCAACTACCCCTCTAAGAATGCATGTCAAATATGGAATCATTAACAAGGCACGTGGGGGGCCTATTAATTTTTATACTTCCCCTTTCTTCTTTTTTCTTTTTTTTATTTATTTTTTATTTTTTATCAAATATAACAAATAACTTTGCACCCAAAAAATCATTACATATACAGACTACTTAGACTACTTAAGTATAATTTTGTTTTGATCAAAATGCTTGGAATCTCTAGGAAAATAATACTTAAAATGCACTTATATATAGTTGATGAACATATTCTGCATTACTCTAAATTGTACTATGCTCCTCTATCATGGAATTCTATATAAATAATACTTAAAATTAAATTATATGTAGCTCATGAACATATTCTACATAAATTGTACTTTTCTCCTCTGTCATGGAATTCTATATTCTTGAAAATAGAAGGCTAGGTGTTGAATAAATCAGTCCATGGAATACTAAATTCTTGGAAAAGTAGGGATAAATGTTAGAATAAATCCTGTTATGTTCCAAATTAGATTTTGAACTCTAAAATTTGCTCTGTTATTTCATCAAGGACCCATAGCATTCTAAATTATTGGAAAAGAGCAAGTAGGACAAATGGGAGTATGGGTTTGAACAAACAAATTTGAGAATGTATGAAATTTGAAGAAATGAGGATGTTATTCTTCAAAATCAGCTATCTTTAAAGAGGAATTGAAATGTTAAGGAAAAAATAGGGTATAGAGTGTGAATAAGAATTTCTTGTTAGAATAGTTGAAAATTTCAATAAAATTGATTCAAAATTTTAAATATTACAAATATACTTGCCACCCAATAAAAATATTACATCTACAAAATGCCTAAGCACAAATCTAATTTGAACTAAGTGCCTAGTTATTTTTTAGATCTTTAAATTCTATTTTGCTCCATTGTCATGAAAAACTCTGGCAAAAAGTTTAATAAATTATGGTTCGTTCTAGGCTAGATTTTAAAATCTAAATAATACTCTATTCCTTGGTCATTCCATTTTAAATCCTTGCTAAATGAAAATTACAAGGATAATTTGATCCTCAATTAGCCTATCATTGCTATAGCCTCCCTCCCCGCATCATACAATATAGACAGGGGAGTTATGAATTTTGACAAGATCTGGGGTTTTTAATAATATTACATATTTGCTTGCAGACGACCCACAGGTTGAAGAAAATGACAACCCACGGGTTGAAGAAAATGGCAGCTAGGGCATAATATTTTCTGCAAATCCTTAGCATTAAAAAACCAATGATCACTTCCAGCCACACCCATTGTAAGCCTTCCCGCTAGAAGAAACTGCATCCTAAGTACAATGTTGCAGCTATAGCAAAAGATGGGAGAGCCAACTCACAAAGCCATTGAAAAGGTGGGAAAACACATCAGTTTTATTTTAGGGAAAAAGGTGTGGGAAACAATTAATTATCTTTTTAGAGAAAAGGTTTTTTTCTATTGTCTTAATTTAAGACAATATAAAATTAAAAAAATATAACTTAAATATGTTCAATTTCTATTGTCTTAATTTGAGACAATATAAAATTAAAAAAATAACTTAAATATGTTTATATTTTTTCTTAAATTATTGTCTCAAATGGCCCCTCTATGTAGTAGTGTAAATTCCTACAAATTGGTCTAATGACTGAAGTATAAGTAGATATAAGGAATTACATCAAATGCACTTTTGACCAAGTGTGACCCATTGAAGAATCCTTGGATCAATATGTAATTGAGAAATGTATGCCAACACAACAAAGGGGAATCATGAATTATGAAAAATCTTAGATTGTTGAGACAAGCACGAGTAAGACCTTTGAATGAAAGTTTTGTCCTTCATTCAAAATGGCTTTGATACCATCCCATTATTACTTATAATAAATATTATATCCACTTAAGTTGTCATTCATTTTCTTAATTTAGAAAAAATAATCATATAAATACAAATAAATGATATTATATAAAAAAATTACATTTCATTTATGAGATTTCAACTATTATTATATTTTTTTAAATATTTTTTTTTTAAAATAATAGATTATCAAACAAAATACATTACTAAAACAAACAAGCACTTTGCGTGTGTTGGAGCCCCTGCCTCTGCAAAGAAGAGCAAGGGATGCATAAGAGATTCTATTTATGTTGTTGTTAGAAAAGAAATTTTTTTATGCCATTAAGCTATTGACAGTAGCTGAAAATCTATATACAATGGATAAAGATATACAATACATACACATTGTTAATTTCTATAACCTAGCAACAGATTAATTCCTTAATAAATTCACAGAAAGAAATCTGATTTATAAAAATTAACACAACTGGGTTAATTAACAACTAATAACAGCGAAAGAAAAAAATAACAATAAGCCAATCACAAAAATACAATAACCCAAATTTACCTAGGAAACCCCAATGCGGGGAAAAACCTGCAAATGTTGGATCTTCTATTCAGCCTAACAACAAACTTTTCTTTCGAAAATACAAAATAAGTTTCCTACAACAATCTTATATTTATAGAGCCTAGCTACTTTACTTAGCATACAAGGAAAGAATCTTTCATTGCTTTCTTTGGCTTTAATTACACATAAAATCACTCTTGGATTTATCTTATCCTCACAAACTTGAAAACATTCTATTAAAGAATAAAAATCCAGCTGTTGCTAAAAATCCAACTTGAATTGTTTTAAATCATATCTAACTCGAGTTGCTTTAAAGTGATTTAAAGCATATTCAACTTAGGTTGCTTTAAAACAAATCCACATCCCACCTTTCGAGCTACAAAAAATCAACACTCCCTCTTAGCGAGGAAGGTGTTTTGCACCACACCCAACTTGTCCATGAAGAATTCAAACTTGCTCTTCATCAAGGCCTTCATTAGGATATTTGTTATTTGTTCATCCATAGGAATGTAATGGAGCTTCACTATCCCCTTCTCCACACAATATCTAATGAAGTGGTACTTGATCTCAATGTGCTTTGACTTATCATGAAACACTAGATTCTCAGAGAGTTTGATACAACTCTGATTATCACAGTAAATGACTATAGGATCCAACTCCTAATCAAAGAGCCTAGCTAGAAGTTTCTGAAGCCAAATAGCCTCACATGTAGCCATACTGGCTGCCATATACTCAGCCTCTACAGAACTCAGTGCAACTAACTTCTATTTCCTACTATACCAGGAGACTACTCTTGATCCTTAACTAAAACTGCACCTTAAAGTGCTCTTCTGATTAGTTGTACTTCCTTCCTGATCTACATCGGTAAACCCCTCGAGCTTCACTCCATCCTGTTGAACATACTTCAACCCATAACCAACTGTGCCTTGAAGATATCTCAAAACATGCTTCGCAACTATCCAATGCACACATTTAAGTTCCACCGTAAACTAACTGAGTGAGTTCACTACAAAACAAATGTCTGGCTTGGTGTTGACCAGATACATAAGAGAGCCTATCAACTATCTGTATAAAGTCGATTCCACTGCCTTTGATCTAGAAGCATCAATCTTCATCCAATTGGTCACAAGTGGCATTGACATAGGTTTATAGTTTTCCATCTTGAATCGCTTCAAGATATCAATTAAGTACTTCCCTTGTCTAAGGAATATTTGTCCCTCTTTCTACCACAACTCCAATCCTAGAAAGTAATGCATCAACCCCAAGTCCTTCATCTCAAATTCTCCTGCAAGATCCCACTTGCAGTGTGCTATGAGCTCCTCTGACCCTATGAGAAATAGGTCATCAACATATAACAACAATATGAGAAGTTCGCCCTTCACATGAACATAGTATTGGTTCGGATCCGCCTCACTCTTGATGAAGCCCACACTTTGCAAGTAACTATTGATACATGAATACCACGCCCTGGGAGCCTGCTTGAGTCCATATAGTGCTCTTTTCAACCAGCATACATGAGAATCCCTCTCATGTGCTTCAAATTCTTCTGGCTTCTCTATGGAAATCTCTTCCTCAATCACTCTGTTGAGGAAGGCTACGTTTACATCCATCTCATGAATCCTCCAACCCATTTGCACTACTATAGAAATGATAGCTCTTATGGATGAGTACCTGGCTACTGGAGAAAAATTCTCACCATAGTTGACTCCTTCCTTCTAAGAAAACCCCTTAGCCACAAACCAGGCTTTGAACTTTTCCACACTACCATCTACAACATGCTTAATCTTATACAACCATCTTGAGCCCACCACAGACTTATCTTCTAGTCATAGTACGACATCCCACACACTATTCTTCATGATGGAAGAATACTTTTCCACCATGGCATCCCTCCATACTTGGTGTTTGGACACCCCTTGAAAGCTAGAAGGCTCTACTTGAATTAATTCACTCATAAGTGCCACATACTTAGAATAATGTTTGGGAGCCCTTCTTTGTCTGACTAAATCTTGAGGATCACCTAAATATTCTTAAGCCTCTTTCAATTTCTACTTAGTTGCTTTGTTTCTCCTCTTCTTAGTAATAGGAATCTGAGGTTGAGGAATTATTTGTTCCTCTATCTGATCACCCTGCTCGACCTGGTTGCTCTACTCTCTAGCTTGCGTGACTGAAGTTTGAGGAATTTGTGCTACCTCAATCGTGGATGATTGTTCCTCCTCATTCATCAAGTTGCTTGACTTCTAAAGAGCCCTCTCTTCCTCAAACATCACATCTCTACAAACCACTATTTTCCTGAGAGCAGGAATGTAAACCCGATAATCCTTAGAAGTTTAACTGTACCCAACAAGGATACCCTTCTCTATAGTAGGTTCCAACTTGGTTCTCTTCTCAACAGGAATGTGACAATACACAAGGCATCCAAAGATGCGAATGTGCCCCAAATCTAGTTTCTTACCAGTGAACACCTTTTCTAGAGTTAACTTTCCCAACACTTTGTGAGGGCTCCTATTTTGCAAATACACAACTGTGTTGCAAGATTCTTCCCATAAGAACCAAGGAAAATCCTGATCATGAAGCATGGCCTTGGCTGCTCCAACTATAGCCATGTTCTTTCATTCAACAACCCCATTCTGCTAAGGGTTGTATGAAACTGTCAACTCTTTCTTGATACCTTCCTGAGCACAAAAATATTTGAAGGCATTCGAGGTATACTCGCCTCCACTATCAAACCTCAGTATCTTGATCTTCTTCCCAGTTTGGTTCTCCACGAGAGCCTTAAACTCTTTGAACCTACTGAATCTACCTCATCTTTATTCTTCATGAAATATATCCACGTCTTCCTGGAGAAATCATCAATGAAGGTAACATAATACTTGTATCTATTCAAGGATGTTGTTGACATAGGTCCACACACATCTGAGTGTATGAGATCCAAATCCCTATAGATCTAGTGTCACTATTTTGAAAACTGGTCTTAGCATATTTCCCAAGTGCACAACCTTTGCACGCCTCATGCTTTTCGGTTTTCATCTCAGGCAGCGCCGTCACTATTTCCTTAAGAATATTAAGTGCTCCATGATGAAGGTGAGCCAATCTCCTATGCCACAATTCTCCTATCCCTTTATAGCTACTAACCAATGCATGTGTTGGCTCAAACTATAACTGAAACAAGCTACCATGCCTGACACTAATCACTTTTGCAACTTTGGAATCTTTGGGATGAATATAGACTTTTCCCCTCTCAAAGGTCACGATGTAACCCTTGTCTTCCAAAGAAGAAACTGAAATTAAATTCTTTGTCATGCCAGGGACATACAACACATCCTCCACCAACAAAGGTTTTCTAGACTCCCTCTGAAACTTGATGGTGCCAATACCAGTTGCATGGTACTTGGCATTGTGTCAAAGCTCAATATTGAAATCTAGCTTCTTCTCCTCCAACTTGGTGAAACATTCTCTAACTCCTGTCATGTGGCGAGAAACCCCACTGTCAATATACCATACCCTATTGGCAATTGAACTTGAGAGATAGGTGATGACTAAAAACTCATTCTCAAATCATGAAGCAAACTCATCCACCTCTGCTGTAGCAACAAATTGCTTCCTCTACTTGTCCTTATTTTTCTTATTCGGACATTGACTAACATAGTGACCCATCTGATGGCAACAAAATTTTTTTATCTTGCTTAGATCTTTCTTCTTCCCACTCTTGGAAGAAGAACCTTTTGTTTGCTCTTTATTGTACTTCTTCTTACCCTTGCTTGCAAGAAAAATATTTTCTTCTTCTTGACCCTTCTTCATTTGATCTCCTCGATGAGCACCTTCATGGATCTCCTCCTGAACAAAATCATCCCAAAGTCTTTCCCAATTAGGTAGCCAATCTCTGCTGACAAAATACTTGACAAACACTTCCCAGTGCTCTGAAAAACCATTCAAGGCTATACGCACCAACTCATCTTCATTAATCATCTCTCCAATAGCAGCAAGCTCATCCCTAACATGTGTTAGCTTGGACAAGTAATAGGTCACACTCTCTCCTTTGGACATCTTGGTATTATGCAATTTGTCCTTGAGCATCATCTTATGACTTTGATAGTTGCTCTGATAAATGTTTGTGAGCATATCCCACATCTCCTTCGTGGTGTCTTTCCCCAATAAATGAGGAATTAAATGATCTCTTACTCCATCTAGGATAATCCGCTGAGCCTTGGCCTCTTTGACTTTGTGCGAATCTAAGGCAACAGGATCATTTATTGGTCATGTCACTTTTGTAATAGCATAGATCCACAACCTGTTCTCCTTTAGAACATATGTAATCTGAGCCTTCCACTGCAAGAAGTTAGATGCACCCTCAAGCTTGTCCTCGTATAGAACACTGGTTGCCATAGCCACAAAAGAACTGGAGACAAAAAATCTAATTTTTTTCTTGAAATTTGCGTCACAAATCTTGGCTTCGTATTTAGAGTTTAGAGCTCTAATACCATGTTAATTTCTATAACCCAACAACAAATTAATTGCTCAATAAATTCATAGAAATAAATTTGATTTATAACAACTAATATGTTCAGCGGAAGAAAAAATAACAATAAGCCAATCACAAAAAGACAATAACACAAATTTACCCATGAAACCCCAATGCGGGGTAAAACATGCAAATGTTGGATCTTCTACTCAGCATAACATCAAACTTTTCTTTCAAAACTACAATATGAGTTTGCTACAACAATCTTATATTTATAGAGCCTAGCGGCTTTACTTAGCGTGCAAGGAAATAATCTTTCCTTGCTTTCTTTGGCTTTAATTACACATAAAATCACTCTTGGATTTATCTTATTCTCACAAACTTGAAAACATTCTATTAAAGAATAAAAATCCTATTGTTGCTAAAAATCCAACTCGAATTGTTTTAAAGCATATCTAACTCGAGTTGCTTTAAAGTGATTTAAAGAATATCCAACTCAAGTTGTTTTAAAACAAATCCACATCCCACCTTTTGAGCTACAAAAAATCAACACACATGAACTGCCAAAATAATTCATGGCATACAATGTGACAATACAGTATCCACCATAAATAATTCATGGTATACAATGTGACAATATAGTATCCACCATTTGTCTGGAATGCACAAGATATTTCTAAAACAATCAAAAAAATATGTAACTAAAATTAGCCCAAACAAAACTACTATGAAGAATAGCAAACACTTTGCATCACAAAGATGATCAAATACAAAAATAATGCAATTTGATTGCTTGGAAAATTTCACACAAATTGCAATCTACAACAAGTGCAAGCATACCAGAAGAAGTCATAAACTGGGAAAAATTCATCCCATTCTCCATCTAAGAATAAGGCCAACACTAGCAAGGCTTAAACCAAGAGCCACTGCAAGAGCCGATGAACCATTCCTCTTTGGATTTGATTTCTTTATCTTCTTGCATTGTCTACCCTAGTGATTTACCAAGCTTCAGAAGAATTACAAGCTAGACTACCTTGATCTTTTGACTGCAGGATTTTGAGTTGCAAGAGCAATATTTTCTTCTTCTTGACCCTTCTTTGTTTGATCTCCTTGATGAGCACCTTTATGGATCTCCTCCTGAAAAATATCATACCAAAGTATTTCTCAATCAGGTGGCTGATCTATGCCGACAACACACTTGACAAACACTTCCCAGTGCTCTGAAAAACCACTCAAGGCTATACGCACCAACTCATCTTCATTAATCATCTCTCCAATAGCAGCAAGCTCATCCCTAACATATGTCAGGTTGGACAAGTAAGAGGTCACACTCTCACCTTTGGACATCTTGGTATTATGCAATTTGTCCTTGAGCATCATCTTATGACTCTGATAGTCACTCTGATAAATGTTTGTGAGCATATCCCACATCTCCTTGGCAGTGTCTTTCTCCGATAAATGAGGAATTAAATGATCTCTTACTCCATCTAGGATAATCCTCTGAGCCTTAGCCTCTTTGACTTCATGCAAATCTAAGGCAACAGGATCATTTATTGGTGGTGTCACTTCTGTACAAGCATAGATCCATAGCCTATTCTCCTTGAGAACAGATGTAATCTGAACCTTCCACTGCAAGAAGTTAGACGCACCCTCAAGCCTGCCCTTGTATAGAACACTGGTTGCCATAGCCAAAAAATAACTGCAGACGAAAAATCTAATTTTTTTCTTGAAATTTGCATCACAAATCTTGGCTTCATATTCAGAGTTTAGAGCTCTGATACCATGTTAATTTCTATAACCCAACAACAAATTAATTGCTCAATAAATTCATAGAAAGAAATCTGATTTATAACAATTAACACAACTGGGTTAATTAACAACTAATAACAATGGAAGAAAAAATAACAATAAGCCAATCACAAAAACAAAATAACACAAATTTACCTAGGACACCCCAATGTGGGGAAAAACATGCAAATGTTGGATCTTCTATTCAACCTAACATCAAACTTTTCTTTCAAAATAACAATATGAGTTTGCTACAACAATCTTATATTTATAGAGCCTAGCTACTTTACTTAGCATGCAAGTAAAGAATCTTTCCTTGCTTTCTTTGGCTTTAATTACACATAAAATCACTCTTGGATTTATCTTATTCTCACAAACTCAAAAACATTCTATTAAAGAATAAAAATCCTGTTGTTGCTAAAAATCCAACTCGAATTGTTTTAAAGCATATCTAACTCAAGTTGTTTTAAAGTGATTTAAAGCATATCCAACTCAAGTTGCTTTAAAACAAATCCAAATCCCACCTTTCGAGCTACAAAAAATCAACACACAAGAGCTACCAAAAGAATTCATAGCATACAATGTGACAATATAGTATCCACCATAAAGAATTCATGGTATACAATGTGACAATGTAGTATCCACCATTTGTCTGGAATGCACAAGAGATATCTAAAACAATCAAAAAAATATGTAAATAAAATTAGCCCCAACAAAACTACTATGAAGAATAGCAAACACTTTGCATCACAAAGATGATCAGATACAAAAACAGTTCAATTTGATCACTGGGAAAATTTCACACAAATTGCATACTAGAAGAAGTCATAAACTGGGAAAAATTCATCCCATGCTCCATCCCAAAATAAGGCCAAAACTAGCAAGGCTTAAACCAAGAGCCACTACAAGAGCCGATGAACCATTCCTCTTTGGATTTGATTTCTTTATCTTCTTGCATTGTCTACCCTAGTGATTTACCAAGCTTCAAAAGAATTACAAGCTAGACTACCTTGATCTTTTGACTGCAGGATTTTGAGTTGCCATCTGAGCTTTGAATTCTCAATCTGTAGTACTGCTAGCCATTGTTTATAGAATTTTATATGTGAAGCTTCCCTGATAAGCAATGATAAAAGTTTTTCATTCTCCAAAATGACAAGTTCAACTATTTTCTTTGCCTCTCTAGCCCATGTTTGTGAACGTCATAGAGCTTCCAATATGTCTAACTTGGTGTTTTCAGTTTCTTTATATTTTGTGTTTACATCTGAGCAAGGTGTCCTATCATTAAATTTTCCCAACATTAATGATTAGATTGATCCATCAAAAATTTCAAACAAAATAAAACAATAAAAAGACTCAAGTCTCGAAACTTTGGGTAAATATAAATCCTTGCAAAAACTTTTGCTGTGCTAAATCATAACAAAATAAACTCTTAGATTAACTATATCTAGTAAGGCTTTTGTATGACACATTTCAATTGTGTAGGCGCCCTCAAATGAAAGTTGTATGTGGTTCCATCAGTGTTTGTGTGTTTGTATAGAACTCATTTGAAATGTTCATAACATGTATCAAGAGAAGCAACAATTCAGACCAAATAGGCAAATCTATGAGAGTAAAGTTAACAATTCTATGAGTATCCATTGTACTTTCAAGTGGGAATAGTTTGAATTTTGAATAATTAACGGCAACTACTATGTAAACAGAAATGGTCAGTGAAAGGAATGGGCCCACACCAACCACCTTGTTTAAGAATATCGCTGTCCTCTCATGTTAGGAGAGATGAATCTGAATAGATGACAACTTTCCCAAACCATAAATAGGGCATGAAGGAAGACAATCTATGTGCAAAAACATAATCTCACTAGTTCTAAGGAAAAAGTCAATAATCCTAACTGTAAAAATACCAGTTCTATTGCCTAGTCATTTTTAGGGGCAACACAATTAAATGGTTGATATGAAGCATCAAGACAGATGGGGATATTCAATTCTCAAAATTTAGATATCATTTGCTCTCTAAATATAGAAGAAAGTAAATGAATATCCTTAATAATTTGGAATCATTTTTTAAAAATGAAATTATTGTGGTTATCATTATTATGAAATTGCTTTAGTGCTTTCACCTTATGGTTTAGGCTCCCTTTCTAATAGGTTGGTTGAGTTCATAAAATAATTATATTCTATATCATGATATGAGAAATATTCATAAAATTTTCCATAGATCTTTCAATTTTCTATAAATGCACATCCATCAATAGAACAGAAGGAGGATATCATGTAAAATTACACAACAAAAGCTATATGTATACCTTAATATTGAACAACACTGCTCAAGAAAAATGTGGTTTCAAGGACACATAACTCAGAAAGATGTTTAGTTCCATTTATTGGAGCTGATATAGCTGTTTGTACTCTTTATTC
This sequence comes from Sequoia sempervirens, assembly GCA_007258455.2. Classification (NCBI taxonomy): domain Eukaryota; kingdom Viridiplantae; phylum Streptophyta; class Pinopsida; order Cupressales; family Cupressaceae; genus Sequoia; species Sequoia sempervirens. The sequence goes on from VDFB02193867.1 coordinate 449,985,517, forward strand.
AGACAAATTCTCACAACATAGAAGACCAAGACCTTCAATAGAGCCTTCAAGCATCCAAATTTCCAGCAGTGGACATGTCAAAGCCTACAATTCATAAATTCAACAAATTGATCATTCATTCTTATAGATATAAAATAATGGTAGGATCTAATGCTTTGTCTGTTAAAATTCCATGATGAAGCTCAATGGTCTTTTTCTCTTGATAAATACAAACCAGACACATATAGGTCCCTTCATTTCATTGTCATAAGTTCATGAGACAAATTATATCACTTTCTCAAAAAAATGGAATAATAAAAACTCATGTGCTTCAAAATATTAGAAGCATACCAGAAGAACCAAATGACAAAAAGTAACATAGCTGACAAATTTTCCAAAATGACAAAACTTGACTACATTAATATAAGAAGATGTTACATATTTTACAAAGAAAAAATAATGATTAGTGGCCCAATCTTAATGTGGTTAAATCTCAGACCTGACTAAATGTTGCTCTGCTCTCAAAGGCTACTTGGGTTAATTTTAACCCTATGTAGCTCCAAATGCTCTAATTCCAAGCTAGAATGATTGAATCTAGAAGCTTCATTTAGGTCTATGGCCGATCCTTGAGTCAAATTGCACTGAACTTGACCCATGTGTACAAAATACTTAGAGCACCAATAATAGAATTCTTGATTGGTATATCAGTTGTCCATGAATAGAGCTCCCAAGTTGTGCATACACCATACCGAAGATTTTTAGAACCTTTGAACATCTTATTTCAAATCAAGCATAAGGAGGCAAGATTAGTTGGAGTCATAGCTCAATTTTCATTTGGCTTGTTGGTAGTGGTCCTACAATTAGAAATAGGAATGGCAAGGACATAATTATGACGAATTTTAAAACCAAATCAAACATTTGAAAAAAATGGAAGTTAGAATTCATATTCATACCAAAACTGAAACATGTCCTTGGGAAATCTTTGGAGCTTTAATCAAATCCAATGAATCAAAGCAAAAGAACAACTACATGAATACTAATCCTTGTACTACTTGCATTCCATGTACTAAGATTGGAGATTTTATCAAGAAAGGTGTCCAATAGTATGTCTTCAAACATTGAAAGAAGACAATGAAAAAATAATGCCTCTAAATGATACATAAGAGAATGGCAGAGAATGGCTGCACATTCCTTCAACTCGGGTGAAAATGGACCAAAAATATGTTCATAAAGGAAGAATAAAGTAATAATGTGGTAGGATTTGCAAAATACTATATAAATAATGTTCAAAAATAGATACTATGTCTATAAACTTGAAGAAAGTGTAATGGAAAGAAAAACCAACATAAACAATGTAATTTCCCTAAGATTAAGTAAAGAAAAGTTCCTCTATTATAAGTGTTATGAATTTGCAAAATAGCGTAAGATTTGAATGCCAAAAATTCTAAAGAAACAACCTTATCATCAAAAATATAGCTAGTTAAATTTATGATTTCATTTTTTGACTTCTGCCCCAAGCAAAGATGTATGCATATCAAGACTGAAATTTAAATTTAAGGAAAAGTACAAAACAACCAATATTACCTCGAGTAATGCAGATAATGAATATACCACACTTTTGATGTTTGAATGGTTATCTGATTTAGATTTTCCTGTTGGTAAAAGGCATGGTGGAGCCATCAGTAATAGTGACTTCACAATTCAAATAAATTGCAAAGTTTCTAGATTGTGTTTCCTTGGAGTCAAGCATCGAAAGGACTAGGCTTGAAGAACACAGCTTCTGAAACATACATACAAGTCTTGTGGTTACAATTTCACTGACCCTAGAATCAAATTTTAATAATGATAAAATTCTAATAGAACAGCGCAACAATAGGATTGTATCATCAAGCCCTTAAGGGCATCGACAACAATTACCATCATTGCTACCAAACTTCTGTCTTGAATAACTAACCCTGGAAAAAATCATTTTGACTTGGTTGAAGAGCTCTTGTAAAAGTAGGTTGTATGGTAACCATATATCCTGTAACTTGACCTTTATATCAATGCCCATAATACAAACAGAGATTGAATGTTTATCCTCCGGACAATCACAATTATTCGATGTTACTAGTGCTGAAGACACGCATATTAACTAGCTGCATGGAAAAAACAACTTAAATGTTTCATCTTAACTAAATGTTTGAAACTGTGAAAAACATGAATGTAAATGGAACTATTTAGACAAGTAGCTGGCAAAGAAAACAATATCAGAGAACAAATAGAATCTCGATGATCGGATAAGCTAAAGATTGGAATAGAACACTTGATATTTGTCCAAAAACTGTGTAGGCATAAAAGTAGGGATATATTAAGATAGACTCAGAATGAGGAAGGCTGAAAGACATTGATCAGAAAAATATCAATTGCATTCCACACAACAAGCCAGGATGCAAAAATCTGTTTATTGAAGCTTTATCCTTAATTCTTGACTAGTAAAAAGCTAGTGGAAATTTTATCTACCAAAGCTAATTAAGAGTTTTAGAAGTTTTTAGATGCCAATTATCACGATTCTTAGAAACATGCTTAGATGTTGAAGATTTGGTTTGAGCTAGACAGGCAGTAGGGAAATGCAGTCCAAGATATCAATGCCTTACAGAATAAAACATGTCCTTGCTTCTTTTTGCACTTCTTTTGCTTGGGTGGTTAAAGAACCACTTTGATTGCAGCATCAAAAAGAGCCGTCACATTTTGAAACAAAAAGGCACAATTCAAATTGTTTCCAAAAACTTCTGAATAACTTAGAGAATGCTAAAATTCTTGACCTAGATGCCTACAAAAAGTAAAAATCCAGGCAGTGTACAGTGGCAGTGAGTAATCCCAAGACTTTAAGTGGTGTGGATGGTAAAAAGCAAAGACAGATGTTCGATTGCACTGGGGAAAACAAGATTACAGACAGGAGCACACTGACAGTCAGCCAAAGATCCCAAGCTTTAAGAAAAATGTTGGGTAAAAATTGACAGTAAACAAAATTCCGATAAATGTACTATTAATGACTCTAAGTCTATGTACGTTGGTGCAGTCAGGAGGAGCACCAGGACTTGCAGAACCAACATCACATGGGGGGCTCAACTTTTGATACTTATCAAGCTATACTTAGAAGAATGTAAAATCAAAACCTCTACTAACAACCACAATAATGATGTTCATCTGCATGAAGCTGTAAGCTACCACTACCACATCATGTCAGAGGATCAAAATTATGTAATAGTAACTTGGCCCTTCCCAATGTTGAAAGAGAACCTTGCCTGACAATTGACTTTCCTATAAAGAAGAATTGCTAAGCAGTAATGTGGACATTCTCCAATTAAACTGAATTGGAAGTTCAAATTTCCATACATATGAAGAATGCTATAGAAGAGAAAAAGGAAAAATCACAGGCTTATTTCTATATGTCAAAACTCTTATGACATTAAGTTTCTATGCAATATTCAATTCTCATACTATGAATCATTTCTATAAATTGAAATACCTATAAAATTCCTTTCTATCAACATACCTACTGTGTTTTAGAGCTACATTCAATATACGTAGCATCCCTAATCTGCTTCTTCAAATCTTCATCCTGAAAAGACAGAAAACCAATTAGAAGTTGCAAGTGCATTTAAATCTGGAAATACGTGGTTATATGGTGAAGCTTGGCTCCAATTAGAAAATAATAAATTTCAATAGTTTCACAAAAGTATCAAAGATCAAAACATATTAGAATGTATCACGTTTGACCTGATAGTCCCATGGATAACCTATGCAAAAAATAATCAAGAGGCTCTTGATCTCCTAAAAATGTCAAAAGCGACAAGAGTTCAAAGGCCTATAAGAAGTTTATCCCGAAACCAGTTGGACTCACTACAGCAATACTCAAGATCATCACATTAATCCATTAAAGAATTCTCACTCAAAAAAAAGAATAGAACATACTAATCAAGATACTAAAGCATAGGTTTGATAACAAGTTTTAACATGTAAAACATAAAACTGCTAACAACTGCCAATTTGTGAAATTTGATTTATATCATGGAACAGGAAACTGGGGCCACAGTACTACGAGAAGCTTACTTTTGGATGGTTTCATTAGGCGTTGCTGCTGAAAACAAAAATTTCTTAAGACCAATTCTCTGGTACTTAATGGTCATCTTAATACATTAAAAAATCATATGAGGCATTTTTATGCACTTATATATTCTTAGAAGCAAGAAGCTACCTGAGCCGTCGATATAGGGGTTGCTCCAGGATGATGGGCAAAAAACTGTTTGTCTTCTCGTAAATCTGTAATTGTTCAAAACACAAGTTCTTTAAGATAAAAAGAGGGAAAAAAAAAGCAATGAAAAAGAAAAGAATCTGAGTCAAGATAGAAAATAGGGAAGCATAAGCCCATCCCACGTAATTTAGTCCCCACCAACATGATACACACAGACGGTGCATAGTGTCTCAATTCCGGAATCCACTGCCATGAGAACAACTTTGTCAATATTGATAAAATTAAAAATAAGAGGCCAGAAATAGGCATATTTATTAAAAAAATAAAATGTAAATACAAAAGAATCTGCATCTGCAAACACATATAACACAAGCCCTGCGGTGCAATACCTTTTTGGAAATGTTTTCGTAACTGGTCTTGTTGATCAGGGAGAAATCCAATAGGAAGACATCTGCACCTCTGCAATTTAAAGGCCTTAGCCTATTGTAATCCTCTTCCCCTATACCAATTCGTAAGCATGAGCTCAAGCTTGGTTGTTGGAAAAATTCTCCAACTTAGACCTAGAATTGAGCAGGAGATTCCTCACAGAGCTACTGATGGTAAAAACCCAAGAGTCTCATCTTCACATACAGCCTTGAGTAGGTTTAATTAAAGACTTTGAGATTTTCATAGGTATACACAATATATCATGTCTCCATACAATTGTGTATAGTTTTTCGATTCCAACTTTTCGAGTCTCTTTGAAGAACCCTCTTCAGGGAAATATAAGATCAATATCTATAGATGTAAATCTGCAGTTCTAGCTAGCGTACCTGCTCTTTCTTATTCTTCAAGAGCCTTGCCTTGGAAGGAGACTGCAATTTCTGGGATGGAGGTTGAGCCTGGGATGAAGAATTTTGCTTTTCGGGTGATTTTGCAATACCTTTTCCTGTGATTTCTGCTTTCTTCAATTCTTGTACTTCTTGCGTGGCCTCTAGTTTTGCTAGCTCTTTTTCCACTCTTTTTGCAGCTTGTTCTTCCCTTAACTTGGCTTCTCTTTTCTCTCTGTACTCATCATAGAATTTCCCTCTAAGCCTGGCTTCTTGCCAGGGAATGTCAAGTCCTGCTCTGCTGCTGCTCCATGAACTGTTGATTGCCTCTCTCACAAAACTTTGCATCTGTATGCTTCATGCACCAAAATGGGTGCACAAGCTGTGGTCGATGGCTATCCATTCAGTTCAATTCAATGTTGTATCGATTCCCCACCATCCCCCTCTCTCTCTCCAATGCTCTTAATACATGTTATTTCCTTGTTTCGAAGCTTCCATGCGAGCCTAGTCACAGCCACATGCCCGAAAACATCAGTATTCCCTGCCACGTCCAAAAACTATCAGCTCCACGTGCCCTGCATGCAAAATCAGGAATGAACCTTAGCAGTAATTGTTAGTTGTTCACCTCACCTTGCGCATTAGACGATAGAAAATTTGGGAGGTAAAAAACTTTAGACATTGTGGGAAATATTTTCTCACCTCATCGGCTGGAACATTTTTCCAAATTTTATTCAAGAAGATCATGAAATGCCTTGCAAAAATGGAGCGGCCAATCAAGGAAAAATAGAAAACTGTCGACTAATAAAGAAATTTCTTTGAACCATAGCTTAAAACAGTTTTTGATGCTGACCCGACTCCCGAGACCTGCATTAATAGGAAAAATAGGTGTAGCGAAAACATTAGTCTTTGCCTATATATCGGCAGGGACTAATAATGATTCTTTCACAATCATAAATAGCAATAGTTGAAATATTCTTGAAATCAGCTTAAATATTTATATTCAAAATAAGATTTTAAATGCCTTAAAGTCAAGTACTAAATTTCAACTAGTCAATAAGATTGAGCATTGTAATATTATACAACTTTTGTAATCCGTCTTCTTGTGGCTGTTTCTTTTGGCTGATGCCTTGTTCAGCCTCTGATGTTGTCATTCGATTTATGTATCTCTGGCTTTGTCTAGCTTCTTTTGGTTAATTTATTTTTCAGCTACTGCTGGTAGCTTTCTTCTTGTAATTCTTTCAACTTTGTTCAATATAAAAAAAAATACTAAATTTTTAAAAAATATGTATATTATTCTAGATTTATTAATAAAAAGCCCTTATCTTGGGCATAGTCTTGTTTGAGGTCTTTTCGTGTGGACATGGCTACGTATGAATTTTGTCCTTAAAGTACAAAATAAACATAAGAATCAAATACCAATCCAACTATGATACGAAACCTTGCGGTTTTTCTTAATGCGTGATAACATATTAACGACTTCTGTGCAAACACACAACATTGAATTGACTCCATATTGTTGTACATATACCTTCTTGTTCTTACGCTCAGAGCAGTGGATTCAACTACATTCATGGCAGAAAAAGCAGAGGAAGCCGTTGTCAAAGTGACGAGAACGTCTGTGATAACTGATAAGACCGGCCATCCGAACCCCCAGAGACTATGTTCCTCTCCAACCTTGATCTGTGTTGGTTACCCGTCAACAACGTTCAACGGCTTTTCTTCTATTCACAGTGTCCTTTGAACGAATACTCTTCAATAATACAAGCCATGAAGAAAAGCCTCTCCTCTGTTTTAGTGTATTTCTATCCACTGGCTGGTCGGTTGAAGAAAGGAGAATCTGGCAGAGCGGAGGTTGATTGCAACGACGAAGGCGTGGAGTTTAGGGAGGCATCAATTGACATACCCTTCCAAGATCTGGAAATAGATGGGTTCGGCGTAAGCCCTTCTTCCCAAAGCTTGTCCACGACGTCAATCTTCTTGCGGTTGAGAATCACAATGGACCTCTTCTGTTAATACAAGTATTTAAACAATCTTTTACATTAAAGATCACAGATTTTTGCAATTCATGTACGTGTTAAAATTGCTTTTGGATTTCAGTGGATGATAGTTTTTTCATCAACATTTCAGATCATATTCATTAATTTAGCAGGATGAGAACAACATATTATCTTAAAGATCACAGATTTTCTCAGTTTATATAATTGTTTAAAATTGCATTTGGATTAGATTGGATGATTGCTTTTCAACATTTCAGATCATCTTCCATGATCCATCAGCACGATGATAGAGCACTTTTTGAGTCAAAAGATAGAATAGTAACAAATTATGATAGCTTAAAAGGAAAGGGGTGAGATCCTGGTCTGCTACTGTTTTATCTTTTGTCTCAAAAACCATTTAAATTTTCTGATTTTGAATCATGGAGTGTGATAAGAAATATCATCGTGATAATGAAACACAGAATGCGATTAAAAACTTTCATAAAAAATCTCACACATTCTAATCCAAAAATAATTTTAAACAGCTTTAACTTATTTTATCACTTACTTTATCACTTCTGAAACCCTTATGATTTTTTTTTCTCTTAAATAACGTTGGGTGTTTTAGGTTACAGCTTTTCAGGGAGGCGGTATATGCATCGGAACCACCTTGCATCACGTTATAGCAGATGGGAATTCGTATTGGCATTTCTTGACATCGTGGGCAGAGTGTAGCAGAGGCCTCCCTCTCGCCAAACTTCCTCAGCAAGCCAGAACAGTTTTCAAACGAGATAACCAGAGTCCCTCAATTTCTTACAAAGCCCATGAGATAATAAGCAATGGGATTTCAGGGGCCAAGATTTTCAAGTTTGTGTCTGACAATACATGTGGCAGCGGGAACGTGGAAAAGCCCATCGAGGCTCTCCGCAAATGAGTGGAGCCCAAAAGGAAAACCGAAGTGATCTACTCAACATTTTGCTTTACAGAAGACATAATACAAGACTTGAAACAACGAAGCGGGGCTTCGAGTTCTTTTGTTGCAGTGGCTGCACAATTTTGGAGATGTGCAACGAGAGCTCGCGAGGTGCCCGAGGAAGAAGCCGTTTGTTTCGTATTGCTGGGTAATTGCAGGGGTCGCTTTAAGCCGCCTCTGCCACCAATTTATTTTGGAAATTGCTTATCCCTTGGTTTGGCGCAGACAAAAGCCAACATACTGATCAATTCCGATATCTCCTATGCTGCGGATGTTATCCAGCAACTCATCAATTCCTGCACTTCGGAAGCTCAGATTAATTATCTGATCGATTGGGCAGAATCTCCTAACAGAGATTTTGTAACCTTACTTAGAGAACCGGGGTGGCAATACGGAATTAACATTTCCATTGTACGATATGGATTATGGATGGGGGAAGCCTTCGGGTGTCCAGATTGCCACAATGAACGAAATTGGAATCATGTTTTTGTCATGCGCAAAGGATGGAGGGAAAAGCATTGTCGTCTCCACTTGCCTTCCTCAACACCAGATGGAAATCTTACATCGCCTTCTCTCCGTTTCAGTAGAATGACTTCCTTCTTACAGGATGCACATTTCTTGGGCAAAATCGGGTTACAAGGTTTGGACAAGATATGTTGTCTACGTTGTTGTACTGTGTGCTCTGATTTCCTGGCTATAAACAAGAAATTGAGGAATAAAGTAAAACATTGACCTTGCTGGTTTTATATTTCATCAGCGAATGTTTGTTTTATTTCTATTGATTAAAAATATAACTAGCAATTGCACTTAGGTGTGCAATGGGTACGCCGAAGAGTTAAATTTTGTTGACCTTATTTTGTATGTAATTATTATTTTTATATGTTCGCAATTAATATTATAAGGAAAGAAAGAATGCATGAAATATGTAGGGTAAAGAAAACAATTATGTAGAAATTGTATCATTCAAATAAGAGTGGAAACATTAATTGTTTTGAGAAAATAAATAAAGAAGGGAATAGCAAAACACATATTAAACATGTATGAAATATAAAACATGTTTAAATTGCACTAGACAATAATTTTTTGTCTTGTGACAAAAGCAATTATAGTACCCTTACATTAACACTAGAAAAGCGGGTAACAATAGTAGAATCCTTTCTTGACCTATAAACTACAAATAAAGAGGAATATATTAGGATACATTTGATTGTGCAAATAATAAAAATTAAACACATTATTTGGAATGAGTGATTGAAAAAATAGTTCAATGGAAATAGCTTTTTTTCAATTTATCAAACTTTAAATATATATGTAAAATTAAGGAATCAAATAAAATTGAAAAAGTAAGATAAGGAGGAAAAGTATGTTAAATGTAAATTTAGTTCAATGGTTTATTTGATAATGCTAAAAAAATAGGAATAAAAATCACACAAATAAATTGAAGAAATACCTTTTATTGTAAAGGGTACAACCCTCCTAGAATCTCTAAACTTCATCCCTTATACGAAAATCAACTAAATTTAATGAATAGTGCCTCCACCATTAGCTGTAGCACCTAAGAAATATGGGTTTTAATTTGATTTGAAGAGGGTAATTTACAAATTTATTCTGAAAAATTGGTACAAAACACCCTTCTAAGATCCAAATCCAAAAAAAACAAATCTAAAGAAAAATCACAATCTACATAAAAAAAATTACTTTGAAACTTGTTTCTACAACATTAAATGGTTCAATGAGGTCAATGGTGAAATGGTAGCCCAACAACAATACTTTCTCTGATATTTCACCTTCCATTGGTTTTAATTTAATGAAATTGGAATTCAAAGATGTGATATTTCTACGGTTTTTATTAGAAAATTTGAATTTTTTTGGAATAAATTATGTTTTTTAAATATCATTATTTTTACTCAAAATATTGATGCTTAAAAAATATTATATTGTTTTTAGATTAAATTGGAGATTTTCTAAACATCAATGTTTCAAATAAAATATTGATACTCAAAAGTACACAAATATTGAATGCTTAAGAACACATTTTAATCAGATTCTATACATCATGCCTTCCTTTCAAATTGAAGAAAAACTTAGAATAGTTTGATACTTTCAGAATGATTGCAATAGACATAAAAATACACTATTAAAAGGAAGTTAAATTACATCCGCTCTTGACAAACACACTGGAAGAATCTTGTTCAGTATTGTTTTTGGATTTGATTGTGTTGTAAATTTTTCCATCAATGTTTCGGATCACACTCTGTGATCCATCATCAGGATGGTAGAGAGCAAGGAGAGAAAAAAAAAGATTGATTGTAGACTTAGATCAGTTTAAAAAGAGGAAGGAGGGGGAAGGGAAGGGTACAAGGACCAAGGTAGAGAAAAGTACCAATCACACCAAAAAAAAAAGAAAAGAAAACAAGCAAAAAAGACACAAAGAACAACAATAACAATATGACTATAACTATAAAAATAAAAACAAAACTCACAATAAATATAGTTCTATAAATCAATATATATAACTATAAATATGAGATTAGAAGACAATAAAAATATGAATATAAAAATGAAAATAGCACTCAATAAAGTTATAAATATAAAAGATTAAAAGACTAGATAAATATAAAAAAGAAACTACAACTTTAAAAATAAAACAAAAAGAAAGAATATATAAATAACTAAATATAAACAAGAAAGCAAGAAAATCTATAAACATATTGGAGAATACATAAAAATAAGACTCAAATTATAAAGGAATATATAAACTATGAGTGAAAACAAAAGGCATCAATATGAAATAAATAAACATTTTAAGAGAAGAAAGAAGAAACATTAATATTAAAATAAAGAAGAAAATTACCTGAAAATGATAAGAAAGAAGAAAGAAGCAAAAATAAATATGAAATGCAAAAGAAAGATAAAGGCAAAAGAACACAAAGGATCAACAGTAATAAGAAACAAAAGGTTAATACAAAAGAAATAAAACAAAACACAATTAAAATTTTGAAAAGAATATATATAATATATAGAAGAAAAATAACTAAAATATAAAAACAAATATAATAAGAAATAAATATATTGAAAAAAATAAAATCTAAATAAATAAAACAAGAATAAGTTTCCATATCATTAATGGAAGAATCTTGTTAATAACTAGTAGGTTGTAGTCGATTGGAAATATGAGAAGTTTGTGGGATGTGAGTTCCTGCATAAACATCCAACCTATGATTTTAACTACAATTATCCAACCCACCAGATACCATATCCCAATGCTGGGAATGACTCCGTCTGGCTATCTCGAGTCTTGGGAAGGAATCCATCTGGCTCTCTCCAGGCTCCTCCAATCAGGCAGCAGAAGCCTGATATAGACCCCCAACTACAATTATTGATTGGCCCCAATGGATTACATTTGCTCAATATATGGAGTATGGGAATTTCGGAACTGTAATCACACATCCTCCATAATTGTCTCCAATTTTTAGTGCCACTGGTTTTCACCCACCTGTGAGGCAACTGAAATAAAGATCTTGGACAACCCACAAAATTTGAGCACATGTTTTTGTTTCACCACCACCCAAATCTTCAATAGTACTGAACAGGCAACAACCAAACTTCCTAGCTAGTGACCAATGTAATCCAGAGAAATCCAGCTGAGTATAGCCAATTCTTGGAAAGGAGACAAGATTCCATGAGTATAAGCGGTGTCCTATAGTTATTGAATGGATCAGAGTCTGGACATTGTCAAGTGAGGCCATATTTCTCCAGAAGAAGAGGATCTCATAATAAGGATTCATAATCTACTGGGAGATAGTAAAACAATTGGATCCTAATCCTTGAGATCCTATCATATTAACACGATTTCTTTGACAGTTAGGAAAGCTTGTTCTTGGTCTCTTTGAATTTTTGGGTAACATGAATTTTTTTGTATTGTTGCAGATGGTCATTGATTGCAGGGCGAGTGCCAGGTAGGACAGATAATATTGTAAAGAACTACTTGGATATCCATTTGAGCAAAAATATAAACCCTTTTCACGGGGTAAGGCCGTGACGCTGATTATTCAGTGCCAGCCATTAATCTGTGGGGATCATCAGAAAGGTGAACCTAAACCCATGAACAAATTCCCTTTATTTATCACACGTGTAAGTCGAGCACTAAAAATCAGACAAGGTGCTGCTAGAAGTAATGAATATATCTGCTTTTGAATTTAAGGCTTTGTTGATAACTATCAAATCTAATACGCCGTACAACTATCATAGACGACAGAAAACTACTATACAGAGTGGACGGACAGGATTACCACAATCGTCTTGCCTTGCTTGGAAGACAATCTAAACCGTCAATGGGCAAAAGAGCTTCGATCAATCTCGTAGAGGGAACACCTTCGATCTAATTATTTGATATTTAAAAATAATGCAGTAAAAATATTAACAATCGAATAAGCAATTATCAGTAAATTAAAATAATTTATTACTTTATGAAAATATTAAATTAATTAAAAAAATGAAAGAAAAAAAATATATATAAATATATTTATATTAAATCATAAGATTATGTTATATGAAAAATCTTTTTTTTTTTTTGAATTATGGATCAAATTAAAAAACTTTTGGACTTTTCTAAATTGATGTTGCACATTGAGGTATATACATTTCCTTGACATTGACCTAATTGCGATTGTTTTAGGTTACAGGGAGTATAAATGCAAGGAGAATTGTTATGTGGATTGAAAGCAGAGCATGTGATGTGAAATTCATTAAGTGTGTTGATTTGAGTGTGAGCCTTAATGCTTATGACTTCCTAATCTAGTGAGCAGGAGGTGTCCACATTTCTGTCTGTTTGATAAGTTTTTTTTGCTTCAGTAGAAGTATACTTTCAGCTTATGAGAAATGCATTGCTACTTCTTTATTTTTTCTAGATAGTGAGTCCTTTGGAAATGAGCCACCAATAGTGAGCCTTTCTTTATCTTTCTAGGTAGTGAGCCCTTGGTAGTGAGCCTTATTGTGTTTAGTGTTGCAATTCATATGTTGGTGAGTTAATCATCACCATAGTTTTCCCCTTCTTGGGTTTTCCATGTAAATCTAGTGTTCTTATGTGTTTGATGTGTTTGCATTACTGTTTTACATGTTTACATTATGTTAATGCATGTTAAGGGTTTATGAACTAATGTAGATCTCAATGTTAATGAGAGTTTCTGATGTTTTAAAAGTATACAACAAATTCACCACCTCCCCACCCCCACTTCCTTTTAGTTATCTTGTGCATCTAACAAGTTAGGATTAACTACTTGTCACTTACAAAACATTGGAATTTATCTCATCAAGGGTATGTGATTAACTTGCAGCCTAAAAGGTGAGTCAATCAACCTTCAATTTATTTTTGAGATGAAAACAAACAAGCTAAGAACTAACAACTAAAATTGAAGACCAAAAACGAATGAATGACTAAAGTATAAGGAAAGATAAGGTATTACACTAAGTGAACTTTTCAACAAATGGGGTCCATTCAGGTTTCAAATCAAAACTAATAATGAGAATCATGATTTATTAAAAATTAGATTTTTGAGGCAAGCACCAAAAAGGCCTCAGAATCAAAAAAAATTCCTTCATTCATAGGTCCCTTTGATGGTATTCCATTATTGCTTATAGAGATTTTAGAGATTTTTTAAGTGGTGATTGGACCATCATAATGAAGCAACTATGACATAAAATTCTATAAGATTATGGGACTTAAGGCAAGCTTTCTAAAAATTATAAATTGTAATATAATTGAATTAATCATGACATTTTATTTTCAATTGTTTAGTGAACATAGGCTATCTTCTAGCCGGGAAAAAGTTGTCGTAAACAGGTCGCTGCAAACATTCTTTGTCTCATGCCTGAAAACAAATTTTGATTTGATTCACATGCTTCCATCCAGAATTTTGTCTCACAGCGGAATTGCCTCACGCCCAAATAGAATGCATCTTCTCTTCATCACCACTTGTAGCATATCCTATCTTATCTTTAGCAAATTTTCGCGAGCCCTAAAACCCTAATATTTTTGGATCCCTTATTCGTTTAAAATTGAAGCAACAAATGTAAGGAGATTGGTTTTGGTTTGTCTAATTTGAAAAAAATTCTATTGTGGTAGTGGTTCTTAAACTTTTCTTGCAAACTACCCATATTTTCTCATCGACATCATTGACGAACAACACAATTTTTGCAGAATCTTGAGGTAAGTCACTTGCCATAGTCTTACTAACTTTTATAGCAAACTCACAACTAATTTTAAACAACTTCATATGCCACAAAATTGTGAGGAATTTCACAAAAAATTGCATGCAATAAGCTCATTCATGCTTCTCTATTTGTAGGTTTTTTTTTGGTACCCAGCCAGGTTTTGAGTACTTTAAGAAACTCTAGGTGTCGGGTTCAAATTGCACAAAGTTGTGCCATCTTTTTTGACGCAGAATGACATCCATTATCATTGTTTTTCAAAGGTGGTACAAATCTAGAGAGATTTGGGGTGTTTGAATTCTCCCTCTTGCTCATCTTATGGCATCGCAGGCATAAAGGGGATTTAGGGTTTCGGTTGGTTTGGTTTAGTGTTTTCATTCTTTATTTGTGAATATTGCAGTTGGGTTGCATCTCCAAAGCTAATTTCTATTGCTTTGTGAGAATATTTATGTTTTTTTTTATACCTGTCTATTGTTATTGCCTTAAAGATTATTTTGTTCTATATATCGAGGTCTTCTATACAAAATTTCAAGGATTTTTGTATTGGACGGGATTAGGTTTTGTAGATGGTGTTGGATTCAGGTTGAGGTTCTATAGATTATGCAAGGGTTAGATTCTGAGGCTAAAGGGTTGTACTCAGCTTATAGTTACATTCCTATTGGTATGCCTTTTCTATTACAGATGCACCACATTCCTTCACTTCTACATGGGTTTCATAGTGTTAAATTTATTGATTGGATTTAATGCACAAAAATTAATTCAAAATCAGATGCAAGAACACAATAGATACCCTGGGAAAACCCTCCTCTTGAGGGAGAAAAAACCAGCAACAATATATCACTTATCTATTGAATTATCAAAGAATGACTCCTTTACAAAGAGGCCGATATAAAGACCTAACACATGCACTACAATTTGATTCTGTGGAATATCATATTGAAGATAAATTCAACCAAATATAAGAATCAATCTCTTCTCAAATGATAAACTCAAGTTGCCTTAGTAGGAATTCGTACTTCAAAGAATAATATCAAACTTCTCCAATTGATGATCAACAATGTAAATGCCAATGGATATATATACAAATCAGAGATGAAGAGTCATGTCTCTCCAAGACAAGTCAGCTTGAATAGAAGAATGAATCTTAACAATAAAACATGACCAATCGCAGCTCTTCAAGAGGTTGGCTTCATAGTAAATTTTGCCTCTTTAAAGAAAGACTTGTCTCCAGAATTCACGCCTCTCAGTGAAGAGATGTCAGCCTTGATAAGTAAATGACTTTCAATAATAAATATTAGATCTTGTTGATAAAGACGTGACTCATCAAAGTGACTTAAGTCAACTCCAAAAGAAATATAAGTATAATTTAAATAGTCGTTTAGGCTATATTTTAATTATCTTCATACTTGGGTCTGGAAGAAGCAACCCGTCACTGCTAGAACATCAACACTCCCTCTCAGCTAGGGATGATACTTCCAGCTACACAAGACATATCACCTCAACATGATGTCTACCACAATGGCTACAACCAAATGTGGAAAGGAAGAATATCACCTCATCGTGATATCAAATATCACCTCAACATGATATCAACCATAATGGCTACAACCATATATGGTATGTACAAGTGTTCATCACTTGTGTGATGTTGTCACCTCAACATGACTTTTCACTATGGGTCTCCTAGAGGGTGAAACAAAAGAACAAAAAAAATCATCACGGATTCTCTCACATGATGTTGTCATGGAGTCACACACATGACATCCACCATGACTCTATCAGAGGGTGGAAACAAGGGATTTCACCTCAAACTTCTCTTATCGAGAAGAACTCATTAATCAAGGGATTTCATCTCGAACTTCTCTCATAGAGAAGAAATCATTAATCAAGGGATTTCACCTCAAACTTCTCTTCACAGAGAAGAACTCATTACAGGCTATCATTGATACTGAGTCTCTTTCTCAGTTAAGGTTGGATTCTCCAGCATACCAAGCTTATCTCAAAAGTACACATACTTTATTCTGGAGAGAGGCTTGGTGAGAATGTCTGTCATCTACTCATCAGTGCTGATATACCTCAACTGTATAGCCTTCCTCAATAACATATCTCTGATATAGTTTTATTTTATCTCAACATGCTTAGTTCTGTCATGAAACACAAGATTGACAGAAAGCTTCACACAGCTCTAGTTATCACAATGAATGATAGTAGGCTCCATTGATTGTCCAAACAATCATGCAAGGAGCTTACGAAGCCACATTGCTTCCTGAGTTGCCATACAAGCTGCAATATATTCTACCTCTGCTATACTCAATGCTATAGAAGACTGCTTCTTGCTGCACCAGGAAATCATAGCCGATCCCAAACTGAAGTAACATCCAAAGGTGCTCTTCCGATCTGTGACACTTGATGAGCCCAAAATATGCTCATAATTTGGGTATCATGGTGTACTTTTAATACCCTTACTTTTGTTGTTCATGGTTGTTTAACTCTTTAGAAACCTTTTATTGGGGGATATCCTCTGGCAATACACTTTTATATTCCTACAGCCTATCATGTTGATATATCTATATTTATTACCCTGTTTGACTTCCCAAATGACTAGTATAACGCATGTAGTTTTTGAATAATGAAGTAAATTTGATATGTGATTAATAAATGAATATTGTGTAGTTGCCATGCATGTTTTCTTTCACTTTTGTTTCCTGGTGTTTCATAGATTGTTGAAGAAAGTATGAACGAGTCAAGCACAACTGATCTCGGCCTTGCAGTAAAGTCCATTTCCTGCACAACTTCGAGGAAGTTATTCTAGCGAAGACTCTTTGACCGAAATTGTTGGGAAGGAATTTAAATGTCAGTTAATTTGGAAAGAGTGGAATGTTGAATTCTCTCTGAACCATGTTGAGTGGATAAGTTCATTTATTTAGTCTGTTCCTCGATTCCAAGATACATTTACATCCATGTCTTTCTCTATTATGGTTAGTTAGTTAGTTGTTTTCCTGATTTAAATAAGTGTTCCTCTTGCATGAGTGAGCAAGTATAATGAGATAGAAAGTATATCATGTAAAATCTAGTATGATAATAAAAAGCAGAGTATGTATGATAAGATATAGAGTTTTGTGTTAGTTTTCATATGAACAGAACAATGTACACCATTCTGAGTTTATGAATAAAATTTGATGAAGTTCTGAGTTCAATACTGGCATAATTAGTTGATGCTTGCTAAGGGGGCCCACTTAGTAAGTATCTGTAGTTAGTTAGTTAGTCGTTCATTTTCTGTTGATCATAAGTTAGATTTCATTCTTGAAGTTTTTGTGCAAACTCAATCTTATATTGTTCCTGCAGCATTGAGAATCCATCGTTGTGTCTGTTCCTACAGCATAAGGCCAGTTCATAGTTTGTTTCTCAGTCGTAGCTGTTATGATTTCTGCTTTGGTTAAATTATGGTTGAGTTAAGAGAAATTTGCATTACTTTACTGTAACATAGCTAGAATTCTTTCTAAGTATTTATTTTTGATAGGTTATAACTGAAACTGGTTCTTAGTGCACATACAGTACTGCTCCATTTCAAGTATATGTTCCCTGGTTTGACAAGTAAATGAACGACCATGAAAAGATATTAGTCGCCTGCTGGAATGTCCAATTCCCAGGATAGGTTTTTTTGGGATTTTCATATCCTTTTGTGGGCGCGACCAACACTCCCTGCCCAATCAAAATCAATATAACCATGCAACTCCAAGTCAACATTTGAAGAGTATCTCAACCCATATCCAACTGTGCCATGCAAGTATCTTACGATATGTTTAGCTGCAACAAGATGCATTTGTCTCGATTCACACATGAACTGACTAAGTGCCCTCACTGCATAGTAGATATCTGGTCTAGTTTTAACTAGATGCATCAAGGATCCAATCAGTTGTCTGTACATTGCAGGATTCACCAAATCTGAACTAGCTACAACCTCCTTCAATTTATGTAGGCTGGTCTCCATAGGTGTAGACATGGATTTGCAATCCATCATACCAAACCTCTTAAGTACATCAATGTTGTACTTCCCTTGACTTAGAATCATCTCATATGGTTTCTACCAGACTTCTAAGTCAAGGAAATAGTGCATAAGTCTAAGGTCTTTCATTTCAAACTCAGAGGCCAACTCTTTCTTACATTTGATGATCAAGTGCTCTTCTCTAGTAAGAATCAAATCATCAACATATAAAACAAAAATCAATTATTCACCATCAATTACCTTAAAGTATATATTAGAGTCAACATCATTCTTCAAGAAATACAAGCTTGACCGATGATGATCAATCCTTTTGTACCATGCATGAGGAGCCTACTTAAGACCATACAAGGCCTTTTTTAGCTTGCAAACATGACACTCCTTCCCATCTACCTCGAACCCATTAGGTTGCTTGATATAAACTTCTTCCTCGATCACACCATTTAGAAAATCTATCTCCACATCCATTTGATGAATCTTTCACCTTCTAGAAGCAACAATGGGAATGATAGTCCTGACAGAGGTATAGCGAGCAACGGGAGAAAAAGTTTCTTCATAATCAACTCCCTCTTTCTGAGAGAACCCTTGAGCCATGAATCTTTCCTTATACTTCTCTATGCTCACATCAGCTGCATTCTTCATCTTAAAGAGCCATTTCAAAGATACCATTGATTTTCCTTCAGGTCGAGAAACAATGTCCCAAACATCATTCTTGAGAATTGATTGATACTCCTCTGACACAACATCTTTCTAGACTTGTTGATTGGAAGCTTCCTCCACACTAGAAGGCTCAGAAAAAATAATCTGACTCATCAAGGCAACATAACTAGAGAACTTATGCGGCCTTTTACTTTCTCTGAATGTACCTCTAGGAGCTGGTAACCTTTTAGCCTCTTACATAGTTTGCCTAGCCCAAAGAGGTCTCTTTCTTCTAATCACAATATCAATAGGCCCATCAGTAGGTTCCAAGGGCTCAACTGGATCAACATCTTCCTTCAGTTCTGAAGTCTCCCTCTGAATCTCAAGAGTATAGTTCACTTCCATATCCTGAGGAGACTCATCATAGTCAATCTCCACATGAGTTCCCTTGGATCTTCTAAATGCAACATCTTCCTCGAATGTGACATCTCTACTAATTTCAATCAATTTCTGACCTGCAACATATATCCTGGAGGCTTTTGATGTCTCATTGTAGCCCACAAATATTCCCTTCTTGCCAGAAGGTTCCAACTTAGTTCTCTTTTCTTTTGGAACATGAATGTAGACAAAACATCCAAAGATCCTCAAATGAATAACCTCGGGCTTCTTCCTTGTAGAGGCTTCTTTTAGAGTCATATTCTCCAAGACTTTGTGAGGACTTCTATTCTGAACATATATTACAGTCCTAGAAGCTTTTTCCCATAAGAAGGTTTGCAGATCCTAGTCATGAATCATCACTTCCGTTGCTTTCATGATTGTCTTGTTCTTTCTCTCTACAACACCATTCTATTGAGGATTATAGGGAACACAAAAATCCCTCTTAATCCTAGCATCAACACATAAATTTTGAAAGCTAATAGAGGTGTATTCTCTTCCATTATCATATCTGAGGATCTTGATTCTTTTACCGGAAAGATTCTCTACAAGAGCTTTGAACTCCTTGAACCTTTCCAACACTTCCTCAGACTCTTTAGTTTTCAAAAAATAACTCCAAGTCTTTCTAGAGTGATCATCAATAAAAAGAACATAATACAAGAAACCACTCAAAAAATGAATAAACATAGGTCCACATAAATCAGAATGAATAAGGTCTAAAATACACTTAGATCTACTTTCTCTACTGTGAAAAGGAGCTTTTGGATTCTTACCCATAGCACATCCTTTGCAAGTTCCTTCATGCTCTTGATTGAAGTTAGGAAGTCCCGTAACCATCTTCTTCATGATAGGTAAGGCTTGAAAGTGAAGGTGAGCCAATCTTTGATGCCACAGATCACATAAGTTTGAAGAATCATGAACTAATACCTGAAAAGGATGCATACATAGCCTATAGAAGATTTCATATCTAACACCAATTACTTGAGCATCCTTGAAATTGGAATTCTCCATCAACACAAGAACTTTGCCTTTGGAGAAAGCAACTTGATATCCTTTATTTTCTAGAGCTAAAATGGAGATGAGATTCCGCTTGATTCTTGGAACATAAAGAACATCTCTCAACTGAAGTATAATTTTGGAATCCAAATGAAGAGTAGAGGTCCCAATCCCTTTCATGGAGTAGCCAACATCATCTCCAATAATAACTTGTTCGAAAGAATCTTTCTCCACCAAACTTGATAAGTGCTCCTTAAATCCAGTGATGTGTCGAGAAGCACCATTGTTGATTAGCCAAGTGTTGGTATTTGTAGGTACATTGCTTGAAAATGCTAAATAGAACAATTATTCACATGAATCCTTCTGTGGAGAAGCATCATCAACATCTGCAATGGTGGCTTGTTGCTTAGGTCTAGTTTGACAATGCTTAGCAAAGTGGCCAAACTTATCACACCTTTAAAGCATTGAATCTTGGACATTTATCTCTTCTTCTTGGAGGTGGGTGTATCATCATTTCCCTTATCTTGATTCCTCTTGAAGAACCCTTTCTTTCCATCTTTTCATTTCTTCTTCGAAGCATGAGAGGCGAGAACATGAATATCTTCATTATTTGAACTTTGACCAACACCTCTAGCCACCAACCTAGATTCTTCTTGAATGCAATATTCCCTTAGATGATCAAACTTCGCAATTTTGATCTTGCACTAATTCCCTAAATGTAGGATTCCCAAGACAAAGGAAGACCATTGAGAGAAAGCATAGTCAAGTCTTTGTCATCAGCCATATGCCCAATTGTCGAGAGCTGATCTATCAAATATGAAATCCTCATGAAGTATGCAATCACTGATTCTCCTTTCGCCATCTTCACATGGTGTAGTTATTGCTTTAGTGCAAGTTCCCAGCTAGTATTGTTGATTTCGTACATTTCTTCCAATGTTTTAAACATGTCTTTGGTCGTCTTCAACTTAGAGACAATATGAACGCTATGATCCTTAACGGAATCAACCAATATTTTCATTGCCATGATATCTTTCTTCATCCACTACAACTTCTCTTCTTCCTCCTTAGGTTCAGGAACACTGGACTCCACAAACTCACCCAAGTCATTTTCATGCAAGGTAAGTATGATCCTAAATCTCAATGATGTGAAGTTGGATGCTCCCTCAAGTCTATCCTCAATCTTCAAATCGTTCACCATCTTGAAAAAGGTAGAAATAGACAAAGAAATATAAAGAAGAGAATAGAGTATCACTGTATAAACAAATCTGATCATGATCTCCTCAAACCTGCTCTGATACCATGTTAAATTTATTGATCAGATTTAATGCACATAAATTAATTCAAAATCAGACACAAGAACACAACAGATACCTTGGGAAAACCTTCCTCTTGAGGGTGAAAAACCCATCAACAATATATCATTTATATATTGAATTATCAAAGAATGAATCCTCTGCAAAGAGGCCGATATTAAGGCCTAATACATGCACTACAATCTAATTCTGTGGAATATTAGATTGAAAATAAATTCAGCCAACTATAAGAATCAATCTCTTCTCAAATGATAATCTCGAACTGCCTTAGTAGGAATTCGCACTTCAAAGAATAATATGGAACTTCTCCAATTGATGATCAACAATGTAAATGCTAATGGATATATATACACATCAGAGCTGAAGAGTCGTGTCTCTCCAAGACAACTTGGCTTTAATAGAAGAATGAATCTTAACAATAAAACATCAGCTTGAATAGAAGAATGAATCTTAACAATAAAACATGACCAATTTCAGCTCTTCAAGAGGTCGGCCTCATAACAAATCGTGCCTCAATAAAGAAAGACGTGTCTCCAGAATTCACGCCTCCAGGTGAAGAGATGTCGGCCTTGATAAGTAGACGACTTTCAATAATAAATATTAGATCTTGTTGATAAAAGACGCGACTTATCAAAGTGACTTAAGTCGGCTCCAAAAGAAATATAAGTATAATTTAAATAGCCGTTTAGGCTATATTTTAATTATCTTCATACTCGAGTCTGGAAGAAGCAGCCCGTCGCTGCTAGAACATCAACACATAGCCTTTATAGTATTGTTTTATATGGGCCGAGCCATGGCTGTTCTTCTTGTGCGAACTCTATCAGTTCCTATTGACTTGATCACTTTTGGGATAGTCCTATTTAATTTCTCTGTAGTGAGGGTGCTCGCTGTGTTTATGTGAAATGTGCTCATTATTTTCACGCAGGGGTGCTTGGTTTTGATAGGCCTGCTTGTTGCATATTGGTTTACCGCCAATGTTTCCTATAAATATGTATTTATTAGCCTTGGCCTCTGCCATTTCCAAATCCTCACCACTAATTCTGTTGAGACACGTTCTTCTAACCCTATTCTCTATTTTTCAATAGCCTTATCTAATTTCAATTTCTCTCGGAGCTCATTTATTATTTGCAAAAAATTTAGATTAGAAATATTTGCTATTATTGTGTTTTGATTTGTATATATAGTTCTATATCTGTTTAATGCAATAATACTTTACAAAAGTTAAAATAAACACAAAACCCTAGCCCATAGAAGGTTTATTTTTATCTTTCAGTATTCAGTTAGATTTTCAGCACTACCTATACTCGATGCCTATTTTTAAGTGTTACACACAATTTGACAATGGCAGCGATATAAAAAATAATACTATAATGTTGGTAGATAGGTTTGGTACCACAATACAAATTTAAAATCTCCTCACTATAGGGATTTAAATTTTAGTAGCTTTGCCTAGAAGTTATGATTTGGATTTAAGGGCAAATGTCCTCAGAAATCATTACGTGTATATTACTAAATTTGAGATGCATTTGTAGTTATGACAGATCCCTATACACCTATGACATTTCAGTATATCAATGCCTCTCATTCTTTTCTATATTTATTCTGTTGAATTTACTATCTACGTAGAGTGTGTCTAATAACAATCAACTATCTACTATCAACTCTTGCTTATCTTTTTCAAATGAAATCATTTTTTTTCTTCATCAAAATTGTAGTTGCGATTGTAATGCTAACTCTTTTAGAGATCCTGATAGGATATGCTTGTTCATTGTTAATAGGATTTAGCTTCTTTTATGGTCAATACAATTTCATCAAAGAAAATTCTCCCAACAATCCAGGAAAGTTTCACAAACATAGAGGACATGGCCTCTATTAAGTTCATAACAAGCTCCACTATCAACAAGAACACATAAGAATAGGTCCAGGTATAGTGTAAGCTTTCCCTCATAAGCTAGCTAATAATATAATACATATATCTAGTTCTCACTGCTGAGGTCTCAGTCTTTTGTATATATATTCTGTTGAATTTACTATTTACATCAAGTGTGTTAGAAGGAAACAAGACGAGGGTAATTGTGATTTCCCTGTCAAACATTAACACAAAAATATGAAAGCATGGAGGAGGCATGAAGGTGTGAATGTAATTGGCAAGTGTAAAGCTCGATTCCACAACCATTGCCAATATCCTCCATGCCCACACTAAATGGGAGCTTTTGGAATGGACTATGGATGTCCACAAAGCCATAAGGGTTAGAGGAATTTTACACTCACTATTTTGGAGGAAAAGAGAAGAGTAGGAGAGTATCTGAGAATTGGATGGGGATAGATTAGGGCGACTTTTGGGAGTGATTCATTGTCCAAAAAGGGAGGTGTTGCAACTGGAAATTCACCATTCACATACGTTATTGTTGATGAGAAAACTAAGATTTGTACCTGTATTCATTCACTTAGGAGCCCTTCTATGATTCTAGAAGATCTTTTTGCAGCAAGTTTGTCACATGATTTGATTGGAGCAAGAATTGTGTTCTTTAATATTATTAATCACATTTTGTGATACGAGTGGCTACCGTGAGCCCTTGTAGACAAAGAGCTTATGTGGTCTCTATTTCATGCACTCATATAATTAATGAACAATTTTCTACTAGTCTGGTTAATTTTTCCTACTAACTAGATGAAAACAGAGTTTCTTGGCTTTAGCAATGAAAAATATTCGTAGATCCTGCCAGATGGCCAGTGGCCATCTTCTGTTCTGTGAATGATGAGAACAACAACGATTCTAACAATGAAAACATCTAGACTAGTATCCAAAGAGAGGACCTTGTTAGAATATTGTATACCTTGGACAGCAACAAAGATGGCAGGGTAAGTGCAGAGGACATACTGAATGCTTGGGCTTTAGTACCTTTGAGATGATAATATGTAGATAATGATGGTTTTGCAGGAGCATATGAGCTGTGACAATTTTTGCAAACTTTGTCTCAAGAAGTCTTGCTAAGCCTGAGACTGAGAGAAGGGCAAGACTTGCAGAATTGTGAAACAATAATTGCAAGATTTCCATATTGTTTATATAATGCCTTCTGAATGTTGCCTCTCTCTTATGATCCTAGTTTTTTAATGGTTTATGTATATTATTTTATATGCACAATCTGTGAGCAGTTATGTGTTATATCTATGCGCATAGAAATCATCAATACACCAATAATATTAACAAATTTATAAGTGATGTATAATATTAAAATTATTTTTGAAAACTTGTCAGTGACGTCCATTGATCCTAGGTGTTTCCTAATTTATCTTTCACTTAATCTTGAATTCTCAGTACAGAAAATATACTTTGCTTAAAGTTTCATACAGTGTCTCACAAACAGGGAGAGATTAGAAAATTTTAGAGGTAATCCAATAGAATTCATCAACTCCTGGGAGGATATGAAGGCCAGAGGCAGAGTAATTTTCACAGTAAAAATTAAAACATAAAAAAATATTATATTTTCAACACAGAGCTGCTGCTCGTTAATTTTCTATTTTTTCACATTCACCTTCTTATCAAAAATAAATTACATATACATATACATATAGGTAAAAATCACGTGAATATTTTTTTCACGGATGAGAAAGCCCGACAAAAAATTTATTACAAAAATACCTAACTAAATTTTTCCCGTCAACACACATTTAATAAAACGTCCTTTACATCAATATAAAACTTAAATATTAAATTTTTTGTACTCCAAAATTTTCTAGCGGTGGCAACATAAAACATGGTTCCCTGCGATATCGCAATGGGTAAAACCCATATTGTGATATCGCGGGCAACGGTTTGATGACGGCACAGTAAACGACGGTAAACGGCTAGCGGTTAAAAATAAAACAATGAGCTACGGGAGTCTCCCGCGGTATCGCAATGGTTAATTTCTTTATTGTGATATTGCGGGCAATGGCTGGAGGTGACGGCAGCAGTTAGGGTTAACATTCCAACACTCCCCCTTAAACATAACTGCACAATCCACCATGCCCAATCTATTTCTTTGAAAAATGAAATTATCTCTAAAATATCTGGACTTTGCTCTTTTGATCTGCAAAACTCTAAAAATATGTCACCATTGTTAATTAATTCCCTGATAAAATGATACCTGGTATCAATATGCTTGCTTCTCTTATGAAAGACTAGATTTTTTGAGAGAGCTATGGTTGAATTCACTATCCACCATGCCCAATCTATTTCTTTGAAAAATGAAATTATCTCTAAAATATCTGGACTTTGTTCTTTTGATCTGCAAAACTCTAAAAATATGTCACCATTGTTAATTAATTCCCTGATAAAATGATACCTGGTATCAATATGCTTGCTTCTCTTATGAAAGACTATATTTTTTGAGAGAGCTATGGTTGAATTATTATCACAGTAAATTTTTGTTGCCTCCATTTGTTCATTTTGCAATTCTTTCAAAATTCTTCTCATCCAAATTGTCTGGCATGCTGCACTTGTGGCTGCCACATATTCTGCTTTAGCTGATGAAAGATAGACTATTGGCTACTTCTTTGAAGACCATGAGACAACTCCAGTCCCAAAATTAAATACATAACCAGACGTGCTTTTTCTATCATCAATGTTGCCAGTACAGTCACTGTCTGTGTATCCTATGAGTTTGAACTCATTTGAACTTGAATACTTGATGCCAAAATTTCTTGTTCCACTTACATACCTTAAAATTCTCTTCCTAGCTTTCCAATGGGTGTCTTTTGGTGTTTCCATAAACCTAGAAATCAAACATACTCCATACATAATGTCTGGCCTTGTGGCTGTGAGATACATGAGACTTCCAACAAGCCTCTTAAACAAAGTTGGATCAACATTAGACCCTCTATCATCCTTGCTTAGTTTCAGACCTATCACTGTAGGTGTTGGTGCTGTTTTGCACTTCATCATATTAAACCTTTTCAAAATGTCATTTGCACATTTTGACTGTGAAATAAAAATACCATTTTCATTTTGATTCACTTCAATGCCTAAACAATATTTCATTAGACCTAAGTCTATCATTTCAAATTCTTTCTTCATGTCTGCCTTGAACAGATCAATTGACAAATTTCTAGTGAAGATTAAATCATCAACATATAAGCATACTATCAATATTTCACCTTCTTCATTCATTTTTGTATACAGTGTGGGCTCACTGCTACATCTATTAAATCCATTCAACAAAAGATAATTGTCTATTCTGCTGTACCAAGCTCTTGGGGCTTGCTTCAATCCATACAGTGCCTTTTTCAATTTGTAAACTTTGTCTTCTTGACCCATAATTTCATACCCGGGTGGCTGATCCACATAAACTTCTTCTTCTAAATAACCATTTAAAAAAGTTGACTTTACATCCATTTGAGATACATACCACTTATTCTGAGCTGATAAAGCTAAAATCATCCTTATAGTATCCAATCGTGATATAGGTGCAAATGTCTCATTGTAATAAATTCCAGGCTGTTGTGAATAGCCCTTTACAACCAATCTTGCTTTAAGCTTCTGAACTTCATCTTTTTCATTCAATTTGGTTTTATAAATCCATTTCAATCCAATGACATCTTTGTCTTTTGGAAGACTGACTAGATCCCATGTTTGATTCTTTTCAATTGCTTCAATCTCTTCATCCATAGCACTTACCCATTTATCATCTTTGACTGCATCTTCAAAATGAACTGGATCTTCTATTTGAGAATAAAATGCAGAAAGAGAAATCTGATCTGAATTATTCTCACCTTCATTTTGCTCATATATATCTCTTATGCTTCTGATTTTCTGTCTTCTCAGACTTTCCAATGTAGGATTTGACATATCACTTGAACTTGTGGAATATGGACCCAATGGTCCTGCTGTAGATGGTGTTTGTTGTCCTCTTGTTGGACTGCTTCCTTGAATGCATGAGGTTGTTCTTACAGTTGATGCCGGTGTCACTTGTGGACTATTTTGCTGAGCTTGAGTGGGAGTGGTAGGAGTCACAATAGCTGGAATATTTGATGATGCTGAAACTTCATTCTCCTCTTGAGGTATACTGGCTGAAATATTGACTGTCTTCTCTATGCTTCCATCCCATGCTTCATCTTCTACAAATTTTACATCTCTACTGATTATAACTTTCTTTGTTGTTGGATTATAGAGCTTATAAGCTTTGGATTCTTCACTATATCCAACAAATATACATTTTTCTCCTTTGTTATCTAGCTTCCTTCTCAATTCATCAGGCACATGTGCATATGCTACACATCCAAATACTCTCATATGAGTAACACTGTGTTTTCTTCCTATCCATGCTTCTTCAGGTACCATATTCATGACACTTTTTGTTGGACACCTATTCATTATATAGGCTGCACAAGATATTGTTTCTTCCCAATATTCATTTGACAAATGTTTGGCTTTCAACATGCTTCTAGCCATTTCCATGATTGTTCTATTTTTTCTTTTAGCTACTCCATTTTGCTGAGGAGTGTATCTAGTTGTGAAATGCTTGTGAATTCCATGATCTTTGCAAAAATTAAAAAATTCTTTTGAAATATATTCACCACCTCTATCTGTTCTCAACACTTTGATATAATAAGCACTTTTTTTTTCAACCAAATTCTTGAACTGACGAAACAGATCAAACACTTCATTTTTCTGCGTTAGAAAATAAACCCATGTTTTTCTTGAATAATCATCAATGAATGTCAAAAAATAAAAACTACCACCTATTGAAGGTGTTTGCATAGGTCCACATAAATCTGAATGTATAATTTCCAAAGGGGCTTTTGCTCTAGTTGACTTTCCTGCTGGAAATGATTCTCTATGTTGTTTTCCTAAAATGCACCCTTCACATACCGTTTCTGGTTTTTCTATTAAAGGTAGTCCCTTGACCATGCCTTTCCTATGCAGTAAATTTAAACCTCCAAAGTTGAGATGCCCAAATCTCAGGTGCCATAACCAGTTTTCATCTTTTATCTTAGCTTGAAATATTTTATGCACTATTGTTGTAGTTTCTTCTCTACCCACTTGTGAATTTATTAAGTGTTGTGCTTGAGCATAATTTATATTCAAATCTGGCCTTATCTTTAAAGGAAACATTCTGTTGTTTGTCATTCTGACTTTTGCAATAAGCTGGTTGCTTGGGTATTTGTCTAAAATTGTGCATAGACCATTCTTGAAAGTTACTCTATACCCTTTTTGAACCAGTTGCCCTACACTCATTAAGTTATGTTTTAGACTAGGCACAAAATACACATCTGAAATATACTTTTTCTCCCCCTGTTTAGTTAGAATATTGACATCTCCTTTTCCCTTGACTAACACTTTGTTGTCATTACCCAATGTAACATCAGACTTTACATTCTCATTTAAACTTGAAAACATTTCTAGATTCCTTGTCATATGATTGCCACAGCTTGAATCTAAAAACCATACATATTTTTAATTTGTTTGAGCAACATTACAAGCTAAAAACATTGTTCTCTTATCTGAATTCTGATTTTGACCTTCTCTTGAAAAATTTGCATTTTGTCTATTATTATCATACTGCTTCTTTCTACACTCATTCACATAATGCCCATATTTTTTACAGTAGTGATATTGGACTTGAGATTTATCATACCTTTGATTTTTTGACTGATTCTGTGTTGGGTTTTGGCTTGAGCCTTGATTGCTGCTTCTTCCTCTTGAACTTGATAGACTGTATCTTTCACCTTTGTAAGAGTTTCTTCCTCTTCCTCTTGATCTACCTCTACCTCTTCCTTGACTTACTGAAGCGTGAGTTTTGAAAGCATGCTCCAGTGATGTATCTGCTAACCTTTTTAGCCTGTGTTCATGAGAAATTAGAGATGCATATAGCTCATCAACTGAGAACTATGAGAGATTCTTTGTCTCCTCTATAACAACTACAACTGGTAGAAATTTTGTGGGAAAACTCCTTAAAATCTTTTCAACAACTCTGGTATCTTCCAGATTCTCTCCATGAGACCTAATTTGATTAACCACCCCAATGACTTGGGTGTAGAGTGAATCTACAGATTCGTTGTCCTTCATACATATTGTTTCAAAATCTCTTCTCAACATTTGTAGCTTTGCTGTTTTAACTTTTGCCATGCCTTGATCGGCTATTTGAAGTATGTCCTATGCTTGTTTGGACTTTGTTGCTGCTGAAATCCTTGGAAAAATGCTCTCATGTATAGCTTGAAATAGATAAAATAAAGTCTTTGAGTCTTTCTTCCTTGTGTATTTTAATAAGTCTTTCTCTGCTTGTGTTAAAGCATTGTATGCTACTGCATCTACTGGCTCTGGAAATCCATTCTCTACTAAATCCCATATATCTTGTGAGCTAAATAGTGCTTTCATGGTAATTGACCAGTACTCATAATTCTTCCCATTAAACTGTGGAATTTGTGGGTTTGTCAAGCTTGTGCTTGCTGCCATTTTTGAAATTTACCCAAATAATTTGCTTTGATAAAATTGGCTCTGATAATCGAACTTGCTCTGATACCACGTGAAGGCCAGAGGCAGAGTAATTTTCACAGTAAAAATTAAAACATAAAAAAAATATTATATTTTCAACACAGAGCTATTGCTCGTTAATTTTCTATTTTTTCACATTTACCTTCTTATCAAAAATAAATTACATATACATATACATATAGGTAAAAATCATGTGAATATTTTTTTCACGGATGAGAAGGCCCGACAAAAAATTTATTACAAAAATACCTAACTAACTTTTTCCAATCAACACGCATTTAATAAAATGTCATTTACATCAATATAAAACTTAAATATTAAATTTTTTGTACTCTTAAATTTTCTGGCAATGGTAGCATAAAACATGGTTCCCCGCAGTATCGCAATGGGTAAAAACCATATTGCGATATCACGGGTAGCGGTTTGATGACGGCACGGTAAACGACAGTAAACGGCTGGCGGTTAAAAATAAAACAAAGAGCTACGGGAGTCTCCCACGGTATCGCAATAGTTATTTTCTTTATTGCGATATTGCGAGCAACGGCTGGAGGTGACGGCAGTAGTTAGGGTTAACATTCCAACAGGATATAGGGCCAATAAAGTTCAAGTAATTATATAATACTATTATATTATACTATCGGCGTATTCCTTGCAACCACTACAAGTATTGGTATATATTTTTATTATAAGAAGTCTTGCATTAATGTCTATTCACATGCACATGGCTACGTAAGAATTTTGGCCCTAAATTTTAAAATAAAACTAAAAATAAAATACCAATTTCAACTACGATACGAGACCTTGGATTTTTCTTTACGCATGACAGCATATTAACGACTCTTGTGCCAACAAATGACTTTGAATTATATCCATATTATGCTACGTATACCTTTTTGAGTCATTAGTACCAAGTCAATGAAGCTAGGTGTGGCTTGTATTTTTTTTTTTTGCATATATGAGAAAATAGAAAGGGTAGGGAGAATCTTATAAACAGGGGAAAAAATAATGGGATCAAATCCATGCGTTTGGAAAGTATGAGAAACATGTGTAATTGCATGCGTGATTTTAAAGATGATAGCGAACTCCACAAGATCCATTAATACTAGCCAAGGAGGATATAGATTAATGGGTGAAGCAACTAGTCATGCTGCAAGAAGATAATGTTGAAGTGGAGGTCACATATGGTCATGCCTATGAGACGTTGGATAGTTAGCATAAAAGAGTATGAATGTGGATATAGAAATGTGGGGGTTGCAAGGCAATTGAATTAATAAATATGAAATTTTTAAGGGCGAGGGTAAAGAATATGAGGGAAATTAATTAAAAGAAATGTGTGGGAATGTGAGATATGGGGATGTAAGGATTATGGACAAGTTCAAAGGTTCATGAAAGTTTTGTAAAGGTGAAGATGAAGAGATGTGGGAATATAAATGACATCTAAAAATGAATGATGTTTTGAATTTTAAAAGAATCTTACAGGAGTGAGTTTAAATAAATATGAAAGATTTGGAATATGGATAAGTGAAAAAGATATGGATGATTTAGATTTGTGAAACTTTGCAAAAATGGAAGAAATATATGACAAACCTATAAGTTTATAAGAAAAGATAAAAACTCAAACTCAATTGCAAAAGTTGTCAGACTAAAAGGAAGATGGAAGATGGATAGAAGAATCCCATGAAACAAGAGTCATTTGAACATTCAAAGAACATGTAAGTTCCAAGAAAAACATCAATAATTTGGACTAAAAGGTAAAATATCTGAATGTTTTAGATAATACTACAAATGACTATCTCTAGAAAGGTTTCTTAATAGTCATGAATAAAATAGAGATCATCTAGATATTTAGGCTTTATACTAAAATGGAAAACTAAAAGAATCTCATAAGAAAATCACAAATCTATAACAAAAGAAAAAATGAGAGAAAGTGGGAAAATAAAGTTTGCAAGTTTTAGAGGGAAGTCTAAACATCTAGGCAAGTTTTGCAATTCCACCAAATTAAACGAAGGAAATAGGGACTTAAGAAAGAGAAGGAATGAAATTTTTCTAAAGCTAAAAAAGTTTATAGATACAAAGGATTGTTGAATTTGGAGAAAGAAAGGACAAATAATGTAAAGTGAAAATTTTCAAGTATCTAGAAATTTCTCAAACCAATAAAATATAACAAATATAACAAATATAATCTTAAATTTAGAAATTTCTAAATTACTAGAACTTGGTCAAATGACAGAAGTATAAATAAACACAAGACATTACACCAAAAGCACTTTTTGACCAAGAGCTATCCATTGATGACTTCTTCGATCAATAAGTAATAATAGATAAGATAGGCCAACATAAACTAGCCAATACAAAACTATTTGCGTGCACGATCATGGTTATGTATAAATCTTGTCCTCAACTTATAAAACTAGCAATTGCACCTTGATGTGCAATGGGTACACCGAAGGGGTATGAAAGGTCAATTAGATAAAATTTTGGTGTATTATTTGCAGACATATGTGTAGTACATGAGGTCAATTTGTAGGTCATTTTGCAAATGATGTTTATATAGCAAAGGTATCAATGGAGAAGTGATAGCTTCAAATCAATTAGCATTCACTTACAAGGATTAAAAAATGATTGGAAAAAGCCTCTAAATGATGAATATAATTAGGCTCCATTATCAAGATGTTAATGTTATATTTGCAATAGGGAGAGAGGAGAGAGAGAGACAAATATGGATATAAAGAGGGATATATAGAGGGGGGGAAGAGCAAGAGAGATAGGGGATAGAGACAAAGAGGAAGATAGAGATGGATATGGAGATGGAGATAGAGAAGGAGAGGGATATGGAGAGAAGTAAAGGGATTCATAGAGAGAGAGAGAGAGAGATAAATATTTAGAGGGAGAGTGAGGGAGAGTATGAGAGTGGGAGATATAGAAAGATAAAGATAGAGATAGGGAGTGATATATAGATAGAGGTAGATAGAGGGAGAGATATAGGTGTAGAGAGAGATGAAGAGATAAGCATATAGAGATAGAGCGAGAGATAGATAGAGAGGGGAGTGAGCGGAAGATTGAGAGAGAGAGAGAGATGGATATATTAATATTTATTATTCAATAAATATATATTTTAAATATAAATTTTCATTAGACAAAATTATGTATTTGTAATAGTAAATTTATTAGAGGAGTTTAGTTTATTTTTTTCTCTATCCACCTCTCTATATCTTATCTATATCCCTCTCTTCATTTTTTCTCTTTCTCTCTCTATATCTTATCTCTATCTACCTCTCTCTTTTATGTCTTTTTTTATAAGTTTGTCTCTATTTCAAACGTTATGCTACCTTGAGCATAACTCCCCAAGGACACATGCCATTCTTGGATTTTTGGCATGAAACAAGTAATCAAAAGTTAGTTTTTCTTTCCTCTATCTCTCTTTCCCTTTCTATCTCTTATATTTCTATCTCTCTTGCATTATCTCTCTTTTGTCTATTCCTTTCTCTTTCAATCTTTATCTCCATCTATATCTCTATTCCTCTTTATCTCTCTACCTCTATATTTCTTTGTCTCTATGTCTTTTTTTTTTTTCTATCTACATCTTTATCTCTTCTATTATAATCATACTTGTAAACTATTTGTAATATCATTATTTTCCTCTAGTAAATGTAGAGTACAACTTACAAGTAGCTTAGTATATATTTGAGAATTGTATGCATATTTATCTTGCATATTTAAGAATTGTATGTATAGTAACCTACTAAATATATTTGTTGTTTTAGGGAATACTTGTATAATTGTTGCACACTACTTAAACATTATTAAATATAATTATTGAACAACTAATAACAATATTATACCTCATCCACTTTAAACATATATATTGTTATAACTAATGAGTGAGTGAGGGAGATCGACCTCAATACGAGAAATCAAGTTGGTAGAATTAGGATGAAAAGGACGTATAATTTGCAGAATTTATCATATTTCTCCCTACTCAGGGGTGGCAGATCCCTTGATCACACAACACGATTTTACACTTCACCATATTAGGGTCAAGGCTACTAGCAAGGCAATGCCTTGAGCTACTAATGGTTGATGCATAGACCAAAGGAAGAGGTCTCTCTTGAATTCTATCTCTACCCTTGTATGTAGAAGTGCCCTTGAGTATATCTCTTTATTTGACTATGCAAAAAGAGTATGATCAATTGAATAATATGTCAAATGACTTTGATCATATGAAATGATGTGTCTTCATATTTCATGACGTTTATACCAGCAACCTATGCATAAAAATAAATAAAAAAATTCTAATATCATGAATTCCATTTCCTACCTTCTAAATCAAATAATTACCGATAATGGGAAAAGGGCATAATTATAGCATTCTAAACCATAGAAGCATTATGAGTGGTTTAACTAGACATAAAATCCACTGAACAATAGTTTTGGGAGCAATATACTTCTAATATAAAATTTGATACAATAGTCCACTAATTGTTACAAGCTTCCAAGTGCTCTTAACATCAAGAGCCACTCCGAAAAGAAGACCCCTTCTCCTCTCATCCTTAGGCTTAGCTAAAGACGTCCAATTAGCAAGAGGAATCCCTTGTTTTTCTTTATCCCCTTCCAAATGTAATAAAGTAATAACAATTCATACCAGGTGGATCGTCGTTATGTGGTTACAGGGTGGTGGCGTGCTGTACTCAGCTTTTGATCATCCTCCTTCCATGATGCTTTGATGGATGTCCATACCCTGTTGCAAAGCTCCCATTTCGGCACGGGCAGGGAAGATACTACTGAAAAAGGTTGTGGAATTTGGCTTTACACCTACCAACTGCATTTGCTTGAAAGTTTCTAAAGCCTTCGCAACAAATCCATTTTGCACATATCCTGTAATCATTGCAGTCCATGAGATGAGATATTTTTCAGGTATCATGTCAAACAGTTCACGTGCCTGGCTAATGCTTGTAGTTTTTGTATGCATGTCTACTAGGGCACTTGCTACTATAATATCTGACAAAGTTCCTCTATCCTTTATGCTTTGATGGATGTACATACTATTCCAAAGCTCCAATTTTGGCATGGTCAGGGAGGATGCTAGCAAACGTTGCGGAATTTGGCTTTAAACCTGACAATTGCTTTCGCTTGGAAATTTCTAAAGTTTTTTCAACAAATCCACTTTGCGCATATCCTACAAGCATTGCAATCGATGAGACCACATCTCTTTGAGGCATCTTATCGAACACTTCACGTGCCTTTTTTATGTTGATAATTGAATCGCTCGTTTAATTTGCGGGTTTGTTTTGGAGAAGGAATCACAACTTTTCTCAAGTGAAGGATAAGGAGATCGGTATAATCAAAGATAAGCCGTTGTTGTTGTATGTAAATTCAATGAAGTGAAGGGGCGCAGAAACCTTTTTGAGGATCGTTGTTTTAGATTGTTGTTTGTCGAGGTAGATGGCTGTACAAAGTTTCCATCCAAAGATGATCGGGAAAAATGAGATCAGCTGTTCAGAAGCCACCATCTGAGATAGACAGTTATTCGCAAAAGACATTAGTTATCAAGAGTGCAGAGGCAAGAGGACGAGGTACTGCGAGTGAGAGAAAATGGTAGGACCAAAGTGCAGCGGCTTTCCCCCGACAGAAGAAATAGTGTCTTATCACTGACATTACATACCCTCAGCATTAATGAGTCCGTATTTGTAGGTAACCACGAACTTGTCGTAAAATGCATGAACGTGCGTGATCAGTTTAATCATCTCCCACGGACCGTTGATTTTAATATTTAGCTTGGGCATGTTCATATTGGATACGCCTTCGGCGTAAATAAACCTTAATAAAAAGCAAATACCAATTCAACTATGATACGAAACCTTGCGTTTTTCTTTATGCGTGACTACATATTAACCACTTCTGTGCCCACACACAACATTGAATGTCTCCATATTATATTACATACACCTTCTTGTGCTAACACTCAGAGGAGTAGATGCAACTACATTAATGGCAGAAAAAGCAGGGGAAGCCGTTGTCGAAGTGAGGATAACATCAGTGGTAAGACCGGCCATCCGAACCCCCAGACAGACTATGTACCTCTCCAACCTTGATCTTGGCTGGTTAGCCGTCAACAGCGTTCAACGGCTTTTTTTCTATGCACAGTGTCCTTTGAACGAATACTCTTCATTAATAGAAAGAATGAAAAAAAGCCTCTCCTCAGTTCTAGTGCATTTCTATCCTGGCTGGTCGGTTGAAGAAGGGAGAATCTGGCAGAACGGAAGTTGATTGCAACGACGAAGGCGTGGAATTTAGGGAGGCATCAATTGACAGACCCTTCCAAGATTTGGAAAAAGATGGGTTTCGGCTTAAGCCCTTCTTCCCAAAGCTTGTCCATGACGTCAATCTTTATGGGGATGAAAATCACAGTAGACCTCTTCTGTTGATACAGGTATGTAAACAATCTTTATTAAAAATCACAATTTTTTACAATTTATGTAATTGTTTAAAATTGGTTTTGGATTATATTGGATGATAATTTTTCATCAACGATCTGGATCACATATCACATTCAGTGATGTTTATTAGAATGATGGAGTGCTTTCTATAGTAAGATGGAATAGTAGCAGGTCAGAACAATTTAAATGAAAGGGATGAGATCCTGGTCTGCTATTATTCTCTTTTTTTCCTAAAAAGCACTCTATCATTCTGACGATGGATCCAAAGATGATAAAGTGGTATTTGAAAATAGAGATATAATAGTAGCAGACCCGTACAGGTTAAAATGAAAGGGGTGAGATCTTGGTCTGCTACTACTTTATTTTTTGTCTCAAAAAATATTCTATCATTCTAATGACAGATCCTAGTATTGATAGAGTGTTATTTGAATTAAATGATAAAATGGTAGCAAACCAGAACATTTTAAAAAGAAAAGAATAAAATCCTGGTCTGCTAGTATTCTATTTTTTGTCTTAAAAACTATTTAATCATTCCCCAGATGAATCTGGGGATGATGAGTGTTATTTAAAGCAAAAAGATAGAATAGTAGCAGACCAGGACAGCTTAAAATGAAAGGGGTGAGATTCTTGTCTTCTACTATTCTATTTTTTATCTCAAAAGGTACTCTATCATTCTAATGATGGATCCCAGGATTGATAGGGTGTTATTTGAATCAAAAGATAGAACGGTAGCAAACAAGAACATTTTATAATGAAAGGGTGAGATCCTGGTTTGCTACTATTCTATTTTTTTCTCAAAAAGTATTCTAGCATTCTGATGATAGATTTCAAAAGGTGATCCTAAATGTCATCTAGATCATGAATTATGATTCAAAACATTATACCAAAAGAAAACAATTTTAAACAACTTTAACTTATTTTATATCAGTTGTGAAACCCTTACGATTTTTTTTCTCTTGGGTATTTTAGGTTACAGCATTTCAGGGAGGCGGTATATGCATCGGAACTACCTGGCATCACGTTATAGGAGATGGAAATTCGTATTGGCATTTCATGACATCGTGGGCAGAGTGTAACAGAGGCCTCCCCCTTTCCAAACCTCCTCAGCACACAAGAACAGTTTTCAAACGAGATAATCAGAGGCCCTCAATTTCTTACAAAGCCCATGAGATAATAAGCAATGGGATTTCAGGGGCCAAGATTTTCAAGTTTGTGTCTGACAATACATGTGGCAGCCGGAACGTGGAAAAGCCCATCGAGGCTCTCCATAAATGGGCGGACCCGAAAAGGAAAACGGAAGTGATCTACTCAACATTTTGCTTTACAGAAAACATAATACAAGACTTGAAACAACGACGAGGGGCTTCGTGTTCTTTTGTTGCAGTGGCCGCACAATTTTGGAGATGTGTACTGAGAGCTCGCGAGGTGCCCGAGAAAGAAGCCGTTTATTTCGCATTCCTGGGTGATTGTAGAGGTCGCTTTAAGCCTCCTCTGCCTCCAACTTATTTTGGAAATTGCTTGTCTCTTGGTTTGGCGCAGACAAAAGCCAACATACTGATCAATTCCGATATCTCCTTTGCTGCGGATGTTATCCAGCAACTCATCAATTCCTGCACTTCGGAAACACAAATTAATTATCTGATCGATTGGGCAGAATCTCCTGATAGAGATTTTGTAAATTTGCTTACAGAAGCGGGGTGGGAATACGGAACAAACCCCGTAAGTTCTACGAGATTTCCATTGTACGACGTGGATTATGGATGGGGGAAGCCTTCGGATGTTCAGACTGCAACAATGAACGAAATTGGAATCATGTTTTTGTCATGCGCAAAGGATGAAGGAAAAAGCATTCTGGTCTCCACTTGCCTTCTTCCGCACCAGATGGAAATCTTACTTCATCTTCTCTCCGTTTCAGTAGAATGATTTCCTTCTTGCAGGGTGCAAATTTCATTGGCGAAAATCGGGTTACAAGGTTTTGAGAGGGCAAGTTATGTTGCCTACGTTGTTGTATTGTGTGCTTTGATTTCCTGGCTATCAACACAAGGGATTTAGGAACAAGTAAAACATTGACCATGCTGGTTTTATATATCATTAATAAATGTTTGTTTTATTTTTATTGAGTAGCAATCGCATTTTGGTGTGCAATGGGTATATCAAAGAAGTGTGGATGGTCAATTAGATAATTTTTTGGTTTATTGTTTACATACATTTGTGTAGTATAGATGAAGTCAATTGGTAGGCTATTTTTAAAATGATTTTGTTTGTGAAACAAAGGTCTCAATAGAGAAGTGATAGCCTAAAATCAAATATGCATCTACATACAAGGATTCGAACACAACTAAACAAAACCTTTGGATCGAGAAGATAATAAGAATCCATTGCCAATAGGCTCATGATATGTTTGAAATAGGGAGAGACGGAAACAAAGAAGGAGATATGTGGATAGAAAGAAGGAAAAATATAGGAGGGAGGCAGGGAAGGGGAGAGAGAGAGAGAGAGAGAGAGAGAGAGAGAGAGAGGGGGAGGGGAGGGAAGGGGAGAATGGGGAGGGTGGATGCTCCCAGGAGAGGGAGAGATAAAAAGAGGGAAAGCGGGGTATAGATATGGTCACGGGAAGAGATAAATATATAGAGGGAGGTGAGGGAAGATAGAGAGAGGGGAAAGGAATGAGGCCCATCACAGAATGGGGTAAGTAGGTGATATATAGAGAGGAAAGATATAAGGGGATAGAAATAGAGATGGATAGATAATGAGATAGGATAGAGGGATATATGTAAGAATTTAAATTTGGAGAGATAGAGATACAGATAGAGCTAAAGCTAGAGATAGGGAGAGAGAAATAAGGAGTGTGTGTGTGTGTGAGTAAGAGAGATATGGAGAGAGATAGAGAGGGTGATAGATATGTATAAATAGATTGAGAGTGAGGCAGATGGAGGGAGAGAGAAAAACATAGGAGAGAGAATTTTAGAGATATAGAAAGAGGAAGTGATAGAGAGAGGGAGAGGGAAAATAGGGATATAAAGAAGAGATATAGAGATAAATTTAACTTGCAAAAGATAGAGAGGGTGAGAAAGAAAAATACAAAGACAAAGACAAAGAAAGATAAATATAAAGGGAGAGATGAAAGCAGAGAGGAAGAGGGAGAGGCAGGGATAGATATAGAAAGAGGGAGATAGTAAAAGAGGGGGGAGATGGAGAGAGAAATATAAAGATATAGGAAGTGATGTATAGAGAGAGGTAGAGAGAGGGATATACATAAAGAGAGAGTGGGAGAGATGGAGGGAGCAATGGAGTAAATAAGAGAGATAGAGATAGAGATAATGAGATATAAATAGAGAAGAAAAATGAGAGATGGGAAGATAGAAATAGAGGAGGCAAGAGTGAAAGATAAATGAGGTGATATAGAAAATTAATAGAAAGAGATAGAGAGGGGGTATATATATATATAGAGAGAGAGAGAGAGAGACTTTTATCATCAATTAATCCTAAATCAAGCAAGCAAAATGCGATACTTTTTTAATGTCCACAATTAGCCCCCACTTTAGTGAGAGGATGAACTTGCTTCAAACTCACACTAAAGTAGACATTCAAGGAGGGTCCAATCATACCAATGCGGATGGTCTAGGATGACAAAGATGAATGAAACAATCAGGCCCCCAAGATCCAAGATCCTAGGTCAACCTGACATAAGTGTGAAAGGACACACACAAGGTGAATGATTTGTAGCAAAACAAGATACATGATCATACAATGGAAAGAACTAGAGCAAAGAGAAAATGAAAGGTGGATCAAGCTTCGTTCATTTGTCCAACACATTGTGGAGCAGATCTAGGCTTGTTTGTTCGAAAAGAGAAAAGTGTACTCACTTTGGGGAAATGGAACTCTTGGTTGTTCACTGGGTGAGAAGGCCAAAGTAAACTCACTTTGGGGCCACAAAACTTTTGGTTTTCCACAGGGTGATAAATCCACAAGGTGGCTATGGGGAAAGTCACGCCTTGGAATGGGCTTCTCGCTCAACCATATCAATGTTATACCCCTGATAACTTTAATAAGGTGCCACAAAGGAAAATGTTGTTTCATGCTTCATGAGACAAGGAAAGCTTTGTACATGCTTTGAACTCATGAACAAATGCGATGACACCACAAGCATGCAAACTGTGTTATGCAAGGTGGCCATATAAATGCAAAATGTAACATGCAAAAGAATGTTCACAGGGATTTTTCTTAGTTCACGCAAGGTCTCATCTTAGGGAACATCATGCTTAATGTCTCCAAGAGAGGATAAGTCCAAATGGTCTCATCTTGTTTCCAAGAGAGGACAAGTGCAATGTCTCATCCTAGGCAACATTGTACCTAATGTTTCCAAGAGAGGAAATCACAAGAAAACGAAAATCACACAATGAAATGTGAATGTTGATGTATGTCCCCACTTTAAAGCAGTTGTGAACACCAGTATTGTGAGAAATTTCTTTAAAGTAGAAGAAGGAGAAGAAGACATGAGAGCTTATACCGAAATCCCTATGCCAAGTCATATGTTTATGATAGGCTACATCATGAAAAAGGGAAGTATGTCACATGCAAGCCAACTTAAGGCATGTAATCCACATCCCAAGCTTGCTCTTATATGTTCATTGAAAGGTTAACAGCTAGCCAATAGAGGCAACAATAGGTGACATATGAGGACAAGGCTACTTAATCCCTTGCCCCCACTTAGTGCAGGACAAAGGTGAGCCGAAATGATTGAGAAGATGTAGGCGAGAGTGAAAATGAGTATCAATTAGAAGGATTAGATGCCTCCACATAAGGAAGAACACCAAACTCCTTAAAATGTTGGATTTTACTACTCAAAGCCTTACATTCATTAGTGGAATGACCATGAATTCTATGATATGCACAAAAGGAAGTTTTGTAATAGAATTTATTTCGAGATCTTGGAGGAAGAGATATCAAGTGATCTTGGAGAAGTCTCAACAAGATACCCTCTTGATCAATGGTAGAAGGTGTTCCTATAGTTTGTTTCAAAGATACATCTTGCTTAGTAGTAGTTATCATACCTACACAAGACTCTTTAGATTGGGAGATGTTTTTCTCTCCAATAGAGGAGGGTATAAAATCTAATGAGTTCAATTCATTAGTGTTTTGTAAGATGACATTGACATTAAGTGAAAAGTGCATTGTTTGTTTCATGTTTTGTAAAGAATGAATTTCAAGACCACTAGTGTCAATGAGTTTAGGATGTAATATTGTTAGGGTTGATTTAGGAGTATGTTGTGTGGGAGTGTTGATGTTGAGTGAAGGATTGGTGATTTCTATCTAAGGACAATAGCCAAGACCATAAGTTGTTTGATGTGTGATAGGATCTATAGGGTTGTGGATACCTTGTTCGTGAGAACCACATCCTTTTACACTATATCCAAGTTTTTTCATAAGTTCATAACCTTTTCCATAAATATTTTTCATTTCTTTTGGATCGGGTTGTTGTCCATTGTTGTGTTCATCAAAGGTTGTTGTGTAATTGGTTATGTTTTGGTCTAAAGTGGTTGAGGTGGATTCTTTTGAAGGATCATTGCCTTTGTTATTTCCTATATTTGAATCTTTGTTTATGATCTTATACTCTCCAGTGAATGTTGGTGTGAAGTCTAAGGAACCCCAATCATCATTTAATAGTGTCATGACTTGTTCAATATATTGTTGTTTGTCTTTTTGCTAGATAGGATCCACTTGAGTAGTGGTGTTAATGTGTTTAAATACTACACATTGTTTTTCTCAATGCGCAAATGACTATTGGGATTAGGGTCAACTTCAAGTGTGTATAGTTTGTTGTTGTGAATGTATTTCATTTTGCGATAAAGAGTGGAAGGCACTGCATTCATCTCATGAATCCATGGTCTTCCTAGAAGGAGATTATATGAAATTTCATGAGGCATAGCATGAATTTTTGTATCCAATGTGGCCACTCTAATTGTAATAGGCAAAGTAATCACACCAAGCGGTTGTTGCGGTACATTATCAAAGCCTTTAATAGATAGGGAATTGGGTTGAATTTTTTATGTAACCACACAAAGCCTATCCAACAGTTTGAAACTACACACATTAAGAGTGAAGACATTGTCAAAAAGGGATCCCTTTATCCCTGTCATATTATATTGAGATATTATTTGGAAAGCTTCATTTTATTTTTGCGCATCCAAAGAGGGGAGTTCACTTTGGTGGAAAACAATGTCATTATTTATTCCTTGGATTATGGTTGCTAGGTCAGTTGGTTGTGAAAAAAGAAGGGATATGAACTTGTTGTAAGGTTGTTTGAAGCATAGTGTGATAGGTAGGTGAAGTTTGAAGAAGGTCCCAAAGAGATATCTTTGTGGGAGTGCTCTTAAGTTGTTCAAAAGATCATACTCCCTTAATCGGGGGGCACTAGGTAGTATAGAATTTGGCAAAGGTAAGGAGGTGGGGGTTGGTTAATGTGGTTGTGGATTGTTTCTAGTGTTATATGTATGAGCAACGATATTAGGATTCGGTTCCTGTGAAACATTATTTTGAGGTGGGTATAGGGTGAATTCGGGTTTGTGTTGAATTGGAAGTTTGTATGATGGTGGGTAAAGAATGAGTTCAAGTTGGTTTTGAGTTTGCTTCTTGTGTGAAGGGGGATAAAGGATGAGTTGAGGTTAATTAATATTTTCATCCATCAGAAAATGAGAGTCTAACATGGGCTCTTCATCTTCTTCTAAAGCCATAATATTATTATCAATGTGGGTGATCCCACAATAGTGGTTTACAATTTTTGGCCAAACTAGACACTGAAATTATTATTTTTAACTAAATCTTCACATTCAGGCACCTATACCAGCTAAACCATGAGGAATTTGAAGATGATGCAAACTAGAGTCTTGTCACATTTTATCTATATATTCTAAAAATATTTTTTTCAAAATTTTTGGAATCAGATTGTACTTCTTTTTCCATCTCCCATGAAAACTGGTTTTTTTTCAAAAAACATTTTTAAAAAGTGACGCACACCGTATAATGCATAACTTTCTTTCCATGAAGGATAAAATTCTAATTCTTTCGAATTTAGATTTGTGACTCTGATATCTAGTGTTTCCGCTTGGTTAGATAGTTTTTTATTGAATATTTTTTATTTAATAAAGTTTCAAAGTCAAACCAATTACAATTCAGACATAATGCGACCGTATAACGCGTAATTCTTTTTGTATATATCGATTTTTTATTTTTTTTGTTGGATCAAGGACTTCAATATTTGATGCATTCATATTTTTTAATATTTTTTTTTGATAATCTACTATTTTTTCATATGTGCAGAATAGAGACCTTCATTTTCAATGAAAAACCTATGTTTAATAAAACTAAAAAACAAGTACATAATAAAACCAAAACATATTAAATTTATATTCGTTGGATAGCTCGTTCTGAGGACTACCTAA
Organism: Sequoia sempervirens; assembly: GCA_007258455.2. Lineage (NCBI taxonomy): Eukaryota > Viridiplantae > Streptophyta > Pinopsida > Cupressales > Cupressaceae > Sequoia > Sequoia sempervirens. The sequence goes on from VDFB02193867.1 coordinate 450,029,442, forward strand.
TTCCAGTTGGGTTTGTAAAGATTCTTCCATTTTCATCCTCAACCCGAGCTTTGAAGTGTAAAAAAATAGGTTTTTTTTGTGAACAAGTTCAAAAAATAGGGAAAAGGGGGGTTTGCTAGAACCAGGGTTCATTTGAACCCCCCTCAATATGAATTTTCCTTTCATTTTTTAGGTGGGAAATATGGGCCTAGTAATTAAATAGCTTCATTCGAACCCTAGTTCGGTCAAACTTATAGGTTCATTCGAACCCCTAAAACCATTTTTTTTGCCATGGGGTTGTTTTTTCTCAATTTTCCTTCCTCCATCAAATTGTAAACCACTATTGTAGCTTCACCCATGTTATCCTTGTCTTGTATCATGATATTCTTCCTAGAAGGAGAGTTTTCAGGAGAACACCAAGCCACTTGCTCTTGAAAAGTAAGGCTTAGTTCCTCCAAAATAGCTTCATCACCAATAGAGGATTGATCAATGATAGGATTATCAAGAGTGAGATGATTAGGAAAAGCCACTATTTGATTATTTAACGTCTCATTCTCTTGTTTCATGTTATCTTCCCTAGGAGGAGAGTTTGTAGTTTATTCTTCCATGGTTAGATTTTTCAAAGAATCTTTATCACAAGGAAGGGATGCAAGAAGAGAAGGACAACTAAGATTGTTTGGTTCAAATAGGCCTTTCCAAATGTTAGGGACATTAGGAAGGAAAGAGATAGGGTTATCACTTTCAATCCACATACCCTCTTGATAAAGGTGATTTTCATGAGTACTTATTGTGATTTCCCTGTGTTTAGTAATGCTATGTCTAATATTAGAGGTGAGAGGATAGAAACAACTCAGATTATCAAAACTCTCATCAATTGGTTCTTCTAACTCTATATTATCTTCTTTGCATGTAGGAGATAATATAGGAGAAGAACAAATGTGATTGTTAGGATTATCCACGGTTTCTTTCGCTAGATGAAACTCATCTATAGAAGGGAAACCAAGAGATGGATCAATAACACAAAAGGAGAGGGGGAAGAACCTCATATTCATATGCACCTAACAAAACTCTCTTACAACATGCAATAAGATCTAAAAGAAGAGCATGAAGTATGATAACTATAGAAATTTGTAATGAAAACATGACGTAATGATTATTATAGAAACTTGAAATGTAACTATGCTAAAGAAAACATGTAAAAGTTGAAGGTGATTTTTCAGATTTTAAGGATGAAAAGTGACTGATTATGCTATGTAACAAAATGGGAATACAAACTTAAAATTTAAACCATGCATGCAATGAGATAATTTAAGCTAGATCTAATGAAATTCTTGTTACAAAAAATCAGCCAACTGATATAGTTAGGTAATGGCACCAAACAAAAGCTCAAAAAAAAGGTTTTCAGCTCTGTAAAATGCAGTTTCAGGGGTGAAAAGGGATTGATTTTCCCAAGGTGGTGAATGAGTCCCAGTAGGGATTTTGTTTTAGAATTCTCATATTTTTTGGATTTTTTTTTATGATTTCTATGTTGCAAGATGTAGGCCTAAGATGAAAATGAAAAATTTCAAAAAAATTAATGATTTTAGATGTAAAAAATGTAACCTAAATGCACTTTTCATGAATGCAAAATTTGAAACCTAGCATGCAAATTAATCCATGCAAACCCTAATGTAAGGTTAATTGAAGGATATATCTATGATGAATGACTCCAAATTAGAAAATAAAAGTATTCTAATGGTGGGTTCACCAAAATATAAACAAAATATTTTGGCACCCGAATGCTTTATGCTCCTTCTAGGATTTTTCACCTAAAAGGGTAAAGATTTGGGGCCAAAATGCAATGTTAACATTCAAAGATTAATGTGATGTGGGTGGAATGTGCTTATATGAGATGATCTAAATATAGAAAACTAAAGAAAAGTATTGATTGTTAAGTGAAAACTAAAGAAATGCAACTTGTTGGAAAACACATTATGATATGCAAAAACACCTAGAAATGGATGCAAATTGTAACAAAAATGAATGAAACTAAAGGTGTGCACCTGTAAAATTGTTGAGGATGAAATAGAACTCTAAAATCTTGAAGATGTTGATTTTTAGGCTGGGTGGGACTCATTAGCCATTCTAGGGAAATCAATTTCAGTTCTAGAAAACTACATCGGGGCCCATTTTAGCCAAATGTGTGTCCAAATCTGCAAAAATATTTAGGAAACAGGTAAAATGGGACTCATTCACCACTTTGGGTGAATTAGTTCACTTTTTATTTTCCGAAAACTCAAAAATTGAATTTGAATCTCTCGGTCTGCCCAATCTGCATCTCTAGGTGTTTAGATCTAAAACCTTGATTTTTAGCACTATTGGTGACTTTTTGTGTTGATTTTGGCCTTGAAAAAGTGGAGATGAATTCAAAAAATTTGCAACCTAATCTTCAATCATGTCCAAGCCATCTAAGCACCTAAATATACAATCACATAAGAAGAGAAAGAGTTTTGTTGAATGTTAGGGCATGGGGGTTTGCCTTGGTCAAACCCATTTGTAGGTAATTAAACCAAAATGAAGGAAAAATGTTAATGAAGCATGAAATAATGGAGTTAATACCTTTCCATGAAGATTTATCTTCAATTTTTTTAACAATAGATGAATATTTTGCCCTTGAATGTCTGAAAAAAGATCTTGAATGACTTGGGATGATGAAACCCTAGTTTGCTTGACTTGAAGTGGAAGAAAAATGATGAATGAGTTATGAAAATGAGTTAAGAGATGTAAATTAGGGTTTAGAGGCTTAATTTTCTAGGAAATTTTCCTAATTTTCCCATTAATTGGAGGGCCCCAAGACTAACATGAAGAAAAATTAAACTTAAAACCTAATTGTTCCCAAGCTCAAAAGTCAAAAATGGCCCAAATGGGACTCATTCACCATCTTGGGTTAATTAGTCCAACTTGGATGAGACTCGTTCACTCAAAGTGGTGAATGGGTGCCACAGGGGCTATTTTTCCAGCTAGGATGTTGGGGAATGCATAAATTAGGTTTATATGATGATTTCATCAGGTATTTGATCAATTCAAGCTTCAGGATGCACAATGTGGGGTCATAGGGGCCTATTAATGATGATGTAAAGGTCAATTAGGGCTAGGGACACAAAATTCAATGTGAAAGTGTGATTAAGTACACTTTGAACACTAAAATGAGGTCCACTTAGCCTAGAAAGGCATAACATCCAATACATGAATGTGTAAAACACATTACAACACTAGATTAACATTAAGTTTATTTTACAAGATTTTTAGATTGATGTGATAATGCAATTAAATACATTTTATATCATTCAATAAGGGGGGAGATAGGTCCATTCAGTGTAGAGAGGCGTGAAATTCTTTTAAACAACACTTTACAACACCTTCACAAGACATCGATAAATGCATTTTATTCAATTTGCAAAGGTCTAAGACCTAGTGTGGATGTGTAAAACACCTCACAACACCAAATCAAGCCTTCATTAAGTCCAATTTATCATCAATTAATCCCAAATCAAGCAAGCAAAAAAGGATACTTTTTTCGTGTCCACAAAACCAAATGATGAAATAATGAAACAAGTACATAAAATATGAACAATGATACCTTGAATGATGTCTTGTAAATGATGTCTTGTAAATCTACAACTTAACATGAAATGGCCATGAATTATGTAGATCTTTATCTTGGCATTAGGTGTAAAATAATGCTTGATCTTGACATTGGGTGCTACATCACAACACTAGCTCAATAACGTGCTTGATACTTGATATCCTTGACATTATGATGGATCTTGAATTGTTGCAACAATTGATGAATAGTTTTTCCCTAGAATGCCTTAAAAATGATCTTGAATGCTATCTTTATGACCTTGTAAAGTATTGTAATACTTAAATCCTTCTTGCTTGACTTGATAACATATAGGCCTTATGTAATAATGATTTGAAAGCTTTTTTATATAGGCAATGCACTCAAATGACTGTTTATTTGATCTCAAAGGCTGACATAGAAGAAATTTGAACTTAAAATAAAATTTTCTCACTTAAAACCTCAAAAATAGGATAGATGGGACTCATTCACCATCTGTGGTGAATGGGCCCAACCTAGATGGGACCAATTTTCCCAAAGTGGCGAATGAGTCCCACAAGGTAAATTTTGACTACTAAAGTGTCAAGGATTGTGTAAATTAAGTTTATATGTTGATATTGTTGGGTTTTTGATTGAAATATTCCTTGGGATGCACAATATAGGTTTATAGGGGCCTATTAATTATGTTATAAAGGTTATCAATGCAAGGAATCCCAAAATCTAATGTGAAAGTGTGAATAAATACATTTTACAACTTTAAATTAAGGAAAAATTGGGTCAATTTAGCTTAAACGGGCCCTAATTCCCATGTGAATGTGTAAAACACCTTACAACACTAGATTAGTTCCACTTTAGTTTACAAGCCTTGGCTCGTACTCACAAAAGGATATGAATATCATAGTAAAACTTTCCTGGGAATTGGAAATTTCGACAGGTGACTAATATCTCTCTGTGGACATTCATTTTACTTGTCAAACCAGGGGACATAGACTTTAAATGGCGCGGAAAAATATATGCACTAGGAATTTGTTTTGGTCAAATCTTAGCAAAAATACATACCGGAAAGAAATTCTATCTAAGCCACGTATCGGTAATGCTAATTCTTTAACTCAACTATGCTTGATTAAAAACGTAAAACCATAACAAATACGCATCGAGGGGTAATAAATCGCGGAACTAGCCTTTTATAAAGCCGCAAGAATCGCATACGTGGATGGACTCTATGTCGTAGGGAGCGTGATAAGATCAATTTGTATAAAACTTCAAAGATGAAAAAGCTAACCAGATATCGCTAAAGAACATCTAACTAATTAGCTACGTATACCTTACCAAGTGGGCCCCTTAGCAAGCATCTACCGATACAATGCATTTAACCTTAACTTCATCGATCTTTATTCATGAAACGTATCGATATACATTGTTTTGTTGATATGGAAACTAACAACAAACTCGCTTTCTAGTCAAACATTCGTTTTCATTATCATACCGATTCTTTACATGATATCCCACTTTTCTATCTTACCCGTAATATCATCTACCATTCTATTCATTATCTACCTTCACCAGGAGTGAGTATCTTATTTTTTAAATCGAAGAACAACTAACTAGCTAACTTCATCAAAGAAAGACATGGAAGTAAAGTGAATCCTTGAATCAAGGAACAAACTTCATAAATGAATTTATGTGTTCAACCCGATTCAGAGAGAATCTAGCGCTCCACTCTTTCCAGATTGACTTATCATTAAAAATCTTTCCAAATTAGTTTTAGTCAAAGAGTCTTAGCTTCTGAAAGCTCGTCGCGGCAGAAATGGACTTACTGGTACGATCACCGGCATCTCTTGACTCCATCATTCTTCAACAACCTCCGAAACAAAAGGTAACAGACGCGCAAGAAAAGGCATATGGTACATACACGATATCTATTCATTAATCACACATTTCAAATCTACTTCACCATTCAAAAACTGTATACAATATACCAGCCATTTTCAGGAGTCAATAGGGCAATAAATGCAATCAAGTCAACACAATAGGCTGTAGGAATATAAAAGTGTCTTGCTACAGGATATCCCCATAAAAGGTTTCAACAAAGTTTAAACAGCCATGAAATAGCAAAAGTAAAGTCATTTAAAAGTTTATCATAACATCAAATTATGAGCATATTTTAGGCTCATGACTGCCCCCTACTTAGCCCAATGTTGGTCCTCCAGCATTAACTTTCCTGGTGGTTTCTCTGAAGTCAGTAGTGGCTGCATGACTCTAGAATGGATGTCCAAACTTGTAATAGAATCCTCTGAAATCCCGGCACCTTTCATATCTTCGGTCTTCTAATTCATTGTTAATATTTGTAGCCTGATGAGGATACAGGGGCCACATTAGCACAGGGGTCCTGGATTGTCGGCAGCCACAGCTCAAATCTTGTTTGAAGTCCCAATTGAATACATATCCGTCATTTGCTCTGAAAATGTACCATGAAGTTTAGGGGACCATGTGGTTCTAATTTCTTAACCCAATGCTTAATTTCTCCCATCTTTTTCTCATTTCGTATATACCAATCTCCAAACGTAATATTGTTGTGCCCGAATTCATCAGGTTCTTGTTTTTGATGTCAACACCTTCTCTGGCTGAAACATTATTAATAGCATATGTCAAAGCAAACCAATCTTTCAACATTGCATGTGGGTTTGAACTTTGAGAGCGTAATGGGACAGACTCTGTTTTCTCAATTTCCTCATATGTTTCCCACTGCCTGCCATAATTCACCTCATTTGCTACCCACGACATAAATTTCCTCAAAATGAATATCACCATAAATAGATTCCATTCTCGCTTCAAAATGGTATTAAAATATGCAAATAGAATTACCACGTAGAATTCTAACCGCCAGGGATTGAATTTCATTGAAATTTATGACGCAGCATAAACTCCGGCAGGGCGGTCTGCATTCCATAATTTGACCGCTACCTAACATTTCGCCCATTTTGCTTTCAACTCACTGCTTCTCACTTTCACCTTTTCAATTTCTTCTTTTCTACTTCCCACAGACTTTGTTGCATGTCAGTCTGGGCTATGTGTCAGAAAGTCAGAGTTTACAGTGTAACTGTTTCCCAATTATCTTTAACATATTCCAGAAACTCAATTAAAAAGGTCCTCCTATACACAACAATGGCTTTACAAATTGCATGATGAAATACAACTTCACTAGGCACATTCAGTTGTTCAGCCTGTTCTTGTTCTTGCTGTAGGATAAATTCTTTTTGTTGCTGCGGTGGAGAAGTCTGTGCTTCCTCCGAGAATTGCATAGCAACAGTAGCCAAATCATCAAGATTTGGCAACTCGTGCTCATTATGCCCTGCTTCTTTTGTCTCAACTTGTTCCTTTTCAGGAATGAGTGAACTCTGAGTAGCATTCTCAGATTCATTCGAAGAAACATTAAATTTAGATTCAATTGACCCTTCTGAAATTACAATCACCTCTGGTTGCGATGAAACAGGGGAGGTCCTAGATTGTTTCCTTGTGGAAACCCTTCTTGGCACTGATGCGGCTGCAGGAGGTGTTCTGGTAGCTTTTCTTTTTCTTGTTTGTTCAGGGGGCTCTGCCCTACCAGAGGATGACGGTGAATTGGTAATATCAGCAGCTGTTGTTGTAGGAGAAACTGCTACAGGGGAAGGTGCTGCAGGAGAGGAGCATTGTCTTTTCTGAGAATGAGGGTCAGATTCTGAGGACCCTTCTGCCTTTGTTTTTCCTTTCTCCCTCCTAGTAGAAGACCTAGTTTGTACCCTAGCAAAGGATTCAGCTGTGACGGCTGCAGGATCGGGTGCTACAAGAGTAGATGACCCTTGCCCTGTTCCACTACTAGATGCAATTTCTTTCTTCTTTCTTTGAGGCCGTGGGGTAATTACCCTAGGGGGTTGTGGAGGTTGCAAACTCTTTTAAGCAACAAATTGTTGTCAGGAGTGAGGTGAGACATCTCTCAAAGAGCGCTCAATCAGTAATTTAATAAGGCCATGATGAGTGACAAAGTTGTCTTTCCCCTGTTGAGTTCCATGGGCACTTTGCTCTAAAAACTTTAACAAGAAATTCAGAACATTCACAAATAACCCATGCCTCATATGGCTTAATAATTTAAAATGATGAGAATGCAGGTAGGAAAAATGGCCTTCACAGGTTAAATACCTCATTATATAAGTGGCATACTCTGAATATGGAAGAGGCAGTGACAAACGCTTGCATCCTTGCTTGGAGAGTTCCAGAGGTCCATCAGCAGGCATTGAAAACTCAGCCCTTGCAGCTGCAGCATCTGAAGAAAAGTTTTCTCCAACGGCTGGGAGCCCGGTTACTTCAGCAATTCTGTCTTCGGTTGCAACAACTGTTAGACCCCATACGGTGGCTTCCCCTTCAAAAATTGTTCTAAAAAATTCTCCCGTAGCCTCCTCATCAAAATCATTTAAACTCAAGAAATAATTTAACCATCCACAGAGGCTGAATGCGTGGACTGTTTTGCAATAACAATTCATGAGCTACAAGCTCATGTCGCACCAACTAACCACCCATGTTTACAGTTTTTCTAGCTGAACTCAATTCCTTGCTGAAGATTCAAATTCGTTATTTCCCTTTCTATTCTGGTTTTTTTTCTGTCATGCCGCCACATTTCTTTCTTTTTTCCAAAAATGAACTTTTTTAAACAAGCAGTCTTAATCGTAGTTTGCAAGAAAAAGATGCATTAAAGAAGGACATGCAATCACATTTGGAAAGTACCAGAAAAGTATTAAAGAAAGATTATTTTGCAGTTATGACAGCGGCGAAAAGACAGGTTTCAAAAGATGGATTACCCCGCCCCCTACTTAAAGGATGACATGTGTTCTCACATGTACTAAAGAACAGGTAGAGATTCAGGGGATTATGACTGGTACATGCATAGCAGTAAATTAATATAATGAAATAAATCAAATATATGATAAGAAAAGATATGGCGTACCTTTAGTAATTGCACGTACATGTGAAGAAAGATGATGGTGCTACATGAATTGACAAGTGGGAAAGATATATTAATTAAGGTTGGTACGGACGGATGAAGTGGATGGGTGATGTGGGCAGATGAAATGTACAAATGAAATAGATGGATGGTATGGATGGATGGAAGATAAAGAAGTGAGATGGGGGCGACAAATGAAAATGGAGAAAAAGGGGTTTCCTTAAAAAGAAAACCTTTATTATGGGCATGCTTGTTGAAAATTACAGGAACGCTGTAGGAGAAAGGCTAGAGCCTTTGGCTGGAGGAAAAGTAGCGGGAGGAACCTAATGAACTACTTCATGAAGTCTTCCTTGGAAACTGGCTTATGGTACAGTCGGAGTCGGTGGCCATTGACGAGCAATTTGAAACAGACTAGATCAATTGTGACTAATGACAACCCACATTTTCAACTTCATAGCTGCTGTTGTGAGTTTACCCTGGTTTTCTTGGTACCTGGAATCATATAACAAAGCCCAATCTCCAGCAAAAAATTTTCTGGTTTTGATGTGCTGATCATGCCATCTCTTTCTCTGCTGTTGGATTACTTCTGTATGCTGCAGGGCGGCTTTTCTCACTTCGTCCAAAGCATTTAGCTATAGGAGACAGTCCTTCTGTGCTTCAGATAAGTCCATGTTGAGTTCAAGAGTTGTCCTCAAAGTTTTATGTTCACCGGTAACATAGTTGTTTCCCATGAAAGCAGCCTCGTGTGTTGGTGTAAACCCGCTTGTTGTCTCCATGTGTTCAGAAGCCCAAACCGACCAGAAGTCGCTACTCCGGGGCCTTTTACAATCAAGATCACCGTGAGGATCGCTTCACTTATTTGTTACCGGGCCAACCATTGGTTTGAGGGTGATAGGCGCTGGACTTCCTATGTTTGATCTTATAGTTATTCATTAGTGCAGTGATCAGATTCAATGTGAATTGAGCTCCCTGATCAGTTACAAGCTCTCTGGGAACTCCAAATCTAGTGAAAATTTGTTCATATAGAAATTCAGCAACCTTGTTATCTCGAGCATGAGTCATAGCTTTACCCTAATCTATTTCAGACATAGTCCAAACCAGTGGCATTTCATATGACTTAGTTGGTCTTCCCATACGCTGGCATCTGTCACACTTCCTTGTATAGGCCACACCATCCTTGTGTAATGTTGGCCAGTAGTACCCTATTGTAAGAACCTTCATTGCTGTTCTTTTTGCTGCAAAATGTCCCCTACATGGTTCATCATGGCAAGTATGCAAGATATCATAAGTCTCATCTTCTCTTACACATCTTCGCATTACTTGATCAGGTCCAATATAAAACAGACAATTTGCAATCCATGTAAAGTTAAAACTTTTCTCTATCAACAACTTCTTTTCTTTTGGGGAAAAATGAGCTGGTATTCTGTTTGCTGCCAGATAATTAGCAATGTCTGCATACCAGGGTGTATGTGCAGTAATGGAAAACAAGTGTTCATCTGGAAATCTATCATCAATGACCTCATATTCCTCAGGTGCAGCTGATTGAAGTCTTGATAAAAAGTTAGCTACAACATTAGCTCTTCCTGGTTTGTCAATGATTATGATATCAAATTCTTGTAACAATAGGAGCCATCGTGCCAATCTACCAGAAATGGCAGGTTTGTTCATCAAGTACTTGATTGCTGCATGGTCAGTGTGGACGAATATCTGATAACCTGTGACATAATGCCTAAATTTATTCAAAGCATACACTATTGCAAGCAATTCCTTTTCTATAACAGTATAGTTGAGCTCAAGACCTTAAAGGTTTTTGTTGATAAAGTAGATAGCATGCTCAATTGAATTTTCTTTTTGACTTAAAACTGCTCCTATACCAAAATCAGATGCATTAGCATGTATGTGAAAAGACAGATTCCATTTTGGACCTTGAAGAACAGGGGCTTTAGTAAGCAAGTCCTTTAGTTGCAGGAAGGATTTTTCGCAGGCCTCTGTCCACTCAAATTGGGAATCCTTTGTTAACAAAGCATAAACTGGACTGGAAATTTTACTAAAGTCTTTTATAAACCTTCTATAATACCCTGCATGACCAAGAAAAATTCTAACATCTTTTTGTTTTACAGGAGTTTGTAAATTCTGAATAACTTCAATTTTAGCAGGGTCAACCTAAATTCCATTCTCTGAAATATGATGACCTAGAACAATACCTTCTTCCATCATGAGAAAGCAATTTTCACTGTTTAGAGACAAATTTTTCTCTCTACACATTTTTAATACTTTTTTCTAAATTCACCAATGCCTCTTCAAATGTGACTCCATATGTAGTGAAATCATCCATATAAATCTCCATACATTCATGAGATATATCAGCAAATATACTAATTGCTGCTCTCTGAAATGTTGCTGGTGCATTACATAAGCCAAAAGGCAAGACCGAATAAGCAAATGTTCCCCATGGACAGGTAAAAGTGGTCTTGTCATGATCTTTAGGGGCAATTTTTATCTGATTATACCCGCTGTAACCATCCAAGAAGGAAAAATATCTTTTGCCAGATAGTGAGTCTAGTACTTGGTCTACAAAAGGTAATGGAAAGTGATATTTTTTAGTGGCATTGTTCAACTCTCTATAATCTACACACACTCTCCATTTTCCTCCTTTCTTGGGGACAATGACTAATGGAGAAACCCATTGGCTGTCAGAAATTGGGTAAATAAAACCAGCATCAAGCAACTTTTGAAGTTTATTTTTCACTATTTCTCTAAGTGCTGGATTTACTCTTCTTTGAGGTTGTCTAACTGGTAAACAATCTTCTTTGATATATATCCTATGAGTACAAACTCGAGGATCTATTCCTTGCATGTCCCCATATTCCCATGCAAAAGTTTTATGATGTCCTTATAACATTTTTAGTAAGTCAGCCTCTTGAGACTATGACAACTTGCTATTAACATTCAAACAATGATCTGGAGACAATTCTATCTGCTTAGTGAGATTACTCATAGAATCAACAGGTAATGTTTGTACCTCTTGTAGAAGCAAGTTATGAAAAGTTGTCAGAAGTTTAGGCAATGAACTCTCGGAATCCAGTTGCTACAGGAAACATTGATGATGACTGCCACTTGGATCAGATAAACTATCCGTATCAGGGTTGAATTGCAGAATTTGAAAAAGGAAAGCATCTTCACTTTGAAGTTGAGAGAATGGATCATTTTGAAGCATCATTAATTGAGCCAAATAATTGGCTTCTTCAGTTTCTTCTCCCACATCTGGCCAAACAGGTTGGGACAAATCTGGTTGAGGTTTAGCAGGCAGATACAAGGCCAATTTCTTTGTGGACTGCCCATCAGAAATGGTGATATCTCCAAAACGACATCTTATAAAAGCATCAGTAGTTGCTAACCATGGCCTACCAAGGATAACTGGATACCCTCCTAAAGTTTTCTTAACTGATAATATTGTGAAATCAGCAGCATACTCCCAAGATTCAAGAGTGACAATTACATCTTCTACCATCCCATCAGGTTTGACTGTGGAGCTGTCTACAAGCTGCAGAACTGTGGGTGTAGACCTAATGTTTGAAATATTCAAGGAGTCCATAGTATGCTTTGTCATTACATTAATGGCAGCTCCTAAATCAATCAAAACATTTTTTACAACTTGGCCATTTATATGTATCTGCACTACAGGGCTTCTAGGGTCAATATACTCTGGAATGACTACATTTCCCAACATTATATCAGCCAATTTCCCTAAGACATAAATTGTTTGGGGATCCTTTTTCTTTCATCCAGGCTTCTTCAAACTGGCTTCTTTAATAGCTTTTTCAAAAATGGGAACATCTTTAATAGCCTGAAATAAAGGGATTTGAATTTGCACATTCTTGAGCTGATCTAGAATGTCAAACGTGGGTTCTTCCATGGGTTTAGATTCGGTACTTTGCAACCTCTAAGGAAAAGGTGGTTTATCTTGTCTCTGCAAAACAAGTTTCGTAGAAACTGTATCGGGTATAGGCATATGTCAGTGGGAACAGTGGGTGCATTAGATTCTTCAAGGGGAGAATCAGATATTTATGTAATCAGAGGTGGTTTGGGAGCAAGTAAAGTAGTTCCAGACCTCAGATGGATGTCATTAATATTTAAGGCATAAGCTTGATATTGGTTGGCTTCAAAAAGATACACAGGCTGTTGAGCCTGCTGCTGTTGCTTATTATTGGGATTAGGCAATGGCTGGGCAAGCATAGGCATTTGCTTTGGAGGTATAGGATTTGTGGTATTTGCTGCAGGAGGTGGCATAAGGGCCTGTTGTTGTGGCTGTGGAGGCTGCAGGAATCCAGGAGACTGGTTTTGCCATTGTTGAGGACCTCTCCATTGAGGATTTTGTTGCCAATTTCCTGAAGGTGGGGTCCATTGCCCTTGTGGCTGCTGCCAACCTCCTTGAGGAGATTTCCACTGTGGGGTCTGATAATTAGGCCAACTTGGTTGAGGCGGATTCCATGGTGGTGGTGGTCCATATGCTTGTTGTCATTGGTTATTATAGCCAGAATAGGGATTACCAAAAGTTAAAGGGTCTTGAGGCATACCTTGCCTTTGGGCCCATGGTCTCCTTTGTGCAACAAAGAACACTTGATCATCATCACCTTCCAATGGTTTGAAGTCAGAGGTAGTTGCCTGGCTTCCAAATTAGCCACCATCTTGCATCTGCAATCATGCTTCTTTTGTCTACAGTATGGACATAACTCAGCCAAAGCTACCTCAGCTTCTCATGTTTCTTCTAAGCTTGCATAGTGTCCAATTGTGTAGCCATATTATTAATGATGTCCTGCTTGAAATCAGATAGCAAATTTGTGATCTCCATCTAGGAAACTCCACCAGAAGAAGACTTCCCCACTGAAGCATGATGACCTCGACCTTTCTTAACTATTGCTCGAGAGTAGTTAAGACATATTTTTTGTATATCATCCCAAGGCAGTTGAGTTATATCACCTCCTCCTATTAGGTCCAAGGCATCAATACAGGCATCATTGATTCCCCTTAGAAAAAGTAGTTTATGAGAGTCCTCGTTAAGAGTATGGTTTGAGTTTCTTTTTAGTGAAAACAAAAACCTGGAAATATAATCTTCTAGACTTTCATCCTCCTTCTGCTGAATTCGGAATATGTCATCACCTTTGCTTGCACTCTTACAATATTCCTTATACTTTTCAAGGAATTTTGTCTGCATGGCTGCCCAACTATTTACAACGCCTCTTCCCAGACTCATGAACCATCTGAGAGCTCCCTCCTTCAAAGTGGAAGGAAATAGCTTCAGCTTTATGAGCGCCTGTGGTTGTAGTCATAACTGCGATAGAGGACATCACCAAACAAAAAGGTTTATGGGTCTTCTGTGACCAGGCCATAAAACTTTGGAAGCAAGGAAGAGGGAATGTTTTTAAGATTGTCAGTATCTTGTTGGGGAACAATAGGAAACTCAAATGCAGGAGGTGGATTATTAGGTGGATTATTTGCCATGTCTGGGTGCTGGAATAGCAGAGCAAATGGTAGTTCAATAAATAGATTTTCAGGGAGGAACCTTCCCAATGCGTCTCTTCTTCTTCTATGCATGCAATACGGTGAAAGATTTTGAAATTTTTTGACTAACAGACTAAACTAATGCTGAAAATGACTTCGACAGACTCCTAGTTAGACGCCATCCCTGACAACGGTGCCAAAAAATGGCTCGCACTCACAAAATGATATGAATATCATAGTAAAACTTTCCTGGGAATTGGACATTCCGACAGGTGACTAATATCTCTCTGTGGACGTTCATTTTACTTGTCAAACCAGGGGATGTAGAATTTAAATGGCGCGGCAAAATATATGCACTAGGAATTTGTTTTGGTCAAATCTTAGCAAAAATATATACCGGAAATAAATTCTATCTAAGCCACAGAATGGTAATGTGGAATTCTTTAACTCAACTATGCTTGATTAAAACAGAAACCATAATAGCTACGACTGAGGCACAAACCGTGAACTGGCCTTATACTGCAGGAACAGTCACAAGGATGGACTCTCTATGCTGCAGGAGCAGTATAAAACTGAGTTTGTATAAAAACTTCAAAGATGAAAGCTAACTGGATATCAGCAGAAAAGAACATCTAACTAATTAGCTACAGATACTTACTAAGTGGGCCCCCTCCGCAAGCATCTACTGATTACACAGATGCTGAACTCAGAACTTCATCAATCTTTATTCATGAAAATAAAATGATATACATTATTTTGTTGATGTGGAAACTAAGAACAAACTCTGTTTCTGGTCAAACAAATTCTGTCTTTCATTATCATACTGATTCTTACATGATATCTACTACTCTGTTTCTATCTTACCCTGAATATCATCTATTACTCATTCTATTCATCATCTACTCTCTTGCGCAGGAGGAGTATCTTATTTTTAAATCAGAAGAACAACTAACTAACTAACTTCATCAAAGAAAGACGTGGAAGTAAAGTGTATCCCTGAATCAAGGAACAAACTTCATAAATGAATTTATGTGTTTAACCCGATTCAGAGAGAATCTAGCGCTCCACTCTTTCTAGATTGACTTATCATTAAAAATCTTTCCCAATCGGTTTCGGTCAAAGAGTTTTCGCCGGAGCTTCCTCGAAGTCATGCAGGAAATGGACTTTACTGCAAGGCCGAGATCGGCTGCGCTTGACTCGATCATTCTTCAACAACCTGTGAAACAAAAGGTAACAGATGCGCAAGAAAAGGCATATGGCACATACACGATATCTATTCATTAATCACACATTTTAAATCTACTTCATCATTCAAAAACTGTATACAATATACCAGCCATTTTTGGGAGTCAACAAGGCAATAAATGCAATCAAGTCAACACAATAGGCTATAGGAATATAAAAGTGTCTTGCTATAGGATATCCCCATAAAAGGTTTCAACAAAGTTTAAACAGCCGTGAAATAGCAAAAGTAAAGTCATTTAAAAGTTTATCATAACATCAAATTTTGAGCATATTTTAGGCTCATCATGCCTCTTAAATTTAATGTGAAGTGTAAATAAATACACTTTACAACATTAAATTAAGGAAAACTTAGGTTTATTTAGCTTAAATAGGCCCTAGACCTAATTTGGATGAGTAAAACATATCACAACACTAGATCAAGGCAACATTAAGTCCAATTTATCATTAATTATTCACAAATTAAGTGTGAAAATGTATAGATGACATTTTTTGACACTACAAAGGACATAGATAATGCTCTTTGTAGGTTCATGAAAGTGGGTAATGATTTCAAGAATTTTACTCACACCTTCTTTTCTTGGATTTTGGTGGAGGTAGATTTGTCAAAGGGTTTACCTGGTGAGGTAGTGTTTTAGGTTAATGTTTGGTCTTAGTCTCAGTTGGTGGATTACAAAGGTATTCTATTATGCTACAGATGTTGTTTTATAGTTGATCACTTGGCTTGTGACTATTCTTGAGGCTCCTACCCTAGTTCCTCCTCTAACTGTTGAAAGGTTTTATCTTCGTGGACATTTAGCTATGTCCCAGGCTACTAAAAACTCTACTTCTTCAAATGAAGGTTCAAAGCCACCTTCTCCTTCTGTACAAACAAATAATATTATTGTGGTGGGTGTTGCTCCTCCTATGGAATTTTTTTTGTTGTCTCTATACATGGCTATTCTTATTATTGTGTGGCATACCTCCCCTAAGGATCCTATAGCCCCTTTCTAGAAGAAGCTTTCTTAAATACAAATTCTACTATTTCGAGCTTGGCTTTGGATGCTTCACCTAAAGTATACGTAGTTCATCTTATCAACTACTCTAAAGGGGATTCTACCCATTATGATCAAAATATTTCAATTATGGTTTCAGATTCTTCTTGGAAAACTATGCAAAGTAAGAAGAAGCATAATTCTAAGAAGGTCATGGTTTTGTCTAATATTCCCTTAGAGGCTATGTTGTTAGGTTCTAACTTTGGTGCTTAAACAAGTTCTCTTTGGTTGTTGACTCTACTCTGTCTTTTGTTGGTATCTTTGTCCTTGCTACTAGTTTGTACTTGTTGTGGTTCTTGTTCTGTTGTTTCTGACTAGTTTTTTGTGTTTGGCCAATTTGTTTTGTTGATATGTTTTTCTCTACTTTTCTAGTGTTGTAGCTTGTTCTTCCTTATTGTTTTACTGGAGATTTGTTTCTTGTTTCTATTATGGATTTTATTTGTTCTTTGTTTTGTTTTACTTATTGCTAAGTCTTTTGTTGTAAAAGGGTTCAAGTCCCTTTCAAAATCCCTTCTCACTTAATCAAAAACTTCTTGTGTTATTTCTACTTTTATTCTTACTCTTCTATATATTTTTTCATCTAGTGGATCTTTTTCTATTTCCACATCCATATACATAGGTACACGGTGACAATATTATTTCCTTCTTCTTATCCCTTCCATGTCCAAAAATGATGATTATGTCACCACCTCTATTAGTGCTTGAGGGAATCAAGGGGGTTCCTATGAATATCTTTATTGGTGTTAATGAGGATGATCCATCAAGAAATATTTTCCCACCTAATCATTAGTCCTTTAAACCAAAACCTCTTTCCTTTCTCAATTGGAATAATTTTTCTATCCCTAACTAGATGATTCTCTCCATAGGTTGGTTTCAAATTTTATCCCTACTATAGGAATGATCTAGATCTTTTCAGAATCATGTAATAATTTAGGATTATTTATTAAATTATAGTTCTTAGTTATAAGGATTGTGTACTGTAGAAAAAAGGGACCTCTTGCTTGACATGGGAATAATTCATGATAAATTGAACTTAATGGGACCTTGATTTGGTTTTGTGAGGCATTTTATGCATCCACACTAGGTCTTGGACCTTTCCAAATTAAATAATATTCTTTTATTGATGTCTTGTTAAGGTGTTGTGAAGTGTTGTAAGATAATTTTACGCATTCCTAGACTCAATGAACCCATTTCTCCCTAATTAAAAATTATAAAGTGTATTTAATTATATCTTCACATCAATCTAGAAGTCTTTTGAATTAAACTTAATGATAAACTAGTGTTGTAATGTGTCTCACACATTCACATTGGTTCTTGTGCCTTCCTAGGCTATGTGGACATCATTTTAGTGTTTTGAAGTGTACTTAATCACACTTTCACTTTGAATTATATGTCCCAATCCCTAATTGACCTTTGCATCATTTATAATAGGCCCTTTTTAACCCATATTGTGCATCTTGAGGCTTAAATTAATAAAATACCTGACAAAGATGCAATTTAAACCTTATTTCCCTATCTCCTAGCATCTTAGTTGGAAAAAATGGCCCTTGTGGGACCCATTCACCATCCATGGTGAATCAGTCCCATCCAGGTGGAACCTATTCACCATGGGTGGTGAATGAGTCCCATTTCACCCAATTTTGACCTTTGAGAGAGAAAAAAGTGAAATTTAAGTTTAATATTACTTCATGACGACCTATGATGAGGTATTAATGGGTAAAATAGGTGAAATGCCTATAAATATAATACTTTTAATGCTAATTCACATCTCTTATCATTCTTTCATCCACCAATCTTGCATCTCAAGTCAAACAACATAGTGTTTCATCACTTTAAGTCACCAAGATAGCAATTTTTAGACATTCAAGGGCTAAATCTTCATATTTTGCTGCATACTTTCAAGATCAATCATCATGAAAAGGTAATAACTCTATTATTGCATGTTTCATTCCATCATTTCATCATTTTGGTTCAATTACCTAAAAGGGGTTTGACCAAGGTAAATCCCCATGCCCTAACCTTCAATATTTATCTCTCTCGCCTTGTGTGTTTGCAGATTTAGGTTTTTGGAAGCTTGGAAATCATTAAGAATCAAGTCACAAGATTTCTCAAGTATTCTCTTCATTCAACAAGTTAAAATATCAACAAAAACTCACTTTCAGGTTAAAAAATCAGAGTTTCAGAAGCAGAAACCTGTAGAGAATCAAAGTGCAGACTGGCAGCTCCGAATTCCACTCTTGAATATTTAGAAATTCAAAAGTTTACTCATTCTCAATGAGTAGTGAATGAGTCCCACTTCCAGTTTAATATTTAGTTTTCTACATTTTTAGATACCCTTTTGTCTGAAACTAGTTCTAGCATAGTTTTGTAGAACTGGGACTAATTTTCCCAAAATGGTGAATGAGACCCATCAGGCCTAAAAATTAGCATCAATAGCATTCCAAAATCTATTTCCAGTCTCCATCCATACCCTAGGTGCACACTTTTAGTCTCATCCATTTCTATTCATTTTTGTTCACATTTCTAAGTGTTCTTGCATTACATAATGTGTTTTCAAATAAGTCACATTTCTTAGGTATTGAATTCACAATCAATCAATTTCATATCTCTTTTTCATTTAGATCATCTCATTTAGCCTAAATAACATCAAACACATCTTAATTTGAGTGAACCACCTAAAATTTTTGAGTGGGGTTTATCTATCTCCTTTTAGGTGAAACATCCTAAGAGTGCAAGAGTAGCCTATAAATCCTACCCAAAAATCTGTGGTTCATTTTGGTGAAAAAAAGAAAAAATATATGGTTCGACCTTTCATCGTATAATGAAATATGTCTATAACAATAACATTTATCAAGTTGAAATAGACCTTGAGCCTGAAAGTTTCTTGCACCTAGGAGCTACAAGTCCTCTAAAAATATTGATTCCAACATCCAATATTGACCCTCTTGAAATAGAACAAAACAATGAGGAATCAATGTCTAAATTATTTGGTAATGATTGGGGATCCTTAGAATTGAAACCATCATTTATGGGTGAATACATAATCACAAAAAAGAAAGACAAGAAACAAAAGCAACCAACAATAATGTCCACACACAATTCAGACGCCCTTTCAAAAACATCCACCTCAACCACTTTAGACAAAGAAGAAAACTACACAATAAACTTTGAAGCAATGAAGGAGCTTTATGGAAAAGTTTATGACCTCATGAAACAATTTGGATATAGTGGCAAAGGATGTGGTGCTCAAGAGAAAGGTATCTGCAACCCTATAGATCTTAACACAACAAACGACTCACGGTCTTGGTTATTGTTCCTTGATCGAGAGAACCAAACCTTCACTCAACATCATCAATCTCATAAAACACACTCCTACATCATCTTTAACAATTGTCCATCCTCAACTCATCAACACTAGTGGTCTTGCAAATTATCCTTTACAAAATATGAAACAAACCAATGAACCTTCGCTTAATATCAATGTCATCATGTAAAACACTCACAAATTGAACTTCATTAGATTTTACACCCTCCTATAAAGGAGATGACAAAATATCTAAATCTAGAGAAACTTGCGTAGATATGACAACTCATACTAAGCAAGATGTATCTTTGATGCCAACCACAACACCACATTCTACCATTGATCAAGAGGGTATCTTGTTGAGACTCCTCCAAGATCACTTGATCACCCTCCCTCCCAGAACTCATAAGAAATGTTATTCCAAGATTTCATTTTGTGCCTATCATAGAGTTCATGGTCATTTCACCAATAAATGTAAGGCTTTGGGAAGTAAAATCCAGCATTTTCAAGAGTTTGGTATGCTTCCCTCTATGAGGGCACCTAATCCCTCTAATTGATACTGATTTTCACTGTCACCTATATTTCATCAATCATCTTTATCTTGCACTCAGTGGGGGCAAGGGGTTTAGTTGCCTTGTCCTCGTATGTCACTTGTCATTGCCTCATTTGGCTAGTTGTTAACCTTTCATGAAAATATAAGAGCAAGCTTGGGATGTGGACAATGTGCCTTAAGTTGGCTCGCATCTGACATACTACCTTATTCATGACATAGCTTATCAGAAACATATGGCATGGCATTGGGCTTTCCGTGTAAACTCTCATCTTCTTCTTCTTCTACTTTAAAGCAATTGCTCACAATACTGGTGCTCACAACTGCATTAATGTGTGGGCATACATCACCACTCACATTTTCATTGTGTGATTTATTTCTTCTTTTGATACGTCCTTTTCTTGGTGGATTCATTGGGCTTGATTCTCTCAAGAGCGTGATACTTCTCTTGACACATCCTCTCTTGGAGACGTTAAGCACAATGTCCCCTAAGATGAGACCTTGCATGAACAAAACAAAATCTATTTGTTCACATTCCTTACACTATTTTGCATTAACAATGTCTATGAGTGTCAAGCATACAAAGTTTTTCTTACCTCATAGGGCTCAAACCAAAATTTTCCTTTGTGGCACCCTATTAAAGTTATCAGGAGGTATAACTTTGATATGATTGAGTGGGAAGCCCATTTTGAGGCACGACTTTCCCCATAGCCACCAATGTGTTTGTGAGTTCATACCAACTAGTGTATGTTTCTCACCTTTTGGGACTTCTCACCCGATGGACAACCAAGAGTTTCATTACCCCAAAGTAAGTATGCACTTTCTTTTTGGATAAACAACCTAGATCTGATCCACAACTAGTTGGACAAACGGTCGAAGCTTGATCCACCTTTTTATTTTTCAAATTACTTCTGAGGAATAACTCACCCCGTGGATGACCTAAAGTTCTATGGCCCCCGAGCGAGTGCATATTTTCCACCCCATTTTTTGTTCTTGCCATTGCATGATTTTTTATCTTACTAGTTTTACTTAGGATCCTAGATCCTGGGGCTTGACTGCCTTCTTGATCTTTGTCATTCTTTGTTGTCTGCATCTATACACTTGAATCTCTCTCAAATGTTTATTTTAGTGTGAGTTTGAAGCAAGTTCATCCTCTCACTAAAGTGGGGGCTAAATGTACTATAGAAAAAAGGGACTTCTTGCTTGACATGGGAACAATTCATGAAAAATTGGACTTAATGAGGCCTCGATTTGGTGTTGTGGGGAATTTTATGCATCCACGCTAGGTCTTGGACCTTTGCAAATTGAATAGCATGCTTTTATCGATGTCTTGCAAAGGTGTTGTAAAGTGTTGTACGATACTTTCACGCATTTCTAGAATTAATGAACCCATTTATCCCTAATTCAACATTATAAAGTGTATTTAATTACATCTTCACATCAATCTAGAAGTCTTTTGAATTAAACTTAATGATAAACTAGTGTTGTAATGTGTCTCACACATTCACATTGGTTCTTGTTCCCTTCTAGGCTATGTGGACCTCATTTTAGTGTTGTGAAGTGTACTTAATCACACTTTCAAATTGAATTTTGTGTCCCAAGCCCTAATTTACCTTTACATCATCATTAATAGGCCCCTATTAACCCATATTGTGCATCCTGAGGCTTAAATTGATAAAATACCCAACAAAGTTGCAATTTAAATATTACTTCCTTATCTCTTGGCATCTTAGCTAGAAAAATGGCCCCTATGGGACACATTTTCCAACAATGGCGAGTAAGTCCCATCCAAGTGGGACCCATTCACCATGGGTGGCGAATGAGTCCCATTTGGCCCAATTTTGACCTTTGAGCAAGAAAAAAGTGAAATTTAAGTTTAATATTACTTCATGTCGACCTATGATAGGGTATTAACAGGTAAAATATGTGAAATTCCTATAAATATAAGTATTTTAACCCTAATTTACATCTCTTATCATTCATTCATCCACCAATTTTCCATCTCAAGTCAAGCAACTTAGGGTTTCATCACTTCAAGTCAAGAAGATAGTAATTTTTAGACATTCAAGGGTTGAATCTTCATGTTTTTCTACATAGTTTCAAGATCAATCATCATGAAAAGGTAATAAATCCATTATTGCATGTTTCATTCCATTCTTTCATCATTTTGGTTTAATTACCTAAAAGCGGTTTGACCAAGGAAAACACCCAAGCCCTAGCCTTCAACATTTCTCTCTTGCCTTGTGTATTTGTAGATTTAGGTTTTTTGGAAGCTTGGAAATCATTAAGAATCAAGTTTCCAGGTTTCTCAAGTCTTCTCTTTATTCAAAAAGTCAGAATATCAACAAAAACTTACTTTTGGATTTAGAAATCAGAGTTTCAGAAGTGGAAACCTATAGAGAATCAAAGTGTGGACCGAGAGCTTTGGATTCCACTCTTGAATATTTAGAAATTCAAAAGTGGACTCATTCACCATGAGTGGTGAATGAGTCCCACTTCCAATTCAATTTTGAGTTTTCTGCATTTTTAGACACCCTTTTGTCTAAAATGGGTTTTGACATACTTTTGCAGAACTGGGACTGATTTGTCCAAAATGGCGAATGAGTCCTACCAAGCTTGAAAAATAGCATAAGTAGCATTCCATAATCCATTTCCAGTCTCCATCCATAATCTAGGTGCACACTTTTACTCTCATCCATTTCTATTCATTTTTGTTCACATTTCTATGTGTTCTTGCATTACACAATGTGTTTTCAAACAAGACGCATTTCTTAGGATTTGCATTCATAATCAATCAATTTCATAGCTTATTTGCATTTAGATAATCTCATTTAGCCTAAATAACATCGTACACATCTTAATTTGAGTGAACGACTGAGACTTTTGAGTGGGGTTTATCTCTCTCCTTTTAGGTGAAACATCTTAAGAGTGTAAGAGTAGCTTATAAATCCTACCCAAAAATGTATGGTTTAGATTGATATATTTAAATAATCCCTAATTTTTATTGTATTTTCCTTTAATTAATCTACCCAAATGTCTTTAATAATAGATAAACATACCCCAAACAAGCATCAATGCTTTCTATTGAGACCAAAACTATCCTGATATTCAAATGAGTTCATGGTTACATGCATCATTTCATTTTCAATATACTTTGCACTCTAAATTTTGGAACATGAGTAAAATCCCATCTTAATTAGAAAAGAGAATCTATGCCTATGTTTGTCCATGATTACTATATATATATATATATATATATTTCATGTCTACAAATTTATAGTAGAATAATTTTGTAACCTGTGTGTCTAGGGTGTCTATAGGGTGACTTATGGGGGCCAACAAATTTTATATAACAAAAATATTTTAAACTATATTAAATAGTTTCCTCTAAGAAAAACTTAATTATTTATTCATTTCCCAGGCATATTATTACTACAAAAATAGGGGCATTGTTAACTTCATTGTAATTCTTCAAGCTTTCATTCATATCTAAATAGAGGTAGTGATTTTATACTTGGTTTTTACTATCTTTAAATTTTGAAAATAATTAAAACCTAGAAAGATGACATGGAAGGCCAATAGATATACTAAATATGACTCCATACATAATCTAGAGGTGTTCAACACCTTATTCAACTAATCATATAGTGTATATTGATCAACGTGTTCCAATGAATATTCATTCCATCACAAATGAAACTGATAAAGTGATACATCTAAAGATAGAAATAATGGGTATTTTTGAGGCCAAAAAACATACTCAAGAGAATGACCAACTATTTTTGGATTCTCTTTGAATTCATTCCGATTGATGAAATTATCCATCATAATATTATAATTTCTCTAATTCTACAATAATTTCTCATTAATGAAATCAGTAGTCATAGATATAATTATATTCTCAAAAAAAAATCCTTAGTATTAAATTTTTCATATTTATCATACAACTAGGGATTCAAAATGCTATTTTATGCCTAAGATTTTTTATCTATCTAGGCCAATTATCCTTCTATTATTTTTATCATAGGCCTTAGAACAATCTAAAAGAGGTTATAGAGACTATATGAATATTAGGAAAGCAATAATTTTCACTAATCTAGACCTAGCCATGTATTGGGCCATGAGTGTTATATGTCCTTTAGTATTGACCCCATGTAGAAATTATTTTATGCTGACATGCCCAAGATCTATATCTCCAATATTTATTCATGCATAGAACAT
Organism: Sequoia sempervirens; assembly: GCA_007258455.2. Taxonomy (NCBI): domain Eukaryota; kingdom Viridiplantae; phylum Streptophyta; class Pinopsida; order Cupressales; family Cupressaceae; genus Sequoia; species Sequoia sempervirens. The sequence continues at coordinate 450,053,850 of VDFB02193867.1, forward strand.
ATTTGAGAGAGGATGACAAATCTTATATTTGTAATTTATTGATGCTTATTTCCTACAAATCACACAGAAAATGCCATAACTAGTATCTTTTTTCTTCAATTATCAATTCATTACACTGTATAGTGTAAAATGAGTAAGTTAAGGTTCAATGAATAAATAATTCCTAATAAGTATTATTTTTGTTTACTATCTTGCATGCTACTGAGTGAGCACATGGTTTATTGATAACCTAGTGGAAAATATGATATTAGGATCCCGACATGATCCCTAGGTAACATTTAATTCCATTTCCCAATAATGTATCATGGTCACTAGGAAAGTTAAACCATAGGAATGAATAATTCATACCTAAAAGATCACCATACAATGAAATGACCAATCTCAAAACTCAAGTAATTCTCATGATCAATATGGGATTCAAAGATAGAGCATCCAATAGAATAGGTGCATATCTAAGGGAATACCATTAATCATCATTCTAAAATATTTTTTAGTTTAAAATATTAACAATCAAAGTTTTGGAATATAATAGATTGAGTTTCAATGCAATAAATATATTGATATTTTAATCATGAAAAGAAAAAAATAATAAAATATCAAGGATTTGGATATGGGAGGACTTACTCATGAATACTTAAGATAAAAAAAATACAAAAAACAATGATTTTGAAATACTTAGACTATATCAAGGATCAACATTTTAGGAAAACCTCCAACTAAATACCTTTTTTACAATAGCTTTTGAAATGAAATAACTAAGGTTTAATGAAGGATTGACATTTACGTAAAATATCAAGTTGTATTCTAGGAACAATGAATCTTTAACTCCTAACTTTAAAAGGTATACATTTTTTATAAGTATGGGAGCTAGTCCTAGGCCATTCTTACAAGTTTCTATCATCAGGACATCAATAGGTATAAAATAGACTATAGCCATGAAAATTAGATCTATTTTATGGAAAAATTAAAGTATTAATAAGATACAAAATTTTAAAACATCCATCAAAATACAAAGGAAATATAAAAAATAAAATTGTAGCACAAAAAAAGGAAAACACATGAATAGAAGAATAATAACAAGAAAACAATTTTTTTGGTAAAAACTAAAAGGAAATCAGATACAATTGAGGAAACAGATGTGAAAAATATATCTCAAAATTAAAAAATAAATGATATTAGTACACTAGCATTCGCAAATAAAAAATAATAATTTTTTGAAAGGGAAAATAACCAAAATATAACCAATGAAAAATTAAAAAAAAAATATTAGTGTAGACACGTGAAATTATCACTATGCACTTAATTAGCATCACATTCACCCACTCATTAAATAAATCAAATTCACATTCATCCATTCATCAAGTAAATCAGGTCTATTTAATTCAATCTTTAAGGATCATCCATTTAAATTGAATAAATTAACTTTATTTAATTTAAACCTATCATTACCTCATTTGATTAAATAAATCAATTTTAATCAAATCCTAACATTTCATCTTTCATAAATCATCTCCTAGATTCATCTTCCTCAAATTAATTAACCTTTACCTTACATCATCCTTTTAATTAAGTAAACCAAATTTTATTTAATTAAATCTCAAATACATATTCTATCCTTTTTAATTTAAATAAATCAAAGTATTTAAGTCAAATGGGTCAAAGGCATTTAATCATCATCTAAGTTAATCTAATCCTGATTAACCTAATCTAATCACCCATCACATCCTCTAGCTTTTCCCACTTGTACAAATAAATCAATTTATTGATCTAGTAAATTCATCATTTTCTTTCAACATGGCATCTTTTGAGAATATTCCTCAAGTTTGAATTTGAAAGCAAGTTGAATTTTCCCCTCCAACATGGCAATAACTTCTCTCTTACATGTCCTCCACTTGGCATTAAAGTCTCTTTTTCTCCAAATTTGAATTTGAAAAAGCCAACCAATCCCATTTTTTGGCACATTGACCAAAAATTGCACATTCCTCAACCACTCACAAGGTGACAAGTGGCTCCATCTCATTGGCTAAAACTTTATCCCACATGGCTCTCTTTAGAGCACTCTCTCAACTTGAGAATCTATAAATAGAGGGCTTATTCATCTACAATCTTCATGCAAAGTTACTCTCTTCAACTAAGAGCTGATTTTGTCCATTTCACTCCATCTTCAAGGCATCTATAATTGAGTTTAGCAAGGATTGAGAAAGGGTCACTTTGCACAAGTGACACCAATCCACTATGGAATAGGTATAGATCATGTTTGCTTCTTTCATATTTTTTAATTAGTTTGCTTATAAGACATGATATATTATTTCATAGGAGTACTTGTAGATATGCATGGCTTAAACTAACCCATGGCTAATATGTGTTTGAGGTTTAAGTCATTTGCAGATTTTATAGTGCTTCATGTGGTGTAGAAGGAGGGAAATGAGTAGATAATGACTGTCGGTTTTAGTTCATAAGAAAAAAATCATTTCACAAAAAATTTCTTTCTAAATAATGATTGGCTGATTCAGTTTTATTCTTTCTCATTTGTTATATTCTCATGAGTACATTTTTCTTTTATTTCGCAAAGATCAATGGAACCCTTAGATTATAAAGGTACTTGGAAATCAGAGCTAACGTCTTTTTTGGAAGTTTGAGCTAATGTCTCTTTTAGGCAGTCTATCAAAACGTTCCTAATAACATTTGTGTCACAAGCCTGGCTTGGACAATAGATAAAGTTTGCATGGAAGAAACCTTGGTTGTATAAATAAAATAAAAAAAATCTCTGCAAGTGTAGGCCTATTTGATATGGACGTATAGATTTGCATTGCAACGTTAAAACACGTCAAGAGGTCTTAGCTTGTCTTTTTCTTTTTCATCAGAAACTCCCAAGCTTACACAAATAGTCTGTCAAAAATTTCTTCAAATCTCCATTTTGGCATAGGCAGAGAGCATGCGGGAAAAGTTTATAGATTCGATGATCACCCATTATCCGTGCATTTCCAACTAATAGCATCTGACCGAAATCCTATATACTTTGTGTTTTGATGGATGTTTGTCCCCTTTTACTAAACTTCATAGGGAGGATACTATGCAAAGGTTGGGAATTGCATTTCAGATTTCAACTTGCTTAGCCTCAACGTAAAGTTATGGCGTGCCTTTCCCTAATAAATAAGGAGTGACTTATACACCAATGCGCTCATCCCTCGTCTGTTAGTCTTACTTCCATTCAAAATGGTCAGGCCCAGAGTGATGTTTAATGCCTGTCCTTTCATGGTTTCTATCCATATCTATATATAGTAGCCTTGAGTGAGCTGGCCAAGACGTATTTCAATGGTGAGCCGATTATCAGACTATATTTATAGCAAGAAGACCTGAATATTTAATCGCTTGTTGTCTGAAAAGTTCTTGACAGAGCCGGGCAGAGACACATTAGAAGCCGGCCATACAAACTTTGTGAAAGAAATGAAAGAAAGCGAAGACAAAGAATTAGTGGAGGTGTACTGTATCTGGGTGTGCGCAGCAGTGCTACAAGCCACGAAGACATTAATGATATGCACATTCGCTGCTGTTTGCAATCTTTTCTTTTTACTACAGACATCAGAATACATTTTTTATAGAATTTAGGTGTCGTGTTTTGACTGTATCCTTGTGTTTTGACGTACATTAAATCCTTGTTGAAGTAATGTGGTTTCCATAAAAAGTTGGTGAGGAATGAAGAATTGTCTTGAAAACTTTCCATAACAGATTCTATGTTTACAGATTGATACCATCGATGGGACCTGCAGCCACCTACATCGCCGACTACAGCCGCCTCACACCACCTCATGCAGCTTGCAACTACTCATTAATTTCCAATTAATTATCTACGAACTCCTATGCAGTGTAGTTTGTAATGTGTTGTGTTTTTATGGTATCAAAACCTACAAGTGAGTTTGATTGTAAGCTTACAACTACTACTCATTGAGTTACACAACTTTTTTTTTCACTCATGGAGATATCATCGGCTTCTATAAATTCCACTTAAGTGGATTTGAGATCTGTTGGGGGCGAGCTCTGTCTTTCACAACAAATGGAAACCCACCATTTCGTGCCCAACAAGTCTGTATGATTGAATGTACTTTCCTTGGAGTATGTGACTTATTTGTGAATGGGGTGCGGACATGTGACATTTTGGAATTGAATGGTTTGTGTAGGAAATGACATGTAAGCTAGGCAAAAAGAAAACACACATGCAAGTTCATTAATATATTCTAAAGAAATATGTGTTGTCCACTATGCAAGATTAGATCGTTCGAACCTTTATTTCATTTTATCTATTGTGCGTGGTATTCTCAAATTAGGGGCTATTTTAAAATGCAAATTGAGGAAAAGCTTGTTTTAATTAGCTTTCGGGTATTTGAGCCTCTCAACATCATTAGTGGGGGAAAAGTGAGTATTTAAAAACTTGTTGCAAATTAAAGCTTTTGGGGGAAGGGTGATATTGAAGATAAATTAAAATTTGTATGTATCATGATCACAAATTTACTATGTTTGCACATATTTATCATGTCTTGATATATACACTAGCGCTTGCACCTCAACAAGGTGCAATGGTTACGCCGATAGCAGGATATACTCTACCAATATCAATTGATGATGGGATGTCAGAAAATTTGAAAATGAACAAATGGAACTTTATTTAAATCGGTATGCTATGCCAAATGGTTTCACAACATAATGTAACATACCTTAACATAATGTACAGTTGTTGCTATTTAATGATATACCTTCTAACCGAAGGTAACGTAATGGAAAAGTGCATGTTGCAGGAAAATATTTTTATAATACAAAAACTATTTTATGATACATGAAATCACAAACTCAAGAGATTGGTTACATATAATACAATTGTTGGTGGTTGACGATGAGGTTCTATGATATATGCTATTTGTCTTCAAGACCTACAGAACAAAAGCAATGGAATGGTTAGATGTGTTGATCAAGTGTCAAATTATGGAAAAAAAATTGTAGCTTAAGTAAATAGCCAAAATACATAATTATGTAAGAGGAAAATTATAAATATGCTAAGCACTAATCTATTTTTGGCTTGTATAATGATTTCTATGTATTTAATTTATAGTATTACTATTATTAGGAAAAAAAATTCCCAATGTATGAACAAAATTACCATAAGAAGTTGAAAATTTATAGTTGAGGGAAATCAATAACATTTTCACTGCTCGATAATGCATAATATCTATTACTCACTATAAGCAAAACATACAAGAGTGTATTATTTAAAAGAAATGATTTCCAAAGATAGATTCTAAATATTGATGCTACTTATTTATTAACCCAAAATTTCTGTAAAAGAGATTTTACTCTTCCTTTCATTTTGAAAAGTATTTTTTATTTTCCTTTTCAAGAACAAAACTATTACTGCACATTGAATGCATATGCCCAGTCAAGCCACCGTGATTGGACTAACAAGATCCTAATCAGAAAGGGTTCAATTTTTATAGCTTACCATATTGAGCTTACACGCTAACTTTTAACATGCAAAATAAAATGAAGCAATATAGAGTCAGATGTCGGTGGTGTCAGTAAGAATCATATATACATTAGGAAATCCTCAAAGTTGTCATTGAATAACTTGTTTTTCTACAAAAACTCTTTTGTCTACATTTCACCTAGGTAACATGGATTCTATGGCATACACTTCTTTAGCATGGATTCTATGGCATACATTTTAATTATCCTTAATCTCCCTTTAAGAAAACAAAGATCAAATCTGGGTTACTATGAAATGCAAAGGAAGATTAAAATGACTTTAATGGATAATAGATAACTTCAGAAAATTTATATCATCAGACCATAAATCACCAATAATATGATCAATATAGTAAATAACACAATGATCATCCAATTTATAGTCACAAATCTGCTTGTGTTGCTTCCTATTTCTGATATACCTAGTTGCAGTTGTTCAAAGCAAGTGATATTCTCTTATGCCTTTTCTTGATCATCTTTTTGACAATAATGTCCTTAAGAAAATTTGGGTGAATCCTTTCTGGAAAGGGGATATCTAAGAAGGTGCCACACCAAGAAGATTCATTATGCTAGCCTTTCCTTTGCTATTCATAAAGGATTAATTCTCAAATATGGAAATAGTGGCGTATTCAAATCCCACAAGGCATTGATGTAGTCAATTGCTCAAACTCCATGAGGCATTGAAATAGTGGCATAGTCAAATCCCACAAGGCATTGATGTAGTCAATTGCTCAAACTCCATTTTACATATTGGGCAAAGACCATTTTTTTTGTTGTTGAAATTTTAAACCACAACATGAAAACCACTAATAGTTGATAGCCATGCATTAGCATGGCATGTAAACTATACACATTGAATTTGTGCCTCATGCAACTTCATTGCAGTTGTGCTCCTTGGGAAGGGGGAGGAAGGATAATGAGAGCATGCATGTGGATATCCTTCACGTACACCCTAAGATGTAGAACAAATGTTTCTAACTTTAGGTTGGACTCGGTATAAAGACTTTCCACACTCTAATCTATTACCAACCATACCTCAAGATTAACATTATTATTTAATTACATAAATTTCTATTAATTAAATTCAACAATAAGCCTTTTATAATTACCATCATTGATTGCTCACAGGAGAAATAATACTATTATTTGATCCATGCTGTACATTTTCCTCATTATTTTCCAAAGGGAAATAATAATATTATTTCCACAATTTGAACATTTATGATATCCTCATTCTCCTTAATGATGTTATTATCATTTCCATGATATAATTAATATTATTATGGAGTTACCCTCCATTTAAAATTAATCCATTTTATCAAAATTAATATTAATATTAATATCATATTCACTCATAGTTCCTAATTTTCAACACCATATTTACTCATAGTTATAAATTTTGAACACCATATTTACTCATAGTTATTAATTTCCAACACCATATTTACTCATAGTTATTTATTTTCAACACCATATTTACTCATAGTTATTTTATTTCTATGTTTATGCTATTAAAAGAGTTAAAGTGGAAAAATCTTTATCTTTACTCCAATGGTAATTATGATATCTGTACTTTCCATTCATGGTTCCAAGATGGGGTTGGGGCCCTAGCTCGGTTGGCTAAATCTTGAGGTTGGTCACGTTAAAAAAAATAAAATAAAAATAAAAATAATGATATTTGTACTTTCCATTCATGGTTCCAAGATTACCTCCTCGTTAATCCCTTTTAAATGCATTATGTAAATGTTATTGAATATTTAACAACAATATAGTTGTTTGATCATTAAATAAATAATAATAATAACATTATTGAGATTAAATCTAAATGTTGTTGAATATTTAATAATGGATTTTTTTTATCATTAAATAAAAAAGAATTATAATATTATTAAGATTAAATTTAATTTTGAACAAAATACTACACTATTGTTAATTGATCATTGAGCAACATTATCTTTACTTTAAAAAGAGAACATTATTTAAATAAACTACTAATATTTCATTTAAGACTATGCCTATTATTATAATCATGTTAACCTCTATTCTAAAATAACAATTAAAACTCATGATTTACATTAACATTTTTATTGCCTTGATTATTATTTTATATACTGGAGTTTCCCATGATATCATGATTTCTTCTTAAAATTGATAATATAATATTATACTAAATATTAAATGTAACAATATTAGTGATATAAGTATCATCTTTAATATTTGATTATTATACTCTAAAATTGTAATATAATATCATGCCCATTATTATCACTAATTTTATTAATGATGTAGATAATAAAAATAAGATTACATTTAACATTAGTATCTAATCTAATAACTCAAACCTAATTAAAAATATTCATATTAATAAAATACTAATATTATTAATTTTACTCCGATCAATAGTATCAATATTAACAATATTTTCTATTATCGGTGCAAAAGCCACACCAAAATAATAATAATAATATAATTTAACAATATTATAACCAAATATTGATCAATGACAGTTAATATTTTATTTGCTGGATTTTCTTTCAAACAATGGCAATTAATTTGGATTTAATTTCCTGTTGGAGTCCGCTGGCCAATGCTATTTTAATTTAATTCTCTCTTTTTTCCATTCATGCCCTAACTCTCTTTGCTGCACAGTGAAGAAGGAGGGCGGTGACCTGGAAGCAACATTAGAGAGGCGTTTTAAGCTTCTTTCTCACTACTCAGGTCAAACATTTCAGTAAGGATAGTGGGAAGAAGGCAACAGCACCATGAGAGCGGCTTTGAACTTAATCCACTTCCCTTACCTGCTAAGATTCAGGCCACAATGCATGGATGAACATAAGGGGATGACATAGTTCTTTTTTTAAGGCAAAGATTATTCTTTCATTAATTCTGTATTTTTGTGTTATTTTACTTAATGTGATTATTTTGTTTGCCCAGTAGCACATGTAAAGCAGGGAGCACATTTTAAAAACCTAGATTCCCTAATCCAAATTCAAATGTTTTCTATGCATTGAGGATGATTCTGGCAGGTCCTCACACATCTTAAGGCATTGCAACTGGAATGTCGATGTCTGAAAACACAAGAAGCAGTGCACCACCCCCTTATTCATCTATTTTTAAGTTTCTTTTTTCTCTGATTTTGAGTTTATTCAGCTTTTAGCTCCTTCCATTTCTTTAGCGGTCTCAAAAATGGGAGACCACCTACAAGGAAAATCATGCCATAGACATCACCTTTCAACTAAGGAGGGCCTCAGAGGAAAAACTGTGGGAAAAACCTTTTGTTGAACCAGAATTAATCACAAAACCCGTACACAAAGCCACAAAACCAAGCTTTCATTTAATAGATTTGTTTTAGAATGAAGTAAAACACAACAGAAAAAGGATATAGCCACCTATAGATCCCAGAAACTACAAAACAAAAACACAAAAACAATGGCGGGTAACTTACCTCAAGATTTTGCATAAATTGTATCAGGTTCAGATTCCACAACCTTTGCCATCGTCCACTCTACCTCTCTACCTGCGCCAAAATGAGAGCTTCGAAACAGGGTATGGACATTGATCAAAGCATAAATGCTAGAGATAACTTGCCAGATGTTGTAGTTGGAGGACAGTATGCCTCCAAGAAATGTGTTCTCATGGAATGCAATAATTGTAGGATGCACAAAATGGATTTGTTGAAAAGCTTTATAAATTTCAAGCAAATGCAATTGATAGGTATAAAGTCAAACTCCACAACTTTTTCCAACGTCCTCCTGCCTATGTCAAAATGGGTGCTAGGGAGTATGGTGTGGAAACCTGCAAACTCCCCTCCTTTCATGTGAAGAGTCCTGGAAAATGGATGCGGTGCCATCCCTAATTAATGGCCATGCCTGGTAACTTTGTAGTGGACTGTACATTGTATGCTGGGGATGGTAACTTTGTAGTGCACTGTACATCATACGCTGGGGATTTCCCACAGGAATAGTCCACCAGAATAGTGCACTAGCATCAGAGAGTAGATGATTCCGGTGGGATTTCCCATCTATTATAGCCTATCGGCTAATAACACAAATGAAAACCATCTCCTTTGATTCGTCTCTCTTTTCTCACACCCCCATTAATTCTTCTGTGGTTTCTTAAATATTGTCAGATCATGCTACATTCAATGTCAGCCACTTCCTTTACCTACCCACTACCAATCTGGCAAGGAGAGCCTGAAATTTTTTTGAGTATCAGAATTTTTTTTTTGACATCAGACAGAAGACTTTTTCGATGGAATTCCCACCTATAATAGCCTATCAGCTAATTAAAGCCAAAGCATAGATACAATCATCACATCATATAGGTATCCAATGCACTTAGTGTATGATTGTTTTGATAAAAGACACAAATTGTTTCTGATTTCACAAGAATGGCATTCAAATGGCAGACGTACTAGGTTGTTTCTTTCTTTTCTTGATAATGGTTTCTTTTTTTACTATTAATGTTCAAACTATGTTTAACATTGATGTATAAGAGATTTGGTGGGTCCTCTTATTTCTAATAATTTTGTATTGATAGGTAAAGGTTGACATTGGAATCGAGCGAAAGCAGGTAAGAGTGGAGTTGAAGGAAATCGGACATTGAAACTCTAAATTCACAAAGCATTTTTTAATGCTTGGAGATTTTGTCTTATGCCTTAATTTCTATTTTAGGTTAACTCATTTGGTTTTGGGCTTTAAAATGAACACTTCAAAAGCTTTCAATTGTCATTGCTAGCAAATTGACTAGATTTTTTTGAGGTTAACAAATTGAACAAGGCAACTCTCATATCTCATTTTGGTGCTTTAAAAGGAATCAAAATCATTGTTTTGTGGATTTAAAATGAACATGTGCAACTTTATTTTTTTGATTGCTTGCTTAAACTAACATCATCGAAAAGGACGTATGTGATTTTCTCATGCTGTACAATGATCTTGAGAATCAAAAGGCCTTTTTTGTGATCTTCGACCTGTTGAGATAAAGTAATCACCTCCACACTTCAATTTGGGTTTAAAAATTGAACAAAACACTTTGTGAGTGTGAATAAACCTATTGCATGTGTTCTCCCTTTGTTTCTAAACTAAGGTTGATCGAACTATTAATATGTTTGCTCACTTTTGTCTATCTTAGAGGGCCTGCCTTGGGGAAAAAGTACTCACCCAAGGGAACGACTCAACTGGTAACACTCTAAACCTGAGAGTATTTCCAACCAGGATATAAATGTGGGTATTGGAATAAACACCAATATCATGTAGTTGACTCCGACGAGGAGGGCAGCAATGGTCTCTCGCCACGCAGGGTCAACTCCTATGAACATAAAGTCTGAATTAAAACCCTTGTTTTAGAATTGCGAAAATCCTTGATCTATTTGTTGGTGCAAGAACGGTCATTTTGAAGCCGCCCCACACTTTTATGGTCTTTAGTAGAAATGGAAAGTATTTCATGGGAGTTTCATGGGTGTTGATGCTTGGCTGCCCCATATAAGTGAGTGTCATGGAGGGGAGCCAGTGGGGTCAAGCATCTAACCATTCACTAAAGATAAGCATAGCTGGACTTGTCCAAGTGGTGACTCAACAAATATTGTCTTTCATATCCATAGGATTGTACTTTTTCTTGGTTACAAAATGCTTTTCTTGTTCGAAAACATTTGAAAACAAACATTTAACATCATCATCAAAATTTCAAACCCTTTAGGAGGCAAATACAATTGACCAAATTCATGTGTTATTGTTTACCCTTGGGATTTCATCCTTAGAGGTTTCTAAGCACTTGAATTTACATCTCAAATTTCCTACTAAAGTTAAACAATAGGTAACCCTTGCCTTAATTTCATCAAAGTTTTGCATAATATACCTTGTGAAATGAGAAGAAGTTGAGACATTGGACATCTAGTTTGAAAACCTAATCAAGAAATGTTTGTGGTAAAACAAAGTCATTAAGCAAAGACTAAAAAACAATTGGACTCCACACATGTGTCTCCAATGATTTCATGCAAGATCAAGATCAAGAAACCAAAGGTAAAAGCCCTTAGTCTAAAATCCCATCAAAAGCATCTCTCAACGCTATACGAATTCAAACAAAGACTGCTTTTTAAATTTTACAGAAAAGCTTCAAGAAACAATCCTGGTTTGTACTCATTTTATTATTGTCAAAACCAAAATCTTTTTAGAGAGTTTGAGCATCTTGTTTAGAGAAAAGCCTATTTTTCAAAACTAGGGTCTAGTCAACAAGTTCCTTTTTAGGTACATCCTATGATCAAAAACAAAACTTCATCCATTCTTGAACATCAAAACCAACATCATCTCATCAACAACTCTTTGAAAGTCTTCAAAAAATCCTTCATGTTAAACTTTGGGCAAAGCATTTGAAATCAATTCAAAATCACCTTGTTTGATTGAATGTGTGTAGATGCATCTTTCTCCACATATTTGATCAAATTATCAAAACTTGTGAACAAATTCATCCCTTGATAACATCCAACATCTTGGGACTTAGGAGTTCATTATCAAAATCATCTTGTTTGGATAGGAGTGCTTAGTTGAATCCTTCTTCTCACACCTAGAAAAATTATCATCTTGTGAACAATTTAACTCTCGGACAACATCCAACCTCTTAGAGTTTATGAGTCCACCAAAATGTGAATCCAAAATAAATCAATCCTAAATCAAGTCCTAAAGTTTAACATACCCCTTCAAGATTTTCTCAAGAGTTCCAATCATCCATCAAACATCCATCTTACATCCATATCATTATCACTCTTTGATCCTTAAATCATCCTAAAAAATTTATTTTATACCTAAAGTTAGATCAATCCAAAGAATTAAAGAACTCACCTTCTGTGTTCTTGAAGATTGATCCCTATTTTATGGTGCAAACTAAATCACAACACAAGAGGAACATGGAAGCCAACAAAGTAACATCTACTACAAGTGACTTAAGTCAAACCACTCCTAAAATGAATCCCATTGGGTCTGGCAATCTCACGGTTAACCTTCCTACATTTTCACAAGACCATCAAGAGGAAGGTGTCCAAATGGAGGATCTTACCAATAACCCCTTTGGAATATCACATGAGGAAATCATTAAAATTCTTTGAAATTCGAAAAACCATAAAATTATCAATATCATGATGAGACTCAACCCTTCACTATACATGCTTGAATTAGCAAAACACGGGGCTAAACTCCCTTTTGATTTCGACGTGAGTACTATTGTGGAGACATATTTTGGGATCACACCCCCAATTTCATCCACCATCCCCATCTCATCTACACCCCCATCCCAAAATATCACTCAAAATATACCACAAATCACAACATCTTTTGCTCCAACCCAACCTAATGTCAATAAGGGAGGTTCATTTCCCAATTCTATTCAAACACATCCCCTTGTCAATAATCAAGACTTGGATGCAAACACTATATTGGGGAAAATCATACCCCAAAATACATTGCGTACATATGTCCCTCTCACCTTTCATGATCCAAATGCCCCATCATCATCATCATTTCATGAAACACCCCAAACCTCTCTCCCCATAACCTCACAAGGAGAGAGGAACATGTTCAAACCAGGGGGAATTTTCAAAACTATGCCATTTCCTCAAGAAATCACACCCCTCACATTTCCACCACTTTTTCCATTGCCATCATCATCCACACCACTCCTTGTCTTAGGGCTTCCCCCTTTACCAAGTATCAATCAAACCAACATCCCAAACACTAATCAAAACACCATGCCAAACTTTCAAAACTTGTCATCGACATCACAACAACAAACGAAAACTACACAAGAAATCACAACATCATTAACCACCCCCATAATATCTCAAAACATGGTCTCTCAAGGACCAATCACATCAATCACACCATCTACCATTCAAACCCCAAACATCAACACAAAAATACCTCTCATCACTACAACGAGGACCATTCCAAATCCACCAACACCTCTCATCACTACAACAAGCACCATTCTGAATCCACCACCACCTCTCATCACCATAATGATCACTATTCTGAATCCACCACCAGCCCCACCACCACCAAGCTCTAATTTATCAAACCAATATAGCATTGCACTACAAGCTACTTATCAAAAGGAAATCGTACAAGCACATAAACAACAAGTTGCACAACTATTTGCTCAACAAGTTGTGTAACTAGCTGCTCAAGCTGCTCAAGCAGTGCAAGCTGCTCAAGCTCCCCAAATCACACAACAAGAACAACAAGCTGCACAAGCCCAAGCCTTATTGTAACAACAACAAAAAATTGCACATGTTGCACAAGTTGGACAAGCTCAAGCCCAAGCACAAGCACAAGCACAAGCTCAGGCTCAGGCTCAAGCTCAAGCCCAAGACCAAGCACAAGCTCAAGCCCAAGCCCAAGTGCAAGAACAAGAGCAAGCACAAGCACAAGCACAAGCACAAGCAAAAGCACAAGCTCAAGCCTAGGCACATGCCCAATATCAAGCACAACAAGCACAGGTGCAAGAATAATTTCTTGTACAAGAACAAGCAACAGAACTACAAGCATATTAGCAAGCAATAAAACAATATCAAGAGTAGCCCAATTGGTAGCCCAACAACAAGCATTGTTGGAACAACAACAAGCACAACATCAGGCTCAACAGTAGGCAATCCTAGCACATCAACAACAAAACCAACAACAAGCGTTGTTCATACAAGAACAAGTGAAAGCATACATGGCTCAACAGAATGTGAAAATATCATCAAACAACACACCAAACAACCCAGCCATCTAGCCAACAATCGAACCACCCTAGAATACCTTCATCCCCCCTAATCCGCAAAATGACATAACAACACAAATCAAGTTGCTCTCGCAACAAGTGCTCGATCTTCAATTAGGGAAAACCAGAAAAACACTAAGCAACTTGTGTCCTTATCCATTTAACAAGATCCTTTTGGTGAAACCATTCCCAAAAGGATTCGAGATCCCCAAGTTCAACAAGTATCATTGGATGCGAAACCCCGAAGATCACATCAAGGAATTCTAGGTTCATTGCATGGAAGTCACATATGACGATACCTATCTAATGCGGCTATTTCCTAGTAGTTTGGTTGGCCATGCTATGGAATGGTTCTCTCACCTACCTATAGGAATCAAAACATTCCAAAAAATTATAGACGCATTCATCAAAAACTGTGATTGCAACATCACCATGGATGTTAGTCTAGAAGAACTCTCAGCTCTGAAACAAGGTAAGAATGAATCATTCACTTCATTCCTACAACAATGGCAATCCAAGGCCAATCAAAGTAAATGGGTCATGCCCGAGGAACAAAAATTATGCACCATCATATCCAACCTTGATGGCCTCTTGGCATTTCATCTCAATGTCTAAGGGATTACCAAGTTGATCTCCAAGGCACTCAACATCGAACGGGCCCTTATGACACAACCCATAGGATCAACGTCATACCCTGAACAACAAAACAATCACCCACACACCAATTACAATGAAAAACCTTGCACATGGGAAAGAAACAAAGACATTACCAATGATGGTTTCATTGATGCCAAAGTTGTCATCAGTGCCCCTCGCAAAAATAAACCCATACCACAAATCCAAATCCAACACCAAAACAATCATCAAGCAACACAACAATAAAACAACAAACAAGCAATTAACAACGTCAATGATCAAAGGGGACCACCCCAACAGAACAAGAATTACCCCAAGTGAAAATACACTGCTCTAGGGGAACCACTTGAAGTCGTCATGAAGAAGTTGATAAACAAAAAACTCATCAAGAATCCCACCTATGAGAACTACCAAGAACCAGATGTGAAACCTCCTTGGTATAATGAGAATCAACTCTATGACTTCCATAAAATCAAAGGGAATACCACGAATAGTTGCATGAGATTAAAGAACATAGTTCAAGATCTCATTGATCAAAAAATTATAAATGTGGAACAACCAACAAGAAACCAAAACCTTAAGATATACATGAATCTGATGCCTAACGATGGAAATAAAGGGAATAATAACAAAAATAAGGTGAAAGAAACCTTCAAGAATGTAAATCATGTGTATGACCACATTGTTGCATCTCTAGATGACTACTGTGCTACCATCACCATCAAAGGAGCCCATACTGATTGTGGAGTCACCACAAGAGGCGACAAAGTTAGCATTGTAGGATCATCCCAACCAAACAGAGTCCCTGCACCTATATCTGTGCCTATTGGTTATAATGTCCTCGATCAACTCAAAACAACACCAACGCAAATCTCCATCATGGAGTTACTAAAGATCTCATCTGCCCATAAGAAAATCCTTGAAGAGGCGTTGGCCTCATCAACTGTCTTCACAGATCTTGATGTGGAACAATTCCAAGCTATGGTTGGAAACATCATTACTCTGAATATCCTCACATTCTCTGACCAATATTTTCCTACTCAACCATCTCATAATTGTGCACTCCACATAGAGGTCCTAGTGCAAAAATGCAAATTCAAACGAGTCTTGGTGGATGGAGGTGCAGGGTTGAATATTTGTTCCCTCAAGCTCATTAAACAATTAAAAATCTTAGAGGATTCTATCAACAAAGGAAAGGGCATCACAATAAGAGCATATGATGATCAAGAAAAAGTGTCCTAAGGCACAATCAGAATCCCTATTCAAGTAGGGCCGACTATCATGGAAACCACCTGTTAGGTCTTGGACCTTGACTTACCTTATAACATCTTCCTGGGACATCCATGGATTCATGCAATGCAAGCGGTAGCGTCAACGTTCCATCAATGTGTGAAATTCACATAAGAAGGATAAGATGTCACCATCCATGGAGATCCTGAACCATTCTCCTATTGCAAAATCCTTGAAGCAAAATACTATAAAGTACCTCAAGTACCTAAAAATGATGAGGGCCCATCTAAACAATACATTGATCCAATCACTCTCGCTTCCACTTCAGTGATAGAGACACCCACCACTCCCGCAATTCCCACCATCTCTGACATTAAGGTCATCATCCAATACAGTGGTTTTGGAAACTACATGCTTCCTAAAAATGCTTTTGTGGTAGGAGAGCTACCACAATCTCCTAGAATACGGGGAGGTCCACAAGTAAATGAAGCCTCCACATCTCAAACATCTCCTGAAGACTATTCCAACTTTACAAGTTGGGGAGATCTCAGTTAAGAAGTTATCAAGGCAGATCCATCTCATATCCTATACCAAGATGAGAGACTAGTAGTTGATTTACCAATGGATGACAAAAGCAAGGGTCTACAAATGATGCTCACAATGGGCTATGATAGAAATCAAAGACTTGGGAAAAATGATAATGGGCTTATAATACCTATCATTTCAGAGATGCAAGTGAGAAGTATTGGCCTTGGATGTACCCCTCCAAGTATAACCATATGTGGTCGAGGTCCTCCAGTTAGAAAGGTAAAAAGTCCTCCTCAATAATTTGCAACTGAACTTTGCTTACCAGTATCTACAAGTCGTGTCTTAGACAACTTTACATTTGACATAACCAACGTCTGTAATAGTAGTGATGACGAGGATCCCATAACCAACCTACCTAGGCTTTTTGAGGATACCACTCTTTTCATGATTAGCACCTTATCCTTTGAATCAGACCACCAAAATCATGAAATCCACCTAGTATACCCCCAACTCATCGATTATGACCAACGAGGAGCACCAATTCTTTATACATTTGAAAATGATGAGGCGCTCTCAGAATTCATGGGACTGCGGAATAACATTCCATGTGGGGATCACAAAGCAGGGTTCATATTTGAGCTAGATACACATGCCTTATAAGCAAACTAATAGCCCCAAAAAAATTACTCATGATTACAATATAAGGATTGCTCTTTTGCTAGTTAGGTATCCATAACACTAATAAAGATTACTTGAATCACCTATTTAATTGAGTTCTTGTGATATTCTACTCTATTTTCATAACTTTTTTTTATGATTTTAATTTTAATTTTTTATATTATTAAATTTCAATCTTTATCAGTCCATAGATAATGAATAATATTTATGGCTTGACATTATTAGTGGTCATCAATAAAATCATGTAATATTAAGATGTTTTATCTAAGTTAAACTAACAACATATAACCTCAAACCAATTCAAGAACATATTGAAATGTCTATAGAGTTTAATAATATATCAAAAAATTGACCACTAAACTCATAATTCTCTAATCCCAATAAATTTATCCATTTTATGCTTGAAGTGAGTAAAAATGGAACCAAATAATACATTTACAATAATGATTGATCTAAAAATTAAAATACTGCAATGGCAAGATTTTACATAACTAACGATGCAAAATATAAGACCATCACTAAAATAATGGAAACCAAGAGTGGTATATAGATAAAATATAAAATTACATCAAGATGGTTAACTAAATGGAAAAAAAGATAAAGATAAAACCAAGAAAAAATAAAGAAAATAAATAGAAAAAAGAAAAAAATGAAAAGAAAAAAAAAAAAAAACTCTATATAAGAATTTCCCTTAATAAATTTAGGCACCGAAACAATTCTTAATAGTACAGATTAAGTAGTAATCAAAGAAGCTTTCTAGTAAAGTGTTAATCCTAAAGCTATCATCTCATAATATGATTGATATTTGGTAAGGACCTAACCATAGTTTTTAAAATTTATAATGATCACAATTATTTTCCTTTTATCTATCCAAAAATAAATAAATATGATATTTGAATACATTTAACCTTATATCTCTTGTAAAACCTTTTCTTGACTATTGCATGATTCTTTCTTACATGTTCTATGGTAGCATCTCTCTTTTCTTTTAGGTTAAAAAAATCATTAAATAATCTTTTTTGTATTACAAGGTTGAAATATTTAGGTTAATATGAAACACATGATTAGGTCTATAAGTTAATGGATAAGCATGTTGGTGTGACTATGGAGTTTTATCTTACTAGCTCATCTATTAGGTCTTCTTAATAATTGAAGTTTACTTACATCTTGAATGTTAATGTTGTGCCCTGAATGCTACTAACTTCAATGTTACGCCTAACAATAATCCTAAATCGAGAGATGTTTGTCTCCAAGTGTCTATTCTTTTAATCTTTTCTTATAAAAATGCAATAAATATATTGAAAAGGATATATTTTCACATATTTTATTAGTTGATAAGCTACATATAGTGTGAGATTTGAACCTAAAAACCACTGTTGAGTCATATTTTATTGGCTTGAGTCATTGAAAAACAACTTTTAGTTGTCCTTTAATGGTAAAAGCCTCCAAAATCTCACTTATCATGTAAAACTAGTCTCTGATTTTCCAACTAGATGTGAACCTTCTATTTCATTTGCATTACTTTATGTTTTAAATATGTATGCTAATATTTCAAAATCAAATAATACTTCATTTGTTTAAAGAAAAAAACTAGATTTATCTAATTTATTTCATTCCATTATTTATCACCGTTAATCCAACCATATACAACTAGAATTTGCAACACATGACATCAATACAGATCAATACACAAACACATACTCTTTAATGTATTAAGATATATGATTTTTTGTATCCAATGCCAAGTTCCCTAGTTTATATAATATTCAGTATGCATACTAGTGAATAGTACTTCTAGTTTACGCCGAAGGCGTATCCTACTATGAAGTGAGCGAAACTATTTTTTACGCCCTACGGTTGAGATCATCCTGGAGACTATTGTAATGATCGCAGCCGTTGAGTACAGTTGTGTGTATTTTCTTGAATACTTCTGGGAGACGATCAAACTTATCTCGGACGTTAGTTTTTTTCCACCGCTTTTTATCTTGTTTATCATTTTTCGCGATTTTCGATCATTTTTAAAGCAGTATGACAAATACGTTGATCAGTGTACGATTATCATTCGGTACTGACGGAATTTAATTGCACACAATATGATGTTGAGAAGTGGATAGAAGATGTCAACGAGCTTTAGCAGTAGAAAGTAGAGTCTTTATACGAAATTAATGACCTGTTGTATGCTGTCATCTCCTACCCTTGTCTCGAACATCTCGCTCTGCATCTAACACAACACGTTGCCTTCTACCATTTAATATCTGCAACTTGCAAATGCCAACGGTTGAAAAAAAATCCTGTCTACTTCATAAAGTCCTCGCTTCATGCCTGAAAATGAAATTTTAACTTTAACTGGCACTGCTAAATTGTTAAATCAATGGCCCAAGTTGCTCAAAAAGGATGCAAGACGATTCAAATAATTTCAACCGTTTGATTTTCGAAGTTTTCAATCACCGGTGTTTTCCCCTGTTCACGTTACTTCATTCAATGTGTGTCAGTTATTTTGACAGCATGTGTGAGATATTTTAGGAAGAAAAAAACACTTCTAATATTCAGTTTGATTAATGAGTTTCTGACGACAATAAATGCATAGCCGATACAGCCAAAGAAAAATCACATCTGTACTACATGTCACTTGATCATATTTTGTTTTACAGTAATAGAAGAATATTAATGTTAGGGAATGCAGCTTTGAAAAGTGGGGATTCGATCCAGGGTCTCTTGCCTTCTGAATGTGCATTGTTTGGATATAGCAGGGGGGCGAAAAAATGGCGAGAGCCCTCAAGGAATAGGTCGATCTGCTGTTCATACTTACCTTAGACTTTGCATGAATTATGTTTTGCTGTGTATCCTACTATGATGTGAGCGAAACTATTTTTTATGCCCCACGGTTGAGATCATCCTGGAGACTATTGTAATGATCACAGCCGTTGAGCACAGTCATGTGTATTTTCTTGAATACTTCCGGGAGACGATCAAACTTATCTCAAACGTTAGTTTTTTTCCACCACTTTTTATCTTGTTTACACCTGAAGTCAGTCAACTGGATTTTGAGATCAACTGCGTAGAGTTCTGCATAGACGTGCAAGATGATGTAATGCATCGCAACGTCACACGTATTTATATGCAAGACCTTTCAACAGACAACATCAAAATTGCGAATGTCATTTTTTAATGTATACGAGGCGGTGTGAATATTTGTTGTCATTGTTATTCACAACAACTGTCCTTTTACATTAATTGGACGCTTCACATGTCTGGAAGTGAAGCCCAAAGAAGCCAACAAGTGTTTTACCAGTTATGACATCTATGTTGCTCGAATCTGTGGAATCTTGACGGTTGCCATGGAAGAGCTTGGTGGGTTGTGTTTTGGATTGCTTGATTGCCTTTGAAGTTGGAGGAGAGGTTTTCAGTTGAAAACCAGGCGGAGACTAACCAAACACGAAACTTGTATCTTGTTGAACTAGGCCAAAGGAGGGTAGCGATTGGGAAGAGATGAAAGAGAAGTGCCAGAGAAGGAATGACACATTCAAGCAATGATGAACAGTCAGATTGTCGGTTTTCCTTTTTCGGTTTTCCTTTTTCTGTTTTGTTTTTTCTGTGTCATCATTTACGTTTCCACAACATCTTTATGATGCTCCCTCTATCTGAAAATGTGCCTCTTCTTCTTGGAATTTTCACATCTCCATTGTCCTGACTGGGCATTAGCTCTCCAAGTATGAGACTTGTTGGTCAACAGGGAGACTAAGCTATCATCACATCACTGTGCTATTGGCATGAAACAGTGTCCTTTTGTAAGAGATAGAGTCACACACATCTAAGCTGAAGGAAACTATTAAATCCGTTCCTCATTGAGACCACCAAAAATCTGTCATGAATGATTTTTCATAGCAGTTGTGTAACTGCTGGAAATGACTTTATGCAACAACTGAGTAACTATGGTAGAGGGCTTTTTGCAACAATTGTGAATGGCTTTCAATAATAGTCACAACAATTTTGTAACAACTGGGAATAACTTGTCTAGCAACTTGGAGTGATTTTCTGTAGCATTGTATGGTTGCTAAAGAATGGCTTTTTGCAACAATAGTGACTGCCATGAACTTCACTCTTACCCACGTTTATGAAGTCTACCAATGCTTTGTGCTCTTAATTCACCAGTTTTTGGGTGATGCAAGATTGTTGTTTTGCCCAAAGATGCACTTGCATCGGGATAACTTTGAGAATCATTAATTTGATGATTTAGTTTTCTATGCTTTTAAGTTCAATTTGAAGTTCAATTTTGTTGAGCATATCTATATAATGCCATTGGTTTTCAATATTTATTGGCCATTTTTGGGATTGGACCATAAATAATTATTTTTCCTTAGTTAATTTTGTCCTTGTCGAGAAAGCTTATTGTTCCCAAAATGTGTTTGTCAGATCCCCTTCTGATTATTCCTGATAATTATGGTTGAATATTTAAGAACAACATAAAACTCAACAATATAATTTTATTATTACACTAGCAAGGGTTTGCAAGCAGCCAACAATCAATATAAGTACAGGATCCGGTTAGAAATTATACAACCAATATCACATCAGATTTAGATAAAATATAAATATATTAAGCAAAGATTAGTCCAAAATCTATGAGTTACTAGGTAATCCAGATCAGATGCAAACTTAGGCCATGTCAAGAAATGTGACATATGTACCTTTTTCCTTTGATAGTTTAAATTCACTCCAAAATTGGAATATACACCTGCCATTTCCAATAAATAATTTAATGTCTTTGTCACCATGTTCTTTTTCTACATTTTGATAGCAAGCACAGTTACTTTTTTTGTCATACTTTTCTACTTCTATTTCCATAGCTATTATGGTATATTGTTTTTACTTCACATTTCCTTGCGATTAACTGTTATGCTGTTACAATTCTGTGAGTTTGAAATCATATATCCCAACTAGCCCGTTAATATCTTCTAGAGTGGTTCTACAATGTCATCGAGACCAATAGTACTTACGTCATCTCCAATGGCCGCATCAGAGTTAGGAACACAAAATATAGTAATGGCACAAACCCTTATGAAATATTCCTCCATAGCTCCTCAACCATAACCAAACCATTGAATAATTTGAATCCATCTTGATTGTTCATGTCAAAGGCAAGAAAAGTGTTAAACAAATATCCAAACCATTTGAGATTTTTGCTTATAACCTTCGATGTAGGAGCGAGTGGAGATTGGCAAAGTAAGAATTGGATAGATTGTTGATACACAATTTTGTATCCAAAATTACAAAACAATTTGATACTCAACCGATATGTTCACTATTACATGCAAATTAAAAAAAGTTGCATTTCAAAATAATAATACAACAAGAGCTCAAGGTTTGCAATGACCACTTGTCGCATATAGCAATTAATTATCAAATTATATTTTTCAAATTTACTAAGGTTGATCGATTTCAAACAATATAACTATTCCAACCAAAAATTCGGCGTAGCCAATTGCACACAAAAAGTGCAATAGCTAGTTATTATTATGCTGGTTTTCACAAAATTCGAGGAAATATCTTGTAAAAAACGATGTGAAACGACATTGACAGACAGAGCGGCTCGGCAGAATGATGAACTTTACATTTACATAGGCAGAATGATGAACTTTACGTTTACATAGTGAATAGTACTTCTAGTTATTATTATGCGTGCATGCGTCCAAGAAAAATGGGGGTAAGGAATGAGGAACTTTACGTTTACATAGGAAGAATTAAAAGGCTTTTTCCTATTAAATCTTTTAATTGTTTCCGTACCATTTTGTCCCCACGAAATAAAAGGCTGTGCACGTGCGGCAAGTTAAAAAATAAAAACACCTCGCGAAATAAAAGGTTGCGCACGTGGGGCAAGTTAAAAAATTCTCTTACTTTACTTTTATTTTTAAAATTTATTTGTAGATTTCTTCAAAATTTAATTGATGTAGTTATGTTAATAAAATAATTCAAGACAATATTTTAATAAAAAAAATTTAACTTTAAGACAAAATTGCACACAGTAATTCCAGAAATCTTGTTCACATCTATCATAGACTGTGCAAATAAAATTTTATTAATATATAATATTTTTTATTTATAATCTAAATATTTAATAACTTTATTAATTTTATATTTTATATTTTATAAAATTATTTTAATTTTTTTTTTAAAATGGTCTAATTGTAAGATAGTTTTTTTTTCTTGTAGTTTGAAATTATTTTATTTTATTTTTAGTTAGAGTTATTTTTATCTTTTTACCAAATATTAGAATTGTTTTAAATTCTAATTTATTTTTTAAAATTTTTAAATATATGATATATATTAGTTCATAATTAGGTTTTCATTTTTTTATAACTATTTATAATTTTATAATTATTGAACTTTTATAATTCTAAATTTAGATAATAGTGTATCAAATATGAATATTCATTAGGCAAATAAAAATACTTTTAGTTTTAATTGGTTATTATCAATTATATTTTCAAGCATGTTACAATGTAATTACAAATTTCAATATATTTTTCTCTTTAACTAATTAGCATCAACTATAGTCTTAGCATTCATAAATTAATTAATCAATCTACAAAGCCACTCCATTTGATAATTAATATTTATCAATTGTTTATTATAAAAATAAACTCAATTTCAAGGTCTTAGTATCAAATTCAAAATCAACCAATCAATCTATTAGAAAATAATTTGCTCATTAATATTTAACAAATATCCGTTCTAAAGAACAAACACAATTTGAACTATACTAATCATAATTGTGTATACTATGAATCAAACTTGTAGCCGAATCAACCCTAACAACTATATATATACTTGTTAGAATCTGTTGATTTCAATCTATATTACCGGACCTATCACTTAATTAATATATTATAACCCATCTAATCAACAAGTAATTTTAAAAAAAATTTCCTCCTTGTACACACATGAATAATAAGCTTGCTACTCAATTGTTGTTTCTTCTAAGCTTCTTGATGATCCAGTTTTGGACAAGGCGGGTTTCTTCTCCTTTTTGTTCTCCTACCAATTTTGTTTTTTTAGTTAAGCATTATAGGGGGCTTCTCTCCCTTCTTGCCTAAATGTTATAAATGTGGTTAGTGACTCTTCTTAGATAGTTCTACAATGCACGAAGAACTGATTTTCTAAGGAGGACTCTATTTTATTTGACGAACCCTTGGGGACGAAGTTGTTGTGTTCAAGCCCTATTGCTTGATTTGTTGATGTTTCTATTCTATTGCGAATTGAGAACCCTGCCTACTTTTTTAATAAAAAACAAATACTATATTTACAATATTAAAAAACATACCACTACCTCACACTTATTAATCGATTGAAGTGACAAAACAAATTAAATATAACTATATTACAATCAAATATAAAACCTAAATGCCATATTAAATTGCTTTTTTTTATTGGATGAAGCATGTTTGAAGAAAACAAATTACAAATCAGCGACAAACTTCTCTTATAATTAGCAGCAACGAACCAGCGGAATTCGGTGAGAATCATCAGAACCAAACCAGCGAAGAAGTAACAAATACAATAGGATGTACATGACAATACAGAGCTTAGAAAAACCTCCAACAGCAGAAAACCACTGAATCAGCTGACAACGTGGATAGAGAAACAAGACTACCATTCCTGAATAATTTATTCAACTGTGGTAATAGAGACTAGCTGATGACGTCGTCGCGTAAGTCACCATCTATCGAATCGTGTGAATGCACATTATTAATTAATAAATACCGTCAAAAGCTTACAAACGAGAATACTTTTGACCCTAAGCGGATAGGGAATATGTATGAACTAATGATAAATGTTGACTCCAGTGTCAGGTCGAGCGCAGTATTTTCAATTATGGAATCGATCACTGCCTTTCACACACTTGCAATGAACAATTTTATCGTTTTCTCCTTTTTCTTTTCTGTCTAGTACATCCACTTGTTTCCACGGAAATCTCTAAACACTGGGTGCTTCATGTGGTGAATTCTAAAAACGGCATCTTGCACGTCCAACGCGCACATTAGCCCATAAACGCCTGTTTGCAAATTTCTACGGCGGAGTTTTAAATGGGCCTAGACGGTTGATTAGCATGCATTATAATATATTTATGTTAGGGTTCTATTACCACCAGACATGGCAAGAAGAAATGATGGTATCCTAAGATATCGCACCCAGGATTTGCAGATGAATAACCAATGCATCATCTTAATTGAGTTTTTCAACAGCTTATTTTCTCTCTCAAGTTAAAACAACCAAAAATGTGTGTAAGAGATGAAATCTATGGTGCACATGCTCAATATTATATTGTAGGCTTTGGAGTTGTGCCATTGATTATGTGTGTTGTATCAACATGCATGGTGGGCCTTCTCTATGAATATTTTTCTTTATGCATTAGCATATTGTACAAGGTGTTCCCATTATTATGGGGCATTACGGTGGTTGTGTGAGATCTTATTCATATGCTTAATCCATTTCATAATGTACAAATATGTGTTGTAGTAATCAAGTAAATGGTTGTATTGATTGTTCATTCTATTTGAGATAGACAACCTTCATAGTCATTGAGATTGTTTTTATGTTTATAATATTTTAAACATAAGTCTCTACATTTCTAATAACTACATGTAAGCTCATGCATCACCATGTAAATTTGGGCATCCGACTATTTAAGAGCATGTAAAACATGCATGCACACTCAAGTGGTCCCAACCTAAAAAGTTGTACGCCTAAAAAGAATATTTTCTCAAGATGCCTTGTAACATCCATTGTGAAGGGTCCACCTCTTTGAATGCAATTACAATTTGTCATAGGGAAATAAACAATAAATATTTTGTCTCTCATGTCCTCAAGAAAACTTTCCAAAGAGTGTGAAGAAACATAAATCAACTTAAGATAGCAATTATAATGTCACATATCCTAACATTTATCACTCCTCAAAGACTTCTAATTCTAGCTAGAGCACCCACATGAGATATTCTAGATGGAGATTTAATATTTCTAGTGAATCTTAGTGCCACTATAAATAAGAGAAAATTAAATTATATTCCTAGATAAGAGGATCTTTCTAGGCTAGTGAGAATGTTCTAGTCTCAACCAAAGCTAGTGAGATATAGGAAATTATGATTTTTCAATATGAACACTCATGTAGTGATGATTCCACACATTGCAAATCCTTTGATAGAAAAAGATATAGTCAACACATAACCTAGTGATTATTAGTTGCATATAGTTAATCTAGGACACTTGGTGTAGTCAAGAGAGAAGAAAAATCTTTGAACTCTTGTATTTACCATCCTAGGAAATATTGAAAAAGATGAAAATGGAGAAATAACTTAGGACCTAGGTTGGTGAGCTCACAACATAAATTAACTATCTTCAGGGTCTAGTAGATGGAAACTCTCTTGTCCCAACAATCTTGATAGCATTTGACAAGGTAAAATAGAAAGCTGATGCTAAAGGGATAATAAATTTGGCTAGTTCCTAGAGGTAGACTTTAGAATCACAATAATAATTTTATCCATGAGGCCATTTAATGCTACCATAGAGTAAGTGATCAAGATAGTGTAATGATTGAGTTTGAAGAAATTATTGATGAAGAACTACTTATATTTGAAGTTAAACTACACTAGTAAAAATGGCTAGGTTTTTATTTAATAAACTACACAAAAAAGAAAATTTAGTAGATGGTAACCCAAAAATTTATAAGGAGTTCCTACATGTGATAAAATATATAATAAAAGAACTAAAGGCTTATAAGAGAAATTTTGTGGTAAGGAGAGTAGCTACTAATATAGCTATGATAGAAATTGAAGAATTTATTAAATTTGTTCTTTATAATTTTTGAGAAAATATTAGTAGATTTCTTCTAGATACAACCATTATCAAGGTATTTTCTAGGATAATAATGAAAAATATCAGGGCTAAAATAATTTATTATGTGATGAGAATGGAAGGAAATTTCAATATTTTTTAAGATAAGGTACTATAAAGTAAAAGAGGTGTTGGAGGGATTGAATAATTTTCAAACCAATCTCATAATTAATAGGTAATTCCCTTTCATTTTATGTTTTTTCGATATAATTGGTTGACTACCCTCATATGGATGTGTCCTATTTTTTGGTTCAACCAAATAAAATGTAATTTAATTTTGGAGGCAAATTATGTAACTTGTAATTTAATGTGTCCTTTTGAATTAGTGTTAGGATTCTACATTGGTTACTTACATGAATTTTGGAAACACTATTAAGGGATATTTTGTGAACTCTTGAATGCAAAAAGAATTATTGAATTTTTAGAGTGGAGAATCCTACTAAAGGTTTTAATCTTTGAAATTGAATCAATCAAAGGGTCTTTCCTACTTCTTTATTCCTAGCCTTTGTGGTCATATATCTTTTCTTATTCTCCTTGAGTTGAATAAGTTGGTGAGGTTTTCAATGTTCTTTTCTATAGAGGTAAATGTATAATATATTCATGGAATATGGTGTTTTTTATGCTTCTAACTTAAAAAAAAATAGTTGAATATTACTCTGAACCCAACACTTAAAGTGTTGGTTATTAAGTTAATAATGGTCACTACATTATAATTTATATTGGATTTTTTTAGACCATTTAGAATTAATCATTATAATTAAAACCTTGTTGTCTTAACATAGAACATGTTTCAATATTTTTTGGTAAATATGGTTAGATTAAGGATACATCTAGGTCTAATTAGGAATAATTTAGAAGTATATTCACAATAATTCCATTTAAAAATAAATGATTTATCTATTATTTTAAAAAAAAAGGTATAAGAGATTAAATAATTTGATTTACTGTGATAGAAAAATTTACCCTCTAGATGTACAATTTTGTCTTGCTTGATATTTACTAGTACAAGCCTTTTGTAAACAAATCACATAGTTTGCTCAACTACTTCACATTATAAAGATTTGGATTTAAAGGGACTTTTAAGTTGATTAGCTAGAAGGATTAGTTAAATTTCTTGCAATCTGAGTGTTCTCCATTCTACTTGTGTTGGATGTGAAATATATATAGAACAAAAAATATTCATTTTGTTCAAAAAATAATTTAAAATTAAGTATTGACACATGAATGATACTAAAATTATATAACAATAAGATCTTGATCTAAATATTAATTGACTGAGAACAATTTATTTATAGACCCAACTCCCTTATGTTCAAATCTAGTGAATTGTATTTTTATTACTCATAAAATTTGATATGATTGTCCGTTGATTATTTTTTCATGAATTTAATGTCCAATACCTACTGAATTTCTTCTTCTTCTTGAATGTGTTACAATTTTCACTCTTATCAAATCGAGACAATGATAAAGACGACATAGCCGTATTAACATTGTACGATGTCTTCACATGAGGCCGCAACTATCTTAAACAGTGAATGCACATTATTAATCAATAAATATGGCCAAACGGATAATGAATGTGGATCAAATAATGATGACGACGACTCCAGTGTCATTCGAGGCATTATTTTCTCAAATACCGAATCGATCACCGCCCCCCACTCAACTGTGATTGATAATTTTATTTTATTCCACAGTCCACTGTTTCTTTTCCGTCTCATATTTCCACGTACAGCCGGTGCTTCATGTGTCGAATTGAAAAAAAAGGATGCTTGCATGTCAACATCTACTTTACGGCGCAGTAGTTTGAAAATGTTTTTATTAGCACATAAAAACCATTTTGCAAATTGTAGTCCACACCATTTTCCTAACCAGGAGTTTGAAATGTGTCTGGATGGTTGATTAGCTTGCATTATATAATACCTAAAGTAGGGTTCCATTACCACCAGACATGGCAAGAAGAATATTTGTATCCTGCGGGGCTTGTAGAGCGCAACGCAGGAAATGCTCAGAAGAATGTGTTTTGGCTCCACATTTTCCTCCCGATGATCCTGTCAAATTCGCCATTCTGCAGAAAGTGTTTGGAACCAGAAATATCATCAAGCTGCTTCTGGTATTTCTATCCATGTTCTTATTTTCATTATTGTTCAAACCACTTTTAAATTAGCAACAGAACTTACATGGTTTTGAACGCACAATCTCTTGTCCAAATTTTGTTTCCTTGCATATGACTTAAAATCCAGAGTAGGATACCTAACATTCAAATAGTATGGCATCCAAGATTTGCAGATGCACAACAGGAGGTCTTAATTGATTCTGTTAATAGCCCCTGCTCAATATTTTTAGCTGAATTCGGTTGTGAAGGTGTTTGTTCATCTGCCGGCTTTCCTATGATTATGCTTTCTAAATTACATTGATTCTTGCAATATACATCATATGTTGTAAAGATTATGAGTAATCAAAGTAGGACTCATTGTCTTTCTTATAATACTGGACCTTAATCTAAAAAAACGCTACATAGCTTATTGGGTGGCTAGTAGTTAAGTTTGGATGGAACCTGCGTTTAACGTATGGCCTTATCTGGTTGTTCTAATGTTCAAAGCACCTTAGATTCATTACAACATCCTCTTCGAGTGCTAATTACTCCCACCGACATGAGGACTTCTTTCTGTCCAAGTTACTTGGTTCCTCCAGTTCTGGGTTTCTCCTAGTACTTGCTTCCGAAGGTATCACATACGCACAAGATTTACTCCAGGCTTATATAAATAGACCTGATTTTGGATTTCACATGAGAATGCCTCTGTATAGTCCTATGTATGTGAAATCTCTATCTTTGGTGGGTTCCAACATTGATTTAGGTAGCCTTTTTTTTTTTAAGAAAAGCTAATGCTCTTACAAAATTTCAAGGAAATTTTATATTATGGTTGTATATTGACTTTTTCCTCTCTTTGATCATTTCTAATCCTTGGACCTTAGCTGACTTCAATACTATTCTTTGGACTAACATAAAAATAGGAGACTCTAATTAGCTAATTCCTTGCTTATGATTTCAATACTACTCTCTAATCCTTGGATCTTAGCTGACTTCAATACTATTCTTTGGACTAACATAAAAATAGGAGGCTCTAATTAGCTAATTCCTTGCTTATGATTTCAATACTACTCTCTAATCCTTGGACCTTAGCTGACTTCAATACTATTCTTTGGACTAACATAAAAATAGGAGGCTCTAATTAGCTAATTCTTTGCTTATGATTTCAATACTACTCTTAATCCTTGGACCTTAGCTGACTTCAATACTATTCTTGGGACTAACATAAAAATAGGAGGCTCTAATTAGCTAATTCCTTGCTTATGATTTCAATACTACTCTCTAATCCTTGGACCTTGGCTGACTTCAATACTATTCTTTGGACTAACATAAAAATATGAGGCTCTAATTAGCTAATTCCTTGCTTATGATTTCAATATTATTCTTTGGACTTCCGTAAAAATAGGAGGCTCTAATTAGCTAATTCATTCACATAAAATATATATATCTTTTCATAAATCTTGTGTAATAGAAGATGTAGTTTTTTTTCATTTTAAATTTCAATATTGGTTTGGGGTCAATTGTATTTCTTGTTCTGATATATTTTAACTTCACAATGTTTGAATCATTGATCTATTAATTTTTTTCATCTCTTTTATTTATTCTAAATAATCCCCTATTCAAATTTTATTTATTTTGGCTTCATGATTAGACTATTCATGAAAATATGGTGGTTTGGCAATGGGAGGGAAAACCTTCTTTTAGTACAATTGTGTATCCCTTCTTTAGAAAGCCTCAATTTGTTAAAGTCAATCTTAATGCAAGTAACAATTTTTGTTTTGGCAATAATCTTGGTAGAAGAAATAGGTGTCTAAAAATTTACATTTGATTAATTTTTCATCAAAAATTTTTGTATGACTAAGAAAAGAAATTTGGAGGAGTCCTCTCTTTCTAAAGAGCTTCATGAATGAAATCTTTGAAAAGAGAATTTTTTAAGAAAAAATCAAGAAATAAATAGGATCCAATAAGAAAACCTAAATACCTCATTTTACTATAATTAAACCTAAATACCTCATTTTACTATAATTAAAGTAAACAAAGGAAGATTAGTAATTAAGTGTCTTTTCTATCACCCTCTCTCCAAAAAAACAATTATTTCATGTCAAGATATTAACATGGAAGCTATGTATCTTTTCTATTTTTCTTTCTGAAAAGTGGTCTTCTAGCTATGGAGGAACAAGCTATTTTAGATTGCATTACCTTGACTTTTAAGGAAACTTTTAAGGAAATAAAAGGTTAATTCATGGGGCCTATCACTGTTTAAGAAATCAAAACAATTATTTCTTAGATGAAGACAGATAAATCTTCCACTCTAAATGGGTTTTTTAATAATTTCGGGGCATACTAAAGAATGATCTTCTAGTTATTGTGCATGAATCTTATACTAATAAATAGTTTTTTTAAATAATCATTTCTACTTTAGTGGCGCTAATTCTTTAGAAAATCGGGGCTAACTCTTTTGACCTTTTCCACCTTATTGATCTTTGCAATGTATCTTGTAAGTTTATCATAAAAGTTACTGCTAAATCTTTGCAATGTATCTTGTAAGTTTATCATAAAAGTTACTGCTAATCATCTAAAAAAAAATCTTTGATTTTATAATATTTCCTATGAAGGGGCACACGTAAAGAGGAATTAGATTCTTGATTTTATAATATTTCCTATGAAGGGGCACACGTAAAGAGGAATTAGATTCTTGATGGTATTTTTATAGTTTGAGAAGTCATTCATTATATGGGTTTCTCTAAGGATAGAGTTATATTTAAACCAAAAAAGATATGTACAAACTTATGATAGGGTTAGATAGTAATCTTTTAGGAGCATGCTATTTCTCTTTAATTTTTGTTTAGGGTGGATTTATGGGTGATGATCTATGTTTTATTTTTTTCTTTTTGTATTTGTATTAAGGGTGTCCTATCTATTTATTTTCTATCTTCAAGAGGGTTTCAACAATGTGGTCTCATTCATCCTTTTCATTCTTATAGTTGAAGGGTTGAGAAGGTTCTTTAATGATCAAACAATAAATGGAAGCATTAAAGGTTCAAAGGTGATTAGGGATCATGATCTTTAAGTCTATTTTTGATTTGTGAGTAGTACTACCTTGCTAGTTGTTAAAATTTAATAGATTGTTTCAAAAATACATTAGATATGTATTTGTTAGCTTTTATTCAATAAATTAGTGATCACAATTTCAATATTTTTTCTCTACTAGTCCTTTGGCCATTGAATAGAGAATTTTTCATATTTTTTGTTTCATAATACATATTTTCCCTTATATTATCTTAGTATTCCATTGTTGGTTGATATTCCCAAAATTTAATATATGTACTTGATATTTGATTAACCTTGATGTGATTTTCTTGTACATGTAGCTTGTTGGCTAATTACATTCTGATGAAGTTATACTTGCTACTAGGGTTTATAGAAGCAATAAAATTTTCCCTTCCAATGCATACATAAATCAAAGGATTGAGTCTTTCTTCCTTATCGATAACTTGTATGTACCTATATTCTATTGTACTCCTTATCAATATTCTACTAATTCTTCTCCTTGTCCATATTTTTCTTCATACTCTTCCTTCTCTTCATTTTCACAATACTCTTTATTTTCAAGCTCATTTATCTAAAAACACATGCTTGAGTTTATCCAAAGAAGAAATATGCTTAAAAAATGATGTAAATCATTAGTTAGATACCAAAGAAGCATACTTTTGATCAAATACCTTTTTCATGAGCTATTTTATACCTATACCATAATTATAATGCATCGTCAATTCTATAAAAATTAGAAACCTCCATTGAAACTAAGGTTTATGAATAAATTATTTCACTTAAAGACCAAAATAGCTATTTTATACCTATACCACTTAAAGACCAAAGAAGCATACTTTTGATCAAATACCTTTTTCTTGAGCTATTTTATACCTATACCATAATTATAATGCATCATGGATTCCATAAAAATTACGAACCTCCATTGATACTAAGGTTTATGAATAAATTATTTCAATACATTATCATTCTACCAAATCCACGTGACCTAATATTGAACTGACTAATTCATGATAAATTCGGATTCAATTAAAAAATAAAATTAATAGACCATTAATGAATCTTGACAAGCTTTCTAGAAATGTGAAAACTCAACAATTTTTAATTTATGGCCTAAAAAATAAATTTTATGAAAAATATATTATTGCAATAATTCACTTAGTGTTGATGATAAAAACTTGATTTCTAGATAGTAGCTTTCTTATCTAATTCTCTAATTGCAAATATTATTTTTCGATTTGATTGTGCTCAAGTTTTTGCATCAAAATTTTGAATCACTCTCTATGGTCCATCATTAGGGTAATAGAGAGTTACAAGAGAAGAAATAAAAAGGTATTGAAATTTTTATACCTATATATTCAATATAGATGAGTCCTAAAGAATTATGGTTTTTTCCACTTTTTCCCAAATCAAAAGAATATAAAGAATAATAGAGATCTCACACAACACAAGATTTATTCATGATCCAAAATCCCCTAATATCCAATATATGTATAAATAGAATAAACCTTTATGGTAGGGTAACATCATGTACCATACTTCTTATGGAAGAATTCACTTTGTGCTATATATCCAAGAAATCACAAATAAAATATCATGCTTTAGCCCTTTCAATTATAATTATCTCCTTTGTATAGACCTCCTCCTAACAATACAATTGTAGGGTAATCCTAGTGAGGGCCTACTCATCACCTGATAGAATTAATTGCTTTTGTAGTCCACATGACCCATTTTAGCTTGCTAAAGGAATGTGTGCCACATGCCAGTATCTCCATCCACCTAAATACCTTATAATATCCCTAGGTACATAACACTTATATTATATAAGGTTTGACCCTAATAATAAGATGGAGGCTCATGATATCCTTGTGGCACTTAAGAAATCTTGTTAGGTAGGTTTGGAAATCGTTATGTGTAAGGTGTATTTAGACTATTCATGTCTTTTCTTGGATATTGACTTCTCTAGAAAATGAAATTTTGTAGTGGATTGTTTAACCAAATGCCTCCTTATTGTTCATAATTTTTAGCTTCTTAATAATAATTTGGCTTGATCCTTCTTGCTTGTTCTTCTTTGAGATTGTTTCTTTTGTTGGGTTATTAATTTTCTCTTGAAAATGATGGAATTGAAGAATTTGAAAGGGGAGAATGCAGAAATAAAGCATTTATAATAACCGAATAAATATTACAAACATTAAGCTTCAGCTCATACCCTTACAGGTTACAGCTCTATAGAGTTGGACTCATCTGAGAGTGAGTTCTACACTACATACTCTATCAATATATTGATATCCAAGGATTTGCAACTAACAGTCAATTAGCTAACAATCAACAAACTAAGTAGATGGAGAAGATAAGATCATATCTTGGTCTTTAATGTTGAGATATGATTGAGATCACATGTAGATAAGGAGAGGATAGGTCCACATGGGGAGTTAATGAAGTAGTTGGGATTAGATATTCCAACACTCCCCCTTAATCTCAACTACGAATTCCAATTAGTTGTTTTTTCTTTGCCATTGATGCTTCGGCATCTGCAATCTTCAAATCATATGAATTGAACCTAGGAAATCTCAATTTTTTATTGAGATGCTCTAACCATAAGCTTTGGCCTTTTATCACTAGTCCATCATAGGTTTAGGTGTGATACATTCACTTTCCTCAACACCTCCCTTCAAGCTACACTACTTGGTGTTTAGGGATCCTAACATCAATTGACTTTACTAGCCTCATTCATTTCTTATGTCAACACATAATGCTACTGCATTCAACTATATTATTTCTTCATCAATTTTGAGCTTCATTTCTCTGTCCTCTTGGTCTTTTGATCTCCTTCAGCAGCTCCTCTTTCTCAGTGCTCCGGCAACTTCACATTCCTCCTTTAAACAACGGCAAATATCTATTGCTGTGTAACTACTTTGGCAGTTTCTTCATAAAACCCACAATCTGATTGGGGATTGGATCTCCTTTGGCAACAGTGGTTATTGCAAGATCCTTGCAAACTCCAACACCGGTAATTCCTTTTTTTTGAACACTTACTCTTCTCTATGATTTCAAAAACAATTACTACTTCCATTGATAGCTTAGACATCATCAACTGCTATGGCAGTTTCTTTGATCTGATTGTTTGTTTTTGTCGTAGACAGCATTGGCACTCAATTTTCTTATGCCTTTATTCCTTAGCAGGAACTTCTTGCTTCTACAAAAGCTTTTTCTGTGTGGACGTATTGACTGCTGCTTTTGTCTTTGTAGCGACAGATTGACTGCGAAGATCCTTGTTTGACTAGACCTTCTCTTCCTTTGGACAGCCTGCAGGCTTCTAAAAACTCCCACGCCTTCTTTGAAACAAACGATCTCCACTTTCCAATGGCGGCGACTCTTGATCAAACAGTAATCTGACTTCTTTTCAATCACTTGAAGGTGGCACAATCTCTCTGACTGCAGTCTTCAGCATCTTCATAAACTAGTGGGCATTTGGTCCATCATTAGGGTAATAGAGAGTTACAGGGGAAGAAATAAGAAAGTATTGAAATTTTTATAGCCATATATTCAATATAGATGAATCCTAAAGAATTATGGTTTTTTCCACTTTTTCTCAAATCAAAAGAATATAAAGAATAATAGAGATCTCACACAACACAAGATTTATTCATATCCAAAACCCCCTAATATCCAACATATGTATAAATAGAATAAACCTTTGAGCTAGGGTAACATCATGTACCATACTTCTTATGGAAGAATCCGAAGAATCCACTTTGTGCTATATATCCAAGAAATCAAAAATAAAATATCATGCTCCAATCCTTTCAATTATAATTATCTCCTTTATATAGACCTCCTCCTAATAATACAATTGTAGGGTAAACCTAATGAGGGCCTACTCATCATCCAATATAATTAATTGCATTTGTTGTCCACATGACCCATTATAGCTAGCTAAAGGAATGTGTGCCACATGCCAATATCTCTATCCACTTAAATAAGTTATAGTATCATATCCCTTGGTACATAACACTTATACTATAAGGTTTGACCCTAATAATAAGATGAAGGCTCATGATATCCTTGTGGCACTTGAGAAATCTTGTGAGGTGGGTTGGGAAGTGGTTATGTGGAAGGTGGATTCAAACTATTCATGAATTTTCTTGGAGATTGACATCTCTAGAAAAATAGATTCTCCATTTTATTCCAAATTTTAATTTCATTTGTTTTGTTCATATATCTAAGAAATGAAATTTTGTAGTGGATTGTTTAACTAAATGCCCCCCTATTGTCAATTCTAACTAGAATATCATCGAATATGAGTC
The DNA here is from genome assembly GCA_007258455.2 of Sequoia sempervirens. Classification (NCBI taxonomy): domain Eukaryota; kingdom Viridiplantae; phylum Streptophyta; class Pinopsida; order Cupressales; family Cupressaceae; genus Sequoia; species Sequoia sempervirens. The sequence continues at coordinate 450,090,525 of VDFB02193867.1, forward strand.
TTTGTTTATTAGTAAATCTTCATATTTTTTTAGCTTCTTAATAATCATTTGCCTTGATTCTTCTTGCTTCTTCTTAGAAATTATTTTTTTGTTGGATTATTGATTTTCTCTTGAAAATGATAGAATCTAGAAAAATATTCTTTCTTTTTTAATTTTTTAGACTTTATTGATAACTATTGCTATTTGAAAATCATTTTATTATATTTTTTTTTTACTATCAATTAATACATTTATTATTTTAAATGATTAAATAGTGAATAATACAATTTTATCTTATTTTCATTAATAAATGTTAAATATTCATCTTATTTTGTAATTTAAAATTGCAATTTTTTTAAAAAATATATGTTTAAAATGGCCTATTTTACTAAACATAAACAATTTTGCTTGTTTAAGGAAAGTGACGAGCACATTATTTTGAACTGTCCATATTGTTAAACTGCTTTTGGTAAGTTGGGACTATACTCAATTTTTGTTCCAGAAATATCAATTAGAAGCCGTATAAATTGGTAATTCCATTTTAAAATTTAGTTCAAGCAAAATCGAATTCAATCCTCAACATGCAAAACACAGACATATATTTTAAGTTATTTGTAATAAATCCATTTTGACTAAGCCATATAGGCGTTTATCCACGTATTAAACAAAAACGAAACTCGCTGTTCTAATGTGGAGTTGCTTCAGGTTGTGGAAGCTGAGAAAAGAGAAGATGCAGTAAATAGCATGCTGTATGAAGCGAGTGCAAGGGTGAACGACCCCATTAATGGCTGCACAGCTGAAGTTCATCAACTGCAGAAGGAAATTGCTGAGCTGGAATCCCAGTTAGTAACCACAAAGGCAGAGCTAAGCCATATGCGCTCTCAATATGATGAGCTTGTATTTCTCCTGGGCGCTGGCTCTCTTGATGCTCAACTACTATATCCAACAGATGCCATGGCACCACCAGGGGAAGATATCATGTATGAGGAAGTGGATCCCTTGCTGTCATGGGGGCCCCTATGGGAATTATAGATTTATCAGACTTAATAGACTGAGGTGCCCTTAAAATGCATTACAAACTCCAATCTGCATGTGCCCTTGTTCCTCACTGTTTGATGAATTATATAATCTATTTCCAGCAACAGTTATGTTTTGATGATTAAAATAAAATATGTATAAGAGGTGTATTTTACAGTGCGTTTGCTGATAGATAGTTAGTTTTCTAACTTTTTATATGTTTTATTAATTTGTTTTGGGAAACAAGTAGTTATGTAAATATAAACATCTTTGCTTTTATATGAAAGCATATATCTAAATCAGCAGTCATTAAGTTGTTGTGAATAAAAGGCTCAATATATCGATTCAAATCTTACATAATCACATTTAAAAAATTTAAACATCGATGAATGATCTAATTAAAAATATACCATCATCTTCACTACTAAATTATAACTCTTCAATTATTAATTAACATTTTAACATCAGCATTATTAAAACCTAATAACAAACCATTAGAAGGCTGAAGTATAAAGCTGAACCAATTTTAATCCCATTCACATAAACTGTTGTCATAAGATTATGCTGGCTGAGCAAAACTTTGCAGATTCAACCTTCCAATCTAGAGGCAAGTGCTCTAACAAAAGCTCTGCATATGTAGGTGTAAATATAATTGTCTGTGTTGATTTTATTTCAATAAAGCCAAATTTACAACTTATTAGAGGAATAAACTCTTTCCTTTCAACCATCAATATATTTTTCACAAATACAGTAACTTATCAGCTCTACTGTTACATCATTCACAGACCAAAAGAGAAAAGTAGTTGATTTACTTTCGATCTTAGCTAAAATTACATCTTAGTCCATATTTGTTATTGCATACCTTAATTGAATTTTTTTTTTTACAGAGGAATGTATGCATCAGCCTTTCCTTATCTAATTGCGTGTCAAAGTCTCGATTTTGGGGTTTCAATTAGCTGTATTAAGGGACGTAAATAGTTGGGAGGGTGTCGTCTTCCTTACGGCTGGATTCTCTCACAACGTAATATTCAGAGAGGTGACATTTTTCCATTCTTTTCCGTGAGCTTGTTTTTGTTTTCTCCGCTAACTTTACATACGTGAAGAGATGTGAAGATCCATTTCCATTAGAAAGAAATTATGGTTTTCTTGTTAACCTTGTGATGAGTTATTTTTTACTAAGCAGTGTTGTTTTGCTGTTTTAAACTGTATAATCAATCACTTTCAAACTCCTTTCATTGTATTAGACTGGGTTTTTTTTGGAAGTGTTGAGGCGTTGGTTAACAGGATTGTTTTCAACTATATAAGTGATTTATACTATTGCACGATTTTCTCTTTCTAGTGGATTTCTTTCACATTATGGGTTCTAATAATATTGAAATTTTGCCTCTGTGATAAAAGTGTGTTTTCAAATCAGATATTTATAGCAAGAAATGTTCTAAGAGATAAGTTGTTCTGAAGGAATGTTAATGAAAGAAGTGGTTGAGCCTCATCCAATTTTAAAGATATAATTTGTTGAATTAGATAATCGAGCAAAATTATAGAAAAATTAGATAAAGAATATAAGGATTTTGGTTAAATTGATAATGTGTTTAACATAGAATGAAAATTGTTGAATCTAGAACGGGTTGATTTTGACAATACAATAAGTTACTCGAATCGAGTTTCTTATTTCAATGCTTAGAAAACATAGGTTAATAGTAGAAAAAAATTGTTTTTGAGTGTGTTGATACTCTAAAATTAGTAATAGTTTTTTCTATGAGATAAATTAAAGGATTCTGCAACTTCCACAGCATGGAGTTAAGTTTATAAAGGTGATCCTTTCAAAGAGGCACAAAATATGACAAAATCAAATCTTATGACACAACCTATGAACAAAAATAGTTTGTCTCTGAACACAAATATTTTGTTCTCTAATTTATATTGTGTTGGTTTTGTGCGAGATTGCAATATAGGTTCACAATCAAATGAGAAAATAATTTATGAATGGGAGAATAATTTAGTCATCCTTTCACCATAAAATGCATTCTATAGTTATAAACTAAGTTAACTACACTCTGTTGAGAGGTGCTATTATGATTTTGAAGTGTTCAGTCATGAGCAGTTGGTAAGACTAATGCCTAATCTCTTGAGAATAGACTGTTACAAAAACAAGCTATAGAAAAATAAATATTAGTCACACTTCAAATAAGTTTAGTTAATTTCTTTGACTTTTATAGGAGATTAAAGTAGGACTAGAAACTATGAGGCTTGGGGAGAAACCTTGGCCTTGTAAGAATAAAATGATTTGACAACTAGAGTGATTTCATTGTTCCTCGGAATGATTATGTTGTTGGTTATGAGCTAAATAGCCTTGCTATTTTGAATATTTTCTAACATGTTCTAGAAACGAGATGTGCAACACAATGGATGAGTGGGGTATCAACGTTGTTTAGATTCTTCATAGCCTCCACATCAAATACCTTCTTATCAAAGAAATTTTCAATCATCAAGTTGTTCTCTAATATTTTAATTGAATATTCAAATTGATAGATAAAAACTCAATCTGGATATCTACTTTCAATTGATCAAACTCTTCCACTAACTTGGCTTGCTCTTACATATTTTTTTTGATGACCAATATTGTTCATTCAATAATTTTTTTATCTAATGGAGACACCTTTTCTCATCAAGGGTTTAGTAAATCTATTCAATAAGCTTATCATTGCTCATGCCAATCATTTCCTCAAGGTTTTATCAACTCTTATCTAGTTTATCTCCTCATTCTTAGATACAATAATCTCATCATCAAATTCCTTCCTCCTAGTGTCGATTCCATCATAGAATTTATTTGCTTCTTTGATGAACTTTGACCCTTTGATTATAATTTCATTCACTTAGTCTTCAGTTATCTTGTTATAAGATTGATACCTACACAACCTCTCCATTACTTCTTTCATAGTTATTGAGCTAGGATCAAAAGAGGTGTCAATTTTATCTAGTCGATGAGCTAAGGTGTTAAAATGGACTTGAGGAAAATACTCAAAGCTTTTACTTGATGCATGAGTTCACCTTTAGAACATTTAACTCTCTCTAATATTTCCACAAGCTTAGCAACTAACACTTGAAATATGTGAATATCTCTATAATATGAAGAGGAGGGAATATTAATTGATGTTGTCATGAAATCCTTCTCAGTCACCTCACTGATGTCTTTCTTTGTAGAAGGATTGGAAACTTGTACCTACATATTTCAAGAATTAGAATCTTTTATCAACCTTGAAGTACTTTTATACTTTCTAGGCTCAGGTGATTTGTGGAGAAAACTAGAACTAACATCAAATGACTTTGACAAACAAGTTAGCTATTAACCTACCTAGGAGAGTCCTTTTCACATTGCATAAGTCTCCACTTAGGGACTTCTATACCTTTCTCTCACCTCATGTGGTTGACACATGTGTCTTCACTTGTAAGACACCTCTTGCACACACACTTGCCACTCACATAGTACATGTCACGTGAGTTATCAAGTGTCCCATCATTGGAAGGGTAGTCAGTCATTGTGTTTGGCTATCCTACCTTTACCACCTTGCCTATATAAGCAAGGTTATTTTGTATATTCAAATTATCTCTTGTATCAATTCTTTGATAATAAAAATTAAGCTTATTTGTGTGAATGTAATTTTTCAATTTATGATCTTAGAAATCATAGCATGATATTAGAACCATGCAAGAAAAACCCTTCACTAAAATTTGTTCTAAACGTAGTCAAGAGTTCATTTTTCTGGTTTGATGTGTATATTTGAATCTTTGTTTGAGTTGTTGGTTGAATTATTCATTGTTCCTCGTGACACTTTGACAAGGAGATCCATATTTATTGTGTACGATCCAATGGACACCCACATGCTACACCACCCATGCCTCCCACGTGGCCCCTCTACAGGCATTCATCATGTGGCTTGTATTGAAACTTGTAAATATTAAAACAAGCAGAAAAATGGAATGTAAACATAAGTAAAACAACACTCACAGAAAAATAACATAATACGAGTTTTAATATTTGCAATTGGTATCAGAGCAAGGTGAGGTTGAGCAGACATGGACGTAGCAGCTTTGGATGATTGGGCCCGAGTTCTCATGGCTTGGTCTTGTGGCTCTAGAGAATTTTATAATGAAGTTGTTCATCCTACTAAAGACTTGCTATCATTTGATTTCGGGGCTGCTCGAATGAAGTTTCTGGATGAATTAGATGCTGAAACTGAATTTGTTATGGAGGATTTCATAGGCATGTTGGAATCTGGTGGTGATCGTAGAAGAGGAGTTGATGGGGCTCCCAAGTACTGGTTTGAAGAGAGGGCGCTCAGGTAGAAGATTGGGCAACATAGAATAAGAAAGTGTCATTTGCAGAGACTATTGATATTTTTTATTATGAGGAGTATGACAATTTGAAGAAGAAAAATAAACATAGAAAAAGGCAGCAATCCAAAAGGAGAAAGAAAGCAAGAGAGGAAGAAGGGGCAGAGGAACCAGACGAGGGAAAGTCTGAAAGTGCTCTGCAGATCGTTTTGGAGGAGAGTGAATCCCCATGTGATGGGGAAGTATCATGGGCTCCAAAAGAAAATCTCATGCCCAAGCCCATTGCGGATTTGGCATCGGAAATTAGAAATGGCGTTGCAACACTTGAGTCGGTCAAGCCTATTGGTGTAGAGGAGGCCCTGCCTGATGGGGAGGATGTACCTGAAGACTTGCTTGCGGGCAATGTCATTGGTAAATTTCTTAACCTTTTGGAATACGATCAAAGTTTGGCTGCAAGACAAGAAATTGCAGAAATTTCTAGGCAACTTGTATATGGATATGCCGACAATAAGGGCTCTTCTAGTGTTGAAGACGAAGAAGAAGTGAAGATCATGACCACCGTAATGACCGTTGTAGAGGAGGCATCCGTTTGGGAAGAAACGAAAATTTCACCCGAAACAGAGTTCCCCCCTATTTCTGAGGTGCCCGCTGCTGCTGTGGAAACCGAAGAGTCCAAGCCAGGTGTGGCGAATGGAAAGTTGTTCAAGGATGAAGTTACGGCTGAGAAAGCCAAAGAGCTTTCTCCTAGCTCTGTTCTTGCACACGTGGATCACGGAAAGACAACCCTGGCTGATCTTGCGCAGCGGTTTCTGGTGGATGAGGGGTCGATTAAAAGGTCGATGAGCCTGCCGCCTTTTGCACTGCAGAAGGAGGTAGAGACAGCGGCTCAGATGAATAGAAGTCCTCCAGGGAAGTCTACTATTTTGGAGGACATCATACCCCTCAGTGCCTGCAAGAGTGGGGACACCCTAATCAAACTCTCCATTGAGCAGTCATACTATATATTTAACACATCCTCCTTATCTTTTGTGAGTTCCTGTAAAGGGGCTAATGATGAACGCGAAGTTAATGTCGTTTCTAGGGTGAAGCTTGAAGCCTCGATTGGACTTGATGGTCAGCCGGCTAATTCAATATTGATGCCCTCTGAGGATCCTTATGATGGTAATCGGAGTGTGCCTGTCACCATGACGGGTTCTCCTGCAAGAACCGCCATTAGCAGACTAGCTATAGAAAGCAGTCATGTTCGGGATTTTGATCCGGAAGAAGGGTATGATATTCATCATGGAACTACGACTGAAACAGCTGTAGAGCTTAGTGCTGTAATAGGAAAAGATGCAACGATTATTAGAAGCTTGCCTGAAGAGATTGGTGTGGAAATTGAAGTTAGTAATTCAGGAATAATTATTGAGCAGGGTCCTCAAATTTCTGAGACTGAACATTCAGTTCTGGAGATAGTCTCTATAGTTGATGTGGGAAGAGAGGACGAAGACAAATTAGGTGATCCGTCGGGCAGTGAAATTCAGGTGTGGAAGCAAAATCAGGCGGAGCTTCAAGAGTACGGCAATATGGGGCAAGGGACGGCGGAGGTGAAATGCATCATAGTTGCGGAAGACGTGTTTGTGGGAAATAGTTTTTCTACGTTTTCGAGCCAGATAGCTTTGTAGAGGACTGTGAGAAGAGGTTCATCGAGTGGAGATGCTACTTGTCTGGAGCATATTGTGTTTGCAATAGCGGCTTCTGCTGATAAGTGGAATTGGCGGAAAGAGTTTGTTGATCTATGGTGGCAGCAGGGAGAAAATCGCCTCTGTTTTTCGCAGGATTGCCACATCTTCCACATTCTCGGGGCTGATGGGATCACTTTCCTCTGTTTAGCCAACGACACCTTCGGCAGACGACTCCCGTTTGCATATTTAGAAGACATTCAAATGAGATTCATGAAAACATATGGCCTTCTGGCTCATACCGCCCTTGCTTATGATGAGTTCTCTAAAGGTTTGCACAAGCAAATGGCGTATTTCTCTAGCAACCCTAATGCAGATACCTTGAACCGTGTAAGAGGAGAAATGAGTGAGGTACGCATTGTTATGGTTGAAAACATAGAAAAAAAATCTAGAAAGAGGTGAAATGCGTAGTGTGGAGTTCCAGGTAATTGAGACACACCCTGGGGAATACTGTGTTGTTTCTCCAAATACTGAAATTATGTCAAAGCTGGCTGGAATGTCTCCTTCAAAAGGAGTGCTATTTTATGGGCCACCGGGTTGTGGAAAGACATTGCTTGCAACAACACTTGCTAATGAATGCCAGGCCTATTTCATCAGTGTGAAAGGCACTGAATTTTTAACATGAGGTCTGAAGAGAGAGGCTAATGTGAGAGAAATTTTTGATAAAGCGAGAGGGTCAGCTCCTTGTGTTCTGTTTTTTGGTGAGCTTCATTTTGGTGCTGCAGAGAAAGTCCTTAATCAGTCGTTGACATAGATGGATGGGACTCCTGTACAATTTGGAGGTGAGTTTGCACCTGGAAAAGTTGTAGGACAAGATGTCTTTGCTTTTGATCAGATTTGGAGATGATTAATCCGGAGTGTTTGTGAGCAAAGTTTGGCGAAGTTAAAATCTTCGCAGAGCTTGGCTATAGTGTGAGTTCGTAGGGGAATTGCAGGGGATGACTTGCAATGCATGGCTGTACTGGTTGGACAAATTTAGAACCCATAAGATTACACAGAGACACAGGAATTTAACGCGGTTCGTCAATTTGGCTACATTCACAAGAGATCAGGGCAATTATCCTATTATTCAATACAGCATCATACATAGAGTTTTCACACATATATATACAATAGTCTTCAAGAGAAAATGAAGGGACACATATGTCTGTTGAGCTTCATCTACCCAATAAAACTAGCATTCAGACCTGATCACAGGAAAGTTCATGTTTTCACAAAGGTTGATTGGTGGTGTGAAATTCTAATTTAGATGATTTATTTGCATATGATATTGATTCTTGTGTAGGCCGAGCATTGACCAAACCTAGACGTAGAACTTCTGGTGTGCATTCATAAGAACTTCCAAATAAGCAAACTCCTAAACGGATGCGGGATTTTGAATTTATATTACAGGCCGACTCCTTGTAAGAAAGGCATTTACATCAAAGCGTTTTTTGATCATTCATCTATTGTCTCGAGAGTTTCGAATGAAGCATTAAAATATTCCATAACGTAGCAGCCTCTCTACAACATATTCACGCTGTGAGTGTCATTTCCCTCTAGTCTCCAGTGCACCTATTCTGAAGACCTGAGCTCTATTCACGCCCATAAAGATCATCTCCCATGCCTTCCATTGACTGTTGGTGAGTAATTTCTCCCACATGGTCAAACTTGTGTAGAACCTTCCCCCACCGACAAGTCTAGAAAGTTCTCACTGACTATGGCAATTTGCATATGATTTTACTGTTCTATAATCTGGGGAATTCTTAAGCCCTCTATAAATAGAGGTAGATATAATGGGTTCTTCACTCTCCCTAGTAGAGTCCAGCTCCGCAGAGCCGTTAGAGGATATTAGCCTATGTTTAATGCATGAGTTGCAGCTCAGTAAATCGATGTATTGTTTTTGTTTTATTTAATATAAATTTATCTATGTTCTGCTGCTCCTCTGTTTCTTTCATGTGGTATTAGAGCCGTATGGTTGAAGATCCTGAGGATGAGACCAGAGAGATCCGGTAGCTGTCACAAAGTTGTTGTTTGTTGCAGAGACATAGAAGATCTATTGGAGACTGCTGCTAGAAGCCCAGATCTGTTGCAGATAAAATATAAGGAAGCCATTAGAGGATTTTCAGCGTATAAAGGACATCAAAATCTATTAAGGGAATCGCTGTGTCTGCATGGAGAAGATCTCTAAGTCAGCCCGAAGGAGAAAATAATGCTGCTGATTTGGAGGACATTTTTTTCTAGAATGGAGTCTGTAGGCATAAAGATCATAAATATTGAAAAGGTATGGATCGCAGCTCACAAAACGAAGGTTGTGGAGATCATCACCAAGGCCGCTGGTAACTTAAGCCATACCTGTTGTTACAAAGCCACCACAAGAGAGGAGAAGGACCATAATTCGTGAATAGCCCCAATCGTTGAAATAGTTCAAATTGCTAAAGGAGATTGTGGCAGACCTGCTAAAGTCGTCATTGACTAGACAAAGGAGATCAAATCGCTGCCAAATTGCAGCCAATGAAATCAAAAAAAGAGGTGCCAAAGCAAAGCATAAAGCTACCAATTTCTATTTGAGGAGGAAGTCCTATCACCATTTGTGATAGATGTTAAGAGTCTATTAGGATCCCCGAGCACCCGTAGAGTGACTCAATGGGAGGTGTTGATAAAACAAGTGAATCACACTTGAACCTACGATGGACAGGTAACCAAGAGGACCAGAGCTCGTGGTTAGAGCATCCCAACTGCAACATGGGATTTCCTAGGTTTGATCACTAGATCTAGAATATTTTAGATGCCGCAACATCAATGAAAAAGATAGAATATAAAAAATAGAATGTGATGAGAATTTGTGGTAGAAATTAGGGGGGAGTGTTGGCGAGTAATTTCTCCCATGTGGTCAAACTTGTGTAGAACCTTCCCCCACCAACAAGTCTAGAAAGTTCTCACCGACTATGGCAATTTGCATATGATTTTACTGTTCTGTAATCTGGGGAATTCTTAAGCCCTCTATAAATAGAGGTAGATGTAATGGGTTCTTCACTCTCCCTAGCAGAGTCTAGCTCCACAGAGCTGTTAGAGGATAGTAGCCTGTGTTTAATGCATGAGCTACAGCTCAGTAAATCGATGTATTGTTTTTGTTTTATTAAATATAAATTTATCTCTGTTCTGCTACTCCTCTATTTCTTTCATTGACAACAAACTTTCCTCTCTTATGGTGTGACCTCGTAAATTCAGCAACATTTAATTGTTTATTGTAGATTGATTTGGTGTGACAGATTACTTATTGTCTCTGCATTTGCAACCTTCCTTGCAACAAACCTCATGACTAGGTCAACTCTATGGATAGGGGCATCAACTTCCTCCCACATGGCCACCATTTCCAAAATATTGAGGTCATGCAACTGCCCACTTGCAATCTCTTTATTGTTGGTGTAACATTTAATTTTTCACATGAGCTAAATTGTTAGTTAATGTTATGTTGATAGGTAAATGTAAGACTTGTAGATGCATGTTTTTCTAAGAATTGTTATAACATTTAAAACTAGCAATCGCACCTTAGTGTACAATGGGTATGCCGAAGAAGTGTGGAATGTCAATTAGGATAAATTTTGGTCTATTTTTATGCATACATTTACTAATTACTAATTTTGGTCATTTGGTTGGTGATTCAACAAATGATGTTTATGCATCATCGAAGGGTCAGGATCGATCAGATCGAAATCGATCGAGGATCGATCGAGGTCAGATCGAAGTCAGACAGGGGATCGTCGGCAGGATCCGATCGAAAGAAATCAGGCGATCGCGTCAAAGACAAAGATCAAATGTCAAAGATCGGCATCAGATCGATCAATCAGAGATCCGTCAGATCTTTTTCAGATCAAAATCCGATCAGTCAATCAAGAAAAAGACAAAAGACGTCGTCAGATCAAATCAATCAAGATCAGGATCAGGCGATCAGATCAGACGCCAATCAAATCATCAAGACATCAGGGCTGCGTCGGTCAAAAGAACGAGATCAACATTTCCAGACAAGATCAGATCGATCGGAACAGAAAATCAAAGATCGAAGAATCAAAGGACGTTTCATCAGGAAGACAAAGAGATCGAAAATCAGGAAAAGATCAGGGCGAGATCAGGCGCGAAATCAGGTCGATCAAAGGACAAGGCTCCGGAAAAGGCGATCAAAGATCCTCATAAGTCTTTATTAATAATTTTTTTTTTTGAAAGCAAAGGGGTAAAATCTTTATTAGAAATCAAAAAAGAGCATTACAATAATAACCCAGGGACCCAACCCCAGAAAACAAGGCGAAAACCCCCAAGCATAAAACAACATCAACTATCCCCATGTGTCCTCCTATCCTCCTCCAAGAACCATCTAAATCCATATGCAACTCAGGGTTAACCTGATCCCAATCCTCAACCTTCCAACCACTATCATGCTCAGAGGCCCATTTGGCCAAGCAGTCAGCAGCACGATTCCACTCCCTTGGGATGTGAACAAAGGATGCCTCCTCCATCTGAGAACTAACCTGAAGAATCCACTGAACCACCGAAGCCAACTGCCAATTTATATCAGATATCTTTCGCTCATTCAAGAGATTAATCAAAATCTATGAATCAACTTCACATATAACCTTTCTCCATCCCAAAGCAAGGGCCCTCTCAATACCATGAAGAATTGCCAAACCCTACATGAAGTTAACAGTCTTCACCCCCTCATATATAGACAACAGAAAAAGCACTGACCCAGCTGAGTCCTTGCCAACCCCACCAATTCTAGTAGGCCCAGGATTTCCCCTAGAAGAACCATCAGTATTGATCTTTAAAAATCCATTGGGAGGAGGTAACCACCTTCCAACCCGTTGAACAATCATTTTCCCATGCCTACAATTCCTGGAACTGACAAAAGATGAATGAATTTCTTGAAGACCCAGTCTGGCCACCGACTCAGCATCACCTCTCTCCAAGGGGAAAACCACATCACATTTAGCTAAAATAGACTCCTGCACCATTCCTAACATACGCATCCAAACTTTCCAACCCACCAACTTCTAATCACGAAAAATTCAGCGATTCTACTCTGGCCAAATCTGCCAAAGTAGAAAGGTAGGGCCCATGAACCAAACTTCCTACAAAAAGGAAGCCATAGAAGGAGGTCTTCCCATACTATCCCAGAATTCAACCAAAGAGCACGCATGAATACAAGGAAGCTTCCACACCTCCCACGACCAATGCCAAAGCTGCGCAACAAAGGGGCACTGGAAGAACAAATGTGAAGAATCCTCTTCCACTCCCCCACACAAAACACAAATTGAAGGTCCTTGAAATCCCCATTTACGAATGTTATCCTAGGTCAAGCACCTATTCCAAGCCAAAGTCCAAACAAAGTAGTTGCATTTAGGCCACGATAGTTTATTCCACACCCTTTTCCACCAATGAACCTCTGCCCTAGTTAGCTTCTGAGCCAATAACACCTGATAACCAGAAGCAACAGAGTAAACCCCCTTAGGATTATGGGTCCAAGCAAGAATATCCTCTTCTAGAAGAGAACTACAACTCCTACTATGAAGAATCTTGTGAAGCTCAACACTTTCTTCCGCAAGTCCCAAATCTAGCCACTTTGTGGGATCCTTCCAATGAGCTACCTCCAACTGACCAAAAGAAGCAACAGACTTGAAGTCACTCACCCTAGCCCAGCCAGCCTTAAGAAATCTTTGGCACAAAGGAAGTAGGTTGGGGAATTGAGAAGTAACTGGAGGGAATCCATCCTAAGAATCTGACGAGAAGAGAGCTTCAGTTCCCCATCTACAGATCCAAAATAAACCTTCCTTGATAAGCTTTGCACCCTTCTGAAGAGTATTCCAAATCATTGAACCTTTCCCTTCAAGAGGGTAACAAGGGAGATCCTGCAGTGGAATCCTTGGGAAATACTTGTGAGATAATATCCTGGCCCACGACTGATCCTGTTCCACACACCATCTCCAAAATAGCTTAGCAGCCACAACCACTCCGAATAACACAGACTGTTGAAGACCAAGACCACCAAATTTCTTTGGGCTACACACAACATCCCACCTGACCAGGCTCCACTTGGAAGATGCCAAACTTTCCGCCCATAAAAACTGCCTTTCAAGAGAATCCAACTCCCTCAAAAAACCCATCGGAGTCACCTGAAGCATACATCTATAGGTAGGGAGAGCCTGCACCACCGACTTGAGAAGCTGAACCCACCCTACAAAAGACAACCATCTGTGGGTCTAATGATTAACTTTTGTACTGAGCTTATCAATAATATTTTGCTAAGAACCCTTGGGAAGATGGCGAACAAAAATTGGGAAACCTAGATACATCAAAGGGAGAACCCCTATCTGAAACCTCAAGATATTAGCAATTCTTCTCTGTATGGGGGTCGGTGTATTAAAGAAGAATATGGAAGACTTCTCCTCATTAATCAATTGTCCTGAAGCAACAAGATATATGTCCAACACCTGCCTCAAGTTAGTAGCTTCCCTAAAAGTAGCCATCCCCATCAGGGCAGTATCATCAACAAACTACAAATGAGATTGCGGAGGCAAGTCTCCACCCCATCGCCAACTCTGAATGATGCCAAGCTCCACCCTTATTTTCAACAAATGTCCAAGGCCTTCCACAAGAAGCATAAAAAGATACGGAGAAAGAGGATCCCCTTGGCACAAACCCCTTGAGGCACCAAAAAGTTCAGAATGATCTCCATTTATCAAAACTGAGAAGGAA
>VDFB02193867.1:450104402-450269040 GCA_007258455.2 Sequoia sempervirens
TTACATCTTAGTCCATATTTGTTATTGCATACCTTAATTGAATTTATTTTTTTACAGAGGAATGTAAGTATCAACCTTTCCTTATCTAATTGCGTGTCAAAGTCTCGATTTTGGGGTTTCAATTAGCTGTATTGAGGGGCGTAAATAGTTGGAGGGTGTCGTCTTCCTTACGGCTGGATTCTCTCACAACGTAATATTGAGAGAGTTGACATTTTTCCATTCTTTTCCGTGAGCTTGTTTTTGTTTTCTCCTCTAACTTTACATACGTGAAGAGATGTGAAGATCCATTTCCATTAGAAAGAAATTATGGTTTTCTTGTTAACCTTGTGATTATTTTAGAGTTATTTTTTATTAAGCAGTGTTGTTTTGCTGTTTTAATCTGTATAATCAATCACTTTCAAACTCCTTTCATTGTATTAGACTGGGTTTTTTTTTGGGAAGTGTTGAGGCGTTGGTCAACAGGATTGTTTTCAACTATATAAGTGATTTATACTATTGCACTAGATTTTCTCTTTCTAGTGGATTTCATTCACATTATGGGTTCTAATAATATTGAAATTTTGCCTCTGTGATAGAAGTGTGATTTCAAATCAGATATTTATAGCAAGAAATACTCTAAGAGATAAGTTGTTCTGAAGGAATGTTAATGAAAGAAAGTGGTTGAGCCTCATCCCAATTTTAAAGATATAATTTGTTGAATTAGATAATCGAGCAAAATTATAGAAAAAATAGAGAAAGAATATAAGGATTTTGGTTAAATTGATAATGTGTTTAACATAGAATGAAAATTGTTGAATCTAGAACGGGTTGATTTTGACAATACAATTAATTATTCAAATCGAGTTTCTTATTTCAATGCTTAGAAAACATAGGTTAATAGTAGAAGAAAAATCTTTTTGAGTGTGTTGATACTCTAAAATTAGTAATAGTTTTTTCTATGAGATAAATTAAAGGATTCTGCAACTTCTAGAGCATGGAGTTAAGTTTATAAAGGTGATCCTTTCAAAGAGGCACAAAATATGACAAAATCAAATCTTATGACACAACCTATGAACCAAAATAGTTTGTCTCTGAACACTAATATTTTGTTCTCTAATTTATATTGTGTTGGTTTTGTGTGAGATTGCAATATAGGTTCACAATCAAATGAGAAAATAATTTATTAATGGGAGAATAATTAAGTCGTCCTTTCACCATAAAATGCATTCTATAGTTATAAACTAAGTTAACTACACTCTGTTGAGAGATGCTATTATGATTTTGAAGTGTTCAGTCATGAGCAGTTGGTAAGACTAATGCCTAGTCTCTTGAGAATAGACTATTACAGAAATAAGCTATAGAAAAATAAATATTAGTCACACTTCAAATAAGTTTAGTTAATTTATTTGAATTTTATAGGAGATTAAAGTAGGACTAGAAACTATGAGGCTTGGGGAGAAACCTTGGCCTTGTAAGAATAAAATGATTTGACAACTAGAGAAATTTTATTGTTCCTCAAAATGATTATGTTGTTGGTTATGAGCTTCTAAATAGCCTTGCTATTTTGAATATTTTCTAACATGTTCTAGAAACGAGATTTGCAACACAATGGATGATTGGGGTATCAATGTTGTTTAGATTCTTCATAGCCTCCACATCAAATACCTTCTTATCAAAGAAATTTTCAATCATCAAGTTCTCTAATATTTTAATTGAATATTCCAATTGATAGATAAAAACTCAATTTGGATGTCTACTTTCAATTGATCAAACTCCCCTACTAACATGGCTTGCTCTTACATATTTTTTTTGATGACCAATATTGTTCATTAAATATTTTTTTATCTAATGGAGACACCTTTTCTCATCAAGGGTTTAGTAAATCTATTCAATAAGCTTATCATTGCTCATGCTAATCATTTCCTCAAGGTTTAATCAACTCTTATCTAGTTTATCTCCTCATTCTTAGATGCATTAATCTCATCATCAAATTCCTTCCTCCTAGTTTCGATTCCATCCTAGAATTTCTTTGCTTCTTTGATGAACTTTGACGATTTGATTATAATTTCATTCACTTAGTCTTCAGTTATCTTGTTATAAGATTGATACCTACACAACCTCTCCATTACTTCTTTCCTAGTTATTGACCTAGGATCAAAAGAGGTGTCAATTTTATCTAGTGGATGAGCTAAGGTGTTAAAATGGACTTGAGGAAAATACTCAAAGCTTTTACTTGATGCATGAGTTCACCTTTAGAACATTTAACTCTCTCTAATATTTCCACAAGCTTAGCAACTAACACTTGAAATATGTGAATATCTCTATAATATGAAGAGGAGGGAAGATTAATTCATGTTGTCATGAAATCCTTCTCAGTCACCTCACTGATGTGTTTCTTTGTAGAAGGATTGGAAACTTGTACCTACATATTTCAAGAATTACAATCTTTTATCAACCTTGAAGTACTTCTATACTTTTTAGGCTCGGGTGATTTGTGGAGAAAACTGGAAGTAACATCAAATGACTTTGACAAACTATTTAGCTATTAACCTACCCAGGAGAGTCCTTTTAACATTGCATAAGTCTCCACTCAGGGACTTCTATACCTTTCTCTCACCTCATGTGGTTGACACGTGTCTTCACTTGTAAGACATCTCTTGCACACACACTTGCCACTCACATAGTACATGTCACGTGAGTTATCAAGTGTCCCATCATTGGAAGGGTAGTCAGTCATTGTGTTTGACTATCCTACCTTTACCACCTTGCCTATATAAGCAAGGTTATTTGTATATTCAAATGATCTCTTGTATCAATTCTTTGATAATAACAATTAAGCTTATTTGTGTGAATGTAATTTTTCAATTTATGATCTTAGAAACCATAGCATGATATTAGAACCATGCAAGAAAAACCCTTCCCTAAAATTTGTTCTGAACATAGTCAAGAGTTCATTTTTCTTGTTTGATGTGTATATTTGAATCTTTGTTTGAGTTGTTGGTTGAATTATTCATTGTTCCTCATGACGCTTTGATAGGGAGATCAATATTTATTGTGTACAATCTAATCGACACCCACATGCTACACCACCCCTACCTCCCACATGGCCCCTCTATAGGCATTCATCATGTGGCTTGTATTGAAACTTGTAAATATTGAAACGAGTACAAAAATGGAATGAAAACAGAAGTAAAACAACACACAGAAAAATAACATAATACAAGTTTTAATATTTAGAATTGGTATCAGAGCAAGGTGAGGTTGAGTAGACATGGACGTAGCAACTTTGGATGATTGGGCCCGAGTTCTCATGGCTTGGTCTTGTGGCTTTGGAGAATTTTATAATGAAGTTGTTCATCCTACTAAAGACTCGCTATCATTTGATTTCGGGGATGCTCGAATGAAGTTTTTGGATGAATTAGATGCTAAAACTGAATTTGTTATGGAGGATTTCATAGGCATGTTGGAATCTGGTAGTGATCGTAGAAGAGGAGTTAATGGGGCTCCCAAGTACTAGTTTGAAGATAGGGCACCTCAAGTAGAAGATTGGGCAACACGAAAGAAGAAAGTGTCATTTGTAGAGACTGTTGATATTTTTTATGATGAGGAGTATGACAATTTGAAGAAGAGAAATAAATGTAGAAAAAGACAGCGATCCAAAAGGAGAAAGAAAGCAAGAGAGGAAGAAGGGGCAGAGGAACTAGACAAGGGAAGGTCTGAAAGTGCTCTGCGGATTGTTTTGGAGGAGAGTGAATCCCCATGTGATGGGGAAGTATCATGGGCTCCAAAAGAAAATCTCATGCCCAAGCCCATTGCGGATTTGGCATCGGAAATTAGAAATGGCGTTGCAACACTTGAGTCGGTCAAGCCTATTGGTGTAGAGGAGGCCCTGCCTGATGGGGAGGATGTACCTGAAGACTTGCTTGCGGGCAATGTCATTGGTAAATTTCTTAACCTTTTGGAATACGATCAAAGTTTGGCTGCAAGACAAGAAATTGCAGAAATTTCTAGGCAACTTGTATATGGATATGCCGACAATAAGGGCTCTTCTAGTGTTGAAGACGAAGAAGAAGTGAAGATCATGACCACCGTAATGACCGTTGTAGAGGAGGCATCCGTTTGGGAAGAAACGAAAATTTCACCCGAGACAGAGTTCCCCCCTATTTCTGAGGTGCCCGCCGCTGCTGTGGAAACCGAAGAGTCCAAGCCAGGTGTGGCGAATGGAAAGTTGTTCAAAGATGAAGTTACGGATGAGAAGGCCAAAGAGCTTTCTCCTAGCTCTGCTCTTGCGCACGTGGATCACGGAAAGACGACCCTGGCTGATCTTGCGCACCGGTTTCTGGTGGATGAGGGGTCGATTAAAAGGTCGATGAGCCTGCCGCCCTTTGCACTGCAGAAGGAGGCAGAGACGGCGGCTCAGATGAATAGAAGTCCTCTAGGGAAGTCTACTATTATGGAGGACATCATACCCCTCAGTGCCTGCAAGAGTGGGGACACCCTAATCAAACTCTCCATTGAACAGTCATGCTATATATTTAACACATTCTCATCTTTTGTGAGTCCCTGTAAAGGGGCTAATGATGAACGCGAAGTTAATGCCGTTTCTGGGGTGAAGCTTGAAGCCTCGATTGGACTTGATGGTCAGCCGGCTAATTCAATATTGATGCCCTCTTAGGATCCTTATGATGGTAATCGGAGTGCGCCTGTCTCCATGACGGGTTCTCCTGCAAGAACCGCCATTAGCAGACCAGCTATAGAAAGCAGTCATGTTCGGGATTTTGATCCGGAAGAGGGGCATGATATTCATCATGGAACTACGACTGAAACAGCTGTAGAGCTTAGTGCTGTAATAGGAAAAGATGCAACGATTATTAGAAGCTTGCCCGAAGAGATTGGTGTGGAAATTGAAGTCAGTAATTCAGGAATAATTATTGAGCAGGGTCCTCAAGTGTCTGAGACTGAACATTCAGTTCTGGAGATAGTCTCTACAGTTGATGTGGGAAGAGAGGACGAAGACAAATTAGGTGATCCGTCGGGCAGTGAAATTCGGGTGTGGAAGCAAAATCAGGTGGAGCTTCAAGAGTACGGCAATATGGGGCAAGGGAAGGCGGAGGTGAAATGCATCATAGTTGTGGAAGACTTGTTTGTGGGAAATAGTTTTTCTACGTTTTTGAGCCTGATAGCTTTGTAGAGGACTGTAAGAAGAGGCTCATCGAGTGGAGATGCTACTTGTCTGGGGCATATTGTGTTCGCAATAGCGGCTTCTGCTGATAAGTGGAATTGGCGGAAAGAGTTTGTTGATCTATGGTGGCAGCAGGGAGAAAATCGCCTCTGTTTTTCGCAGGATTGCCACATCTTCCACATTCTCGGGGCCGATGGGATCACTTTCCTCTGTTTGGCCAACGACACCTTCGGCAGACGAATCCCGTTTGCATATTTAGAAGATATTCAAATGAGATTTATGAAAACATATGGCCATGTGGCTCATACCGCCCTTGCTTATGATGAGTTCTCTAGAGGTTTGCACCAACACATGGCGTATTTCTCTAGCAACCCTAATGCAGATACCTTGAACCATGTAAGAGGAGAAATGAGTGAGGTACGCATTGTTATGGTTGAAAACATAGAAAAAATCTAGAAAGAGGTGAAATGCGTAGCGTGGAGTTCCAGGTAATTGAGACACACCCTGGGGAATACTGTGTTGTTTCTCCAAATACTGAAATTATGCCAAAGTTGGCTGGAATGTCTCCTTCAAAAGGAGTGCTATTTATGGGCCACCGGGTTGTGGAAAGACATTGCTTGCAACAACACTTGCTAATGAATGCCAGGCCTATTTCATCAGTGTGAAAGGCCCAAATTTTTAACAATGAGGTTTGAAGAGAGTGAGGCTAATGTGAGAAATTTTTGATAAAGCGAGAGGGTCAGCTCCTTGTGTTCTGTTTTTTGGTGAGCTTCATTTTGGTGCTGTAGACAAAGTCCTTAATCAGTCGTCGACAGAGATGGATGGGACTCCTGTACAATTTGGAGGTGAGTTTGCACCTGGAAAAGTTGTAGGACAAGATGTCTTTGCTTTTGATCAGATTTGGAGATGATTAATCCGGAGTGTTCGTGAGCAAAGTTTGGCGAAGTTAAAATCTTCGCAGATCTTGGTTGTAGTGTGAGTTCACAGGGGAATTGCAGGGGATGACTTGCAATGAATGGCTGTACTGGTTGGACAAATTTAGAACCCATAAGATTACACAGACACAGGAATTTAAAGTGGTTCGTCAATTTGGCTACATTCGCAAGAGAGCAGGGCAATTATCCTATTATTCAATACAGCATCATACATAGAGTTTTCACACATATATATACAATAGTCTTCAAGAGAAGACGAAGGGACACAGATGTCCGTTGGGCTTCATCTACCCAACAAAACTAGCATTCAGACCCGATCGCAGGAAAGTTCATGTTTTCACAAAGGTTGATTGGTGGTGTGAAATTCTAATGTAGACGATTTATTTGCATATGATATTGATTCTTGTGTAGGCCGAGCACTGACCAAATCTAGACGTAGAACTTCTGGTGTGCCATCATAAGAACTTCCAAATAAGCGAACTCCTAAACCTGTAGGTCGTGTGTTTTACATTGGTTCAGGATGCGGGATTTTGAATTTACATTACAGGCCGACTCCTTGTAAGAAAGGCATTTACATCAAAGTGTTTTATGATCATTCATCTATTGTCTCGAGAGTTTCGAATGAAGCATTGACAATATTCCATAACGTAGCAGCCTCTCTACGGCATATTCACGCTGTGAGTGTCATTTCCGTCTAGTCTCCAGTGCGCCTATTCCGAAGACCTGAGTTATATTCACGCCCATAAAGATCATCTCCCATGCCTTCCATTGACAACAGACTTTCCTCTCTTATGGTGCAACCTCCTAAATTCGGCAACATTTAATTGTTTATTGTAGATTGATTTGGCGTGACAGATTACTTATTGTCTCCTGCATTGGCAAGCTTCCTTCCAACAAACCTCATAATAATCAATAAGACAAGGGTTGTTTCAAAAATACATTGGATATGTATTTGTTAGCTTTTATTCAATAAATTAATGATCACAAGTTCAATGTTTTTTCTCTACTAGTCCTTTGGCCATTGAATAGAGAATTTTTCATATTTTTTTGTTTCATAATACATATTTTCCCTTATATTATCTTAGTATTCCATTGTTGGTTGATATTCCTAAAATTTAATATATGTACTTGACATTATGTGATTTTCTTGTACATGTAGATTGTTGGCTAATTACATTTTGATGAAGTTATACTTGCTACTAGGGTTTATAGAAAAAATAAAATTTCCCCTTCCAATGTATCCATAAATAAAAGGATTGAGTCTTTCTTCCTTATCGATAACTTGTATGTACCTGTATTCTATTGTACTCCTTATCAATATTCTACTAATTCTTCTCCTTGTCCAAATTTTTCTTCATACTCTTCCTCCTCTTCATTTTCATTATACTCATATTTTCAAGCTCATCTATCTAAAAACACATGCTCTAGTTTATCCAAAGAAGAAATATGCTTAAAAAATGATGTAAATCATTAGTTAGATTTACCACTTAAAGACCAAAGAAGCATACTTTTGATAAAATACCTTTTTCATGAGCTATTTTATGCCTATACCATAATTATAACGCATCGCTGATTCCATAAAAATTAGGAACCTTCATTGAAACTAACATTTATGAATAAATTATTTCAATACATTATCATTCTACCAAATCCACTTGACCCAATACTGAACTGACTAATTCATAATAAATTCGGATTCAATTAAAAAATAAAATTAATAGACCATTAATGAATCTTGACAAGCTTTCTAGAAATGTGAAAAACTCAAAAAAAAAAAATTTATGGCCTAAAAAATAAATTTTATGAAAAATATAATATTGCAATAATTTACTTAGTGTTGATCATAAAAACTTGATTTCTAGATAGTAGCTTTATTATCTAATTCTCTAATTACAAATATTGTTTTTGGATTCAATTGTGTTCAAGTTTTTGCATCAACATTTTGAATCACACTCTATGGTCCATCATTAGGGTAAGAGAGAGTTACAAGGAAGAAATAAGAAAGTATTGAAATTTTTATAGCCATATATTCAATATAGATGAATCCTAAAGAATTATGGTTTTTCCCACTTTTTCCCAAATCAAAAGAATATAAAGAATAATAGAGATCTCACACAACACAAGATTTATTCATGATCCAAAACCCCCTAATATCCAACATATGTATAAATAGAATAAACCTTTGAGCTAGGGTAACATCATGTACCATACTTCTTATGGAAGAATCCGAAGAATCCATTTTGTGCTATATATCCAAGAAATCAAAATAAAATATCATGCTCCAGTCCTTTCAATTATAATTATCTCCTTTATATAGACCTCCTCCTAATAATACAATTGTAGGGTAAACCTAATGAGGGCCTACTCATCACCCGATATAATTAATTGCATTTGTTGTCCACATGACCCATTATAGCTAGCTAAAGGAATGTGTGCCACATGCCAATATCTCTATCCACCTAAATAAGTTATAGTATCATATCCCTAGGTACATAACACTTATACTATAAGGTTTGACCCTACTAATAAGATGAAGGCTCATGATATCCTTGTGGCACTTGAGAAATCTTGTGAGGTGGGTTGGGAAGTGGTTATGTGGAAGGTGGATTCAAACTATTCATGAATTTTCTTGGAGATTGACATCTCTAGAAAAATAGATTCTTCATGTTATTCCAAATTTTAATTTCATTTGTTTTGTTCATATATCTAGGAAATGAAATTTTGTAGTGGATTGTTTAACTAAATGCCCCCCTATTGTCAATTGTAACTAGAATATCATCGAATGTGAGTCTTTGTTTATTAGTAAATCTTCATATTTTTTTAGCTTCTTAATAATCATTTGGCTTGATTCTTCTTACTTGTTCTTCTTAGAAATTATTTTTTTGTTGGATTATTGATTTTCTCTTGAAAATGATAGAATGTAGAAAAATATTCTTTCTTTTTTAATTTTTTAGACTTTATTGATAACTATTGCTATTTGAAAATCATTTTGTTATATTTTTTTTTACTATCAATTAATACATTTATTATTTTAAATGATTAAATAGTGAATAATACATTTTTATCTTATTTTCATTAATAAATGTTAAATATTCATCTTATTTTGTAATTTAAAATTGCAATTTTTTTAAAAAATATATGTTTAAAATGGCCTATTTTACTAAACATAAACAATTTTGCTTGTTTAAGGAAAGTGACGAGCACATTATTTTGAACTGTCCATATTGTTAAACTGCTTTTGGTAATTTAGGACTATACTCAATTTTTGTTCCAGAAATATCAATTAGAAGCCGTATAAATTGGTAATTCCATTTTAAAATTTAGTTCAAGCAAAATTGAATTCAATCCTCAACATGCAAAACACAGACATATATTTTAAGTTATTTGTAATAAATCCATTTTGACTAAGCCATATAGGCGTTTATCCACGTATTAAACAAAAACGAAACTCGCTGTTCTAATGTGGAGTTGCTTCAGGTTGTGGAAGCTGAGAAAAGAGAAGATGCAGTAAATAGCATGCTGTATGAAGCGAGTGCAAGGGTGAACGACCCCATTAATGGCTGCACAGCTGAAGTTCATCAACTGCAGAAGGAAATTGCTGAGCTGGAATCCCAGTTAGTAACCACAAAGGCAGAGCTAAGCCATATGCGCTCTCAATATGATGAGCTTGTATTTCTCCTGGGCGCTGGCTCTCTTGATGCTCAACTACTTCTATATCCAACAGATGCCATGGCACCACCAGGGAGAAGATATCATGTATGAGGAAGTGGATCCCTTGCTGATCCCTATGGGAATTATAGATTTATCAGACTTAATAGACTGAGGTGCCCTTAAAATGCATTACAAACTCCAATCTGCATGTGCCCTTGTTCCTCACTGTTTGATGAATTATATAATCTATTTCAAGCAACAGTTATGTTTTGATGATTAAAATAAAATATGTATAAGAGGTGTATTTTACAGTGCGTTTGCTGATAGATAATTAGTTTTCTAATATTTTATGTCTTATTAATTTGTTTTGGGAAACAAGTAGTTATGTAAATATAAACATCTTTGCTTTTATATGAAAGCATATATCTAAATCAGCAGTCATTAAGTTGTTGTGAATAAAAGGCTCAATATATCGATTCAAATCTTACATAATCACATTTAAAAAATTTAAACATCGATGAATGATCTAATTAAAAATATACCATCATCTTCACTACTAAATTATAACTCTTCAATTATTAATTAACATTTTAACATCAGCGTTATTAAAAACCTAATAACAAACCATTAGAAGGCTGAAGTATAAAGCTGAACCAATTTTAATCCCATTCACATAAACTGTTGTCATAAGATTGTGCTGGCTGAGAAAAACTTTACAGATTCAACCTTCCAATCTACAGACAAGCGCTCTAACAACAGCTCTGCAAATGTAGTTATAAATATAATTGTCTGTGTGGATTTTATTTCAGTAAAGCCAAATTTACAACTAATTAGTAGAATAAACTTTCCTTTGAACCATCAATCTATTTCTAACAAATACGGTAATTTATCATCTCTGCTGTTACATCATCCACAGAAAAAAGAAGAGGAAAATAGTTGATTTTCTTTCGATCTTAACTAAAATTGCAATCATCCACAAGATACTTTCTTTTACAGGGTTGCCATGAAGCCAAGGTTTTACTCGGAAGCATCCTGAGAGATATTTGCCTAACAGTAGCTTCCCAAAATTACATCTTAGTCCATATTTGTTATTGCAGTCCTTTAATTGATTTATTTTTGTTACAGAAGAATTTAAGTATCAACCTTTCCTTATCTCATTACGTGTCAAAGTCTCGCTTTTGGAGTTTCAATTGGCTGTCTTGAGGGGTGTAAATAGTTGTGGGGTGTCGTCTTCCTTACGCCTAGATTCTCTCACAATGTAATATTGGGAAACTTGATATTATTCTATTGTTTTCCATGAGCTTTTTTTTTGTTTTCTCCACCAACTTAACATACGAGAAGAGATGTGAAGATCCATCTTCCATTAGAGAGAAATTATGGTTTTCTGGTTAACCTTGTGATTATTTTAAAGTTGAATTTTTTACTAAGCACTGTTGTATTGCTGCTTGAATCTGTATAATCAATCACTTTCAAACTCCTTTCATTGTATTAAACTGAGATTTTTTATTTTTTATTTTTTTCCTAAGTGTTGAGGTGTTGGTTAACAAGATTGTTTTCAAACTATACAAGTGATTTATACTATTTCATTAGTTTTTCTCTCTCAAGTGGATTGCATTCACATTATGGGTTAATAATAATGAAATTTTGCCTATCTTTGATAGAATTGAGTTTTCAAATAAGAAACGTATAGCAAAAATTGTTCTGAAAGATAAGTTGTTCTAAAGAAATGTTAATGAAGAAGTGGTTGAGCCTCATCTCAATGTTAAAGATATAATTTGTTGAATTAGATAATCCAGTAAAATTATAGAAAAAGTTAGAGAAAGAATATAAGGATTTTGATTAAATTGCTAACGTGTTTAATATAGAATGAAAATTGTTGAATCTAGAACTGGTTGATTTCTAAAATACAATTAGTTACTCGAATAAAACTTTTTATTTCAATACTGAGAAAAAATAGGTTAATAATAGAAGAAAATTCTTTTAGAGTGTATTGGCACACTAATTAGTAACAGTTTTTTCTATGAGATTCATTAAAGGATTTTGCAACTTCCAGAGGATGAAGTTTAGTTTATAAAGGTGATCTTTTTAAAGATCTCACAAAATACAGCAAAATCAAATCTTATGGCACAACCTATGAATGCAAATAATTTGTCTCTAATTTATATTGTGTTGGTTTTGCAAGAGATTGCAATCATATATCTACAATCAAATGAGGAAAGAATTTAAGAATGAAAAAATGGTCCTTCTACCATAAAATGCATTCTACAGTTATAAAATAAAATAAGTCACACTTTATTGAGAGATATGCTATTATGATTTTGAAGTGTTCAACCGCAAATAGTTGGTAAGACTAGTGCTTAATCTCTTGAGAGTAGAGTATTAGAGAAAAAAGTTATAGAAACATAAAATTAATCACATTTCAAATAAGTTTAGTTAATTTGTTTTGACTTGTAGAGTATAAACATTCAAATTATTTCCTGTTTAATGCAATGAAAATGATTTTCTGTCACATTTATTCTTAAAATGCACCACATGCTAATCTAGAAAGACTTAGAATTAATACCTGATGAAGATATTAACTAAACTTTCCATAAAAACAATAGATGTGTGTATAGAGACTTTTCGAATTCCTTGAAGTATTCAATAAGAAACGAAGACTTGTCAAATTTCCACATGGTGGATGAACTTTGGCCGCATCCTCCTACCATTTTTGTACGTCCTTTTATTCTATAATAATTAACAAACTGATTGAATAATTAAAAGAATGGTTGGTTATATGTACATATGAGTGAAAGGAGATCTATAAAAGAGGTCAAGTCCGTTATTTATCATTTTATCATGTTCATAGCACTCTCATCTATGACTACCTCTCCAACAAAGACAACGATTCCTCCTCGAGAACCTATTATTCTATGCTCTCAATAGCTCTTCACCATAGGTATACTTCGCTTTTATAATTCACTATTTCTATTACAATTCATTATTTCATTTGAACTAAGGAGGTATACATGTGAATTGTGATACCTAATATACTATAATATATCACTAAAAATAAAAACATGGCTTATAAAAAAACATATTCTAGTCATGTTGGCCATTGGAACTTTGAGCCAATTTTATTTATAGACGAATTTATTAGTGTTAAAAAATTCATCACTATCAATTTTGAATAAAATGATTCTGAAATATTCATTTGTAATGATAATTGAACCAACAGTTGAAATAACAATTGCACATTTTAATAACTTTCCTTTGAATTTTAGAGGTACAACTCTCGCTTATGATAAAATTTTGATTTTTTAGGGTTTTCTTTCAACTAGAAAGAAGAATAGGCATAGAAATTTTTAAAAAAAAAAAATAAAGATCCCCTAAATAGCTTTTATTTATAACTCTTCATGCAAGTGAGAATAAAATTAAACTTTATTTTTTTCAAATCACAAAACTATAACATGCAACAATCAATAAATTTTTAGATGGTGTTGGGCTTACAAACCAATACAATCATCCTCTAGATAAACCATATTTTATTAAACTTAGAAATGATTCAATATAAATTAATATAGAAAACGTAAACACTTAAAATAGTTATTAGACCATGGCAAAGAAATGATAACACATAAGTTACTTATTATTAGCACATAGACTAGAATAGATCTCTTCATTTCAAATGTTTATATTTGTAAAAGAACACAAACATACAATTTTATATCAAAAATATATTCAGTCATTCAACCACTCTATACGAAAATTAAACCCAAGATTAAAAAAATATCCCATTCATTATAACTAGTTGTATATGTAAGACCTGGAAATGAGGTTTCTTTGAACATGAAGCAATTAATCTAATCTAAGTAACCACTAAAATTAGAGAATTCAAATGCTAATCTCCAATCTAATCTATTCAATAAAGAAAAAAGAATATGGAAACATAAACAAATGATACCAATTCACCTTCCCTTCCAAGCTATTTTTGATTCACCTTTATTGTCTATCTCCATTTGTCTCCTTCAATATGGCTCTCAGATTTTAAATGTGTTTAACATGAGAAGCAAGCTTCTTTTATAGAAATGCTTATTCCAAATGAATGATCTGGATGCAAAGATCATAGATCAAGATGAATGGTCAATGTCTGTTGAGAGGAACTAGATTGAGTAGTTAATTTACTTGATTAATTCAATCAAGGGAATTGATTGGATAATTAATTGGATTAGATTGAATAATCAATGGCATTGGATTGAATAATAAGTGGAATGAGAAGCAGGCTTCTTTTATAGGAATGCTTATTCCAAATGAATGATCTGGATGCTAGACTAAAGTATTCAATCAAGAGAGGTCTAGTTGTACAATTGACTGAAGGATAAGATGAAAAAGATCAAGGATGATCAAGCCCCCAAGATCTAAGATCTCATGAAAAAACCAACAAAGGAACAAGGAGACCCATGCCTATATTAAACATATATATGTATACAACAATGACAAGATACTCAATCGTACAATGCCAAAGAATCAAAGAAAGAGAAAAAGGAAAATAAAAGGGGAAAGCCTTAAGCCTCGACCATCCAACGTGATGTGGAACATTCCTAAAATGTTTATCACAAAATGTTTACAAGTGGACTTGTTTTCCACTATGCAAATAACAATGGATGCTCACTCAGGCTAGTGAAATTTGTTGTCCACTAGGTGATCCCCCAAGGGTGGAAGTTGAGATAATATTATTAGGCTCCCATACCATATTACTAAAGTTATACCTTTGATAACTTTAATAAGGCACCACACAATATGAAATTCAAGCTTCATAAGACTTAGCAAGCTGCCTTATGCTAAACACTTATGAACAAACAAGACACCATAGGCAAGTAAAGTATGCTATTCTTAGTGGACATGAAAAAGGGTTGTAACTTTGAGCTTCACAAGGTTAGAAAGTTGCGTTATGCTAAACACTTATGATAAAAATGAAAATAAGACACTTAAACATGTTCAAAAGGGTTGTTCTTGGTTCATGTAAGGTCTCCTCTTAGGGAACATCATGCCTAATGTCTCCAAGAGTGGATAAGTCTAGAATAAAAGATTTGACACTTAGGGAATGCAACACATAGTATCACCGCTAAGAGGAAAGTTGTATGCCAAGAAAGGTCACACTCTTGGATGACATCAAACCTAATGAAACCACCAAGAAGAAGACACATCATGTAAAGTGAGAAGATCACACAATGAAACATAACATATAGTAAAAGATCTCCAAAATGATAATGCCAATGTATGCCCCCACTTTAAAGAAATTCCTAACACCAGGTTGTGAGCAATTACTTTAAAGTAGCAAATGACAAATTCTAACAATAAAGAAGACATGAGAGCTTATTTGGAAAGCCCTATGTGAAACATACATTTCCAAATGAAGCTACATCTTGAAAAGGGGTTGGCCCCAAAATGAAATGCCAAATACACAAGGGATCCACAAATTTAAGGTTAGTGTATATCTTTGCTACAATGATATTATAGAGCTCAAAAATTTCATCATTCCCCAAGTAACTCATGGAACTTGAAGAATGACACATAGAGAGCAAAAGCAAAGAATTTTTTTTGGGTCAACATGGAAGAG
Organism: Sequoia sempervirens; assembly: GCA_007258455.2. NCBI lineage: Eukaryota > Viridiplantae > Streptophyta > Pinopsida > Cupressales > Cupressaceae > Sequoia > Sequoia sempervirens. The sequence goes on from VDFB02193867.1 coordinate 450,119,749, forward strand.
AAATAAATGTCTTCATGCCTTGCATCATCACAAAAAGGAAAAATCAAGATAAAAGAAAAGATAAAAGTTTTATGACATAGAAGAATATAGATACAAATAAAGGAATAAACATGAAGACATTCAAAATAGAAAAATATAGGGCATCACATTACACACATGAAATCACACAAAGGACATGAAAAAGGAAACAAAGAAAAGACTAGTAAGGCACATGCCAGTCAGCCTATTAGAAGGTTGTTCACATCCCAATCTTGTTCATCATATGTGGAAGGTAGGAAACTAGCCAAAGGGACAACATCAAGTGCCAAACTAGGACAAGGCTATCTAACTCCTTACCCTCACTAAGTACAAGACAAGTATGAGCCAAGATAAGTGATGAGAATGAGCTCCTTGCAATATAGAAAATGATTTCTAATGAATGTAAAAAATGTAATAGTGAGTATACTATGATTCTACAACTATCATATCGCAAGGATTCAATTTCATGTAATTTTTATTCAATTATTCTAGAAATGTTAGGAGGAGAAAAATCACTCAATATCAACTTTAATGCATGACACTCATCAGTGATATTCCCAAGAGTTCTATGATACGCACAATAATTCATGTTCTTACGCTTATTGCTTCTACAGGGAGGTGGCAATTTAATCCATCCTAGATGAAGAAGTTATTCTATTTGTTCAATTTTTTTCTAGTATGTAGGAATGGTAATTATGTTACTTTATAAGTGTATTGTAGGAAAATGAATACCCTTGCATTTTCACACTTGTTTGGGCCCACCTTGCTTTGTTTATCCATATTTATGTCTTAATTGGTCCTATTTTTCATCCACAAGCTTAACAAACTACATCTTTTTATGGCTAATCCTGACAAACATCAATGGATAAATGATAATTTAATGATTCTCGGTGTGTGTCCCTAATATTTGGGTCGGGACTAAGATGCCACTTAATAAATTTTTGTCCCCCAAAGGTCTTACAAACTTGATTTCAAATGTGCCTTAACATGGGTCCTTTTCGGAGTTTGTGCCTCGAGTTTCATGCCTTGGGACTAAGACGCCACTTAGGGCATCTTAGTCCTCCTTAGATTATTTTTAGGATTTAATTTGAAATCTTGATGGGATTTAGCCTCCTTTAATTAATGAATTCATATTTCAGTTTTTTGTGGTGTAATTTTGGGATATTAAGCATGGATAAGTATAAATATAAGGTTCTTTCAACCATTTTATCCTAACAAGCATTCAAGTATTCATTCTTAAGGAAAGTTTATGAGATCAAGAGCATTCAAGAGTAGTTCATCAAGCATTTGGAGCCATCATCAAGATTCAAGGATCATGTCAAAGATATTCTTGCATCATGTGTTTTTTTAAGCTAACATTTATGATGTAGGGTTTTGATTCAAGCTAGTAATTCAAGTCAATATCTATCAAGCATTCCTTATTTTCAAGATCTACATTTAAGCTAGCCACTTCACATAAGTTTTTATATTTCATATCAAGGGTTTGGTGAGTTACAACATAGAATTTTGTTCATTCATCATTTCCCTCTATTATTTTATTTCATTCCAATGTTTAATTACCAGCAAGGGGTTTAACCAAGGAAAACCTATATTTACTAGCAACAAACAAGTTTTTCATCTCTTGCATGTTTGTGTTTGCAGATTTAGGTTGAAGACTTGAAGATCAATTGGAGCACAAAGTTGTATGGTTGCAAAGTTGCATTGCAAAGTTGTCACCTCACGAAAAACTCACCTACAAGCTAGATTTGGAAGTTTCAAGACCTAAGATTTGAGAGGGAAATGTAGACCTTGAGCCTCATGATCACATTCAAAGATTTGAGAAATTAAAGATGGGAATAATTCATCAACAAGAGTGTCTTAGTCCTCCATGTGGTATTTCGCAGAGATTCTTTCAGATTCTATTCCGACATCTAAAGATTCTGCATCTGTCCCAAAAAATAGCAGTGGGACTAAGACAATAGTAAGGGCATCTTAGTCATCCCTAGCATATTTTGACAACATTTTTGCATTTCCATAATCCTCATCACATTTCTAGATTTCATAGGTACACACATCCTAACTTGTTGCTTAAATTCATCATTTACATTCATTATTTGGCCTGCATTACTAGGTTTTTTGAGTTAAATGTTAAATTGTCTTTCCAAGCTTTTGCTTGGTGGTGAACCCCTCAAAACTTAAAGAACCCCATCCTAGGTCTTCCTTGTTGAGAATTTATTCACCTTTGTGTTGATATTCAATCTAACTAGGGTTCCTAGGATATTATTGAATGGACAAAGGAGAATAATGGCTTTTCCCCCACCCTATTTTCTTTTTGGTTCAGTTTGGTGAACCCGACATTTTTGAGCATTCATTTATGATTTGGAGTCCATTAAAGGCCTAGATCTAGGCTGCATTCATTCTTGCATTACATCTTGCATTCTAGTGAAAGTGCATCTAGGGTTTCTCATATTTGCATTAGTGAAAGTGTGTATAGGTTGCATTTTTTCTTTCTTGCATCATCTTATCTCATTGAAAAACTAAAAAGTGAATTTTCAATCATCCTAATTGCATTTAGGAGCATTGTTATTGCATTCAAAATTGAAAAAATTGCATTCAATTTTCCATCTAATTGCTTGTCATTAGTTACTTTTTATTGCATTCATTTGCATACTTTTCTATTTCTAAATATCAGGTCCCTAAGTAGGCAACCTCGAGATGCTGTAAAAAATCCATATTTTTCTGATTTCTGAAAAAAACCTCTACTTGGACTAAAATGCCTTTACTGGTGTCTTAGTCCCTTTATGGGTTTTTGGATCAAAACCCTCTATGCGTTGTTTGTTGTCTGTTCTAGTTCTTGGAACCTAAAAATTTTGTTAGTAGGACCAAGATGCCCTTACTAGTGTCTTAGTCCATGTTGAGTTTGAAGCTATAGTTTTAAGGGTTTAAATATAATTTTCTATGCTTCTATTTGTTACTTTTAGTTTTCTATTATAGTTTGTAGAATAAATGTTATTCCAATTTATTTTATAAATCATGTGTATTTTGAAATCATTTCAATTACAAGCATCATTAGATTTGAAAATGCTCATATTTTTTAAACTTTGCATAATATGAATAAAGTACTTTTCACTTTTCCATTTACAATGTTTACATTCATAAAAATTTGCATAAGTTTGATAAAAGTTCTTTTCATTTTTGGATATACATCGTTTTCATTCTTCAAGTTTTGCATACTTTGGATAAAAGTGTTTTGCATGTTTGGATATACATTGTTTACATTATGAAAGCATTGCATGAGATGGTTAAAATTGGTTTTCATTTTTGGTAAAACAATATTAGTACCTTACCTTTCTAGGTACACTAAGAAAAAATCCATATCCCCTTCCTATGATAGTGTTTTAGTGAAAGAAAATACAACCTTGGATAATACTAATGATCATATTATTTCTTCTCCTAATATCTTTCCTATTGGTGAAGAAGATATTTTGGTGTTAGAAGAACCAATCAATGAGAGTTTTGAGAATCCTAGTTGCTTCTCTCCTTCTACCTCGCTTATTAGGTGAGACATTGATGACCAAGACGAAAAAGCCATACGTAATCATGACCACATATCACAACAAGAGACCATTGAAACCTACCCACATTCATCTCCCAACATCCTCTCCTCTTGCGATAATGATGAGGATATGTTGGTGTTAGATAATCAAACATTTAAGATCTATGACAACCCTCTTTATATTCCCTCCCTTACTTTCAAGAACATTATAGGACAAAGGAGTGAAAATTTAGACAATCTTGACAATCACATTTGTTCTTCTCCTAGTATCTCTCCTAGTTATGAAGAGGATACTCTGATGTTAGAAAATCCAATAGATGAAGGTCATGAGAATCTTATGTGTCTCTCTTCCCCTAGGGAAAACATTATGGAACAAGAAAACAACATCATTGATGAACAAGCCAATTCAACCATTAATACATGCAATGAAGTCATCTCAAAGAAGAACCAATCCTTGAATGTCAAGAATATTTGATTCATAGTTCTCCTAAAAGCACTCCTACTAGGGAAGATATAACTTTTGATGGTGTTTTCTGCACAACTCAAACAAAATGTGAAATCCTATCTCTCTTGAAAGGTAAATCTCTATCAGCAGATAACCCCAAGGTCTCTAGTGTCAGGTCTTGACAATGCAAAACCAACTTAGTGATAAATGTCAAAATACTGGTAATCACAAGGGACCTTACAAAACAACTACTGGAAGTCTCAAACACATCATATTTTACAATATTTCAATGCTTTTTACCTAAAACTTACCCATATTTTTGAAAGAAATGGTAAAAGGTAAAAGGGGTTCCAGAGAGATTTTCAGAAAAGTAAACTAATCCTAAGACCAATAGTGTAGATGACTCAACACTTGAAGTGGACCAATCCTTTAAAACCAGATTCTGCTAAACCTAGATTAAACTTGTAGTATCACAAAAGTATTGTAGTCTTCTAAGGAATGAAAATATTTTCAACTCATAAGCATTCACATGGTTAGACGACATAATAACCCGACCAAAATAACCCTAGAAAGAATAACCCGGTCACAATAACCCAAGGAAAAAATAACCCAGGGTCATAATAACCCAAGCCAAAATAACCCCTGGTCAAAATAACCCATGGACAAAATTTCCCTGTTAGAATATAGAGAAAGGAAAAAAAAATTCATGGGTTATTCTGTCCATGGGTTATTATGACCCTGGGTTATTCTATCCATGGGTTATTATGACCATGGGTTATTTTTTCCTTGGGTTATTATGATGGGGTTATTATGTCTAGGGCTATTGTGGTCGGGTTATTTTGTCATGATACCCATTCACACAAATCAACCTTATCAAGTGATTGAAATGAATGAGCACCCACAACCAAACTTAGCACATAAAACCAAGGCCCGGGCTAGCTTTTCACAAAAACTCACAATCAACAAGTTGCTAAAAGTATGGACCCAAAGATTGCTCAGACACTTCAAATATTAAACCAAAAACACTATTGCATCATTTTTAACTCTAAAATCTAACATGCAAATGATAACTTTGTAGCAATTTAAAGGATATGGAATATCTAGAACCATGAAGAATGAGACAACACAAGAAAGATCACCAAAAGATAATGTATTTATATTACATCACCTAGATTTGTAACAATTTAGTATTCTCAATGTTTCATCCCTTTGCCCTAAAAAATATGCTAACTCCTAGTTCTAATATAGCTATTACAATGATGTCTAAATCCTCTAGCAATGTCTAACCCTCAAAAATGAAGCAAGAGCCTCAATTTATAGCTCAAGAATCTACTGGGGGACCAAAATAATGACCCATAGATCCCAGTCATACATGCATTCAACTTTACTATATTTAGTCGTTCATGCATGAATGGCTTCAAAAGTTTTGAATAAAGTCAAAATTACATTCCAAAACTATCAGAGGGGCCCCCAAGTGACTTTAAAAACCTTTGACATGCTCCATTCTTGGTTTTTAACTAAAATTTTCCACTCCCTACATTCCTAACATGAATCCTATGTAGCAACAACCTGGCCAACTTCTCCTTCCATGTCAGCTTCCAATTTATTGGTCAATTCTTTAACCTTTTCAAGTATTTCCTTCACATCTACTGGATCTGGGACTAGAATAAATTTGATTCTTTTCTTATGACTTTTAAACTCCTCCAAATATTGTGGTATCACCTTATTCCACTCAATTTGTAATTCATGATGTTTATCCAACCTGAAAATATATATTGTTGCATCTTCCAGGTGCTCTTTTGCTATTGGAGCACTATTAGAGTGGGCATAAACTTCATGCCACCATGCATGTAATGTATCGATATTCATGTTTTTTTGGCCAAAATTTTTCCTTCCAGTCACTATCTCTAGAAAACTGATGCAACCATCATATATTTCCTTTATCTTTCCCTGTACTTTTGCTATTTTCTTCAAAACCTTGGAAAGGAGTTCTTTTCTATAATTCCAAACTTCTAACCATCCCTTCACCTTATCAATTGTATCGTGAGGAGAGATATCCAACTGAGCCAACTCATCCCTTGGTATCTATAGAATTTTCCTTAGCTCATCAGCAATTGACTCATCAACCTTCTTATAGTCTGCGGTAAACTGTGAATATGTAGAAGAAAATCAGAAGCGTTGGTGTGAACTTTGAGAATTTTTTTAATTGCTTCATCTCCTTGCTTATTGACATCCTGAAGCCACTCTTGAGTATTATGAATAGAGTTCTTTATTCTTTCAATTTTAGAAACTGAGAAACTGCCTCTTTAGGCAACAATCCCTCTAGAATTATATTTTCACCTCCAACAACCTATAATGGCTTCATCAAATGCAGGACATACCTGTAGACATCATTTAGCTATTTCTTAAGCCTTTCTTTCTTTGTAGTTTCTTTGTACTCTGTAATCGGATGGCTTGATTTCATCCTTGAATTTATCAGCTGGAGGTAAAACCACATGAACAACTCTTTTGTTGAATTCATATTGTGCAATCTTCAAAACCATTCTTTCTCTTTTCCTTTGCTTGGGCTGACCCCACTGTTCCAACAATTTATCCCAACTCAGAGCTTCCTCTTGCACAATTATGGATTTCTTACTTTCCCTCTTCTCGATTCATTCTAGAACTATTGACTGTTCTACATTCACCTTCATAGAAGGTATCTCCTGTTCATCTCTATTTTGTTGTGGGCTATCAACTATTTCTTCAAATTCAGGTTGATTCTCTTTCTCATTGATGACTTCATTTTCTGGAGACTTGGATTGCTTCTCTTCAATTAATTGGGATTCAACATTCCCAACCCATGTACCCAAGTCAGATTGTCCCAACTCTTGCAACTTATGTTTCCATTCTTCATTAGTAGGAGTAGAGACTTCATCGTTCTCTGATTCATGCTATTTAGGGTCATTAGATATCTTTCCCTTTTCTTGAAACTCTTTTGATGTTTGTATATTTTGAGGAGGAGAATCAATCCCTGCATTCACTTCTTCCTCTTGATTGTCAGTAGTAGGCATCTCTTCATCTTGCACCTTCTCTCGTACTCCTTGTGCTTCATCTGTCAGAGATGCTTTATGCTTGGGAGGAATTTTCCTTACACATACTTGGGATTTTTCCCCAGGACTTTCTATTTCCACAACCTCAATCGAAGAAGGAGCATCAATTTTGGCATCACCCCTTTTATCCTTTGTTGCCTTTTGTATTTCTATAATCAATCTCCTTTTCCTCATTGGCTGAGATGTCTCACTTCCTATAACAATAGTGTTCACATGAGGAGTCTTCTCAAGCTTGGGAAATGGGTTCTCCCCTTGTTTTACCTATGTCTAACTTCTAGTTCTCCTCTTTATTGTCACTGGTTTGTTACCTTCTTGTCCTTCACCACCTTGAGACTCAATGATGTCATCTTTTTCCTCTTCTATTCCTTCTTCAAAGTGGGAGTCCATGTATCCCATCAAATAATATGTGAATTTGGTTCCATCAACCTCTAATTCCTGCACCTTTTTCCTTACCCATTGCCTCAAGTACTCCTTGACTAGCTCAGTTATCCGGTCAAGATCTGTTGCTTCTTCTTTAGACCAGTTTATCTAGGGAAAAGGCTTGTTTCTGTAAGGTTCATAGCATGTTTTTGCACCAGGTTCACCTCCTCATCTTGCACTTGGTCAGGAACTTCTACTATCCCATACAACCTTATCATTTTGAGAGGCATCCGAGAGAACCTTCTTTAGAGAACATCAAAGTCATCCCTGTAGTTTTCCTAATAGTCCTCAATATGGTCTACATGTTGGAATGTCTTGTTAGCCAGCTTCACAACTCTGCCATATGGGTCAAAATGATTTCTATTTGTGTGAGAGTAAAGCTTAAACTGTTCCATCTCCTTTTCAAAATTTTGGGCACTTTGGATGGAAGGACATGATTCCAAAGTCCCAATCCTCTTGATGGAAACTCTGCTCCTAACCAAGGTCCTTTTTCAATCCAGCTATAGAATTTCCTCAAAGGGTATCATTCGTCTTGTCAGCTCTAGCATTAGAATTTTACTGGTTGGGTCCCTCGATAGCTTGAGTGGAACAAAAGGACATCCTTACACTTGGATGTCTGTAAACTTTGGAAATTGTATGTGTGATAGGGAAAATTTTAGTGCTAGAAAACAAACAACAAACAAAAGAGAGAAAATAACACTAAAAATACTCTACACCTCAAGATTAGCCAAGTTGGATTCAATAAAAAATAAAATGGAACTTTTTACCTTATATCGAATCAATCCTTTGGTTGGCCCTTCAATTTTGGTATTGTATGCTCCTTGGATGGAAAGAAATTCAAATGTAGATTGTGAGATGGATGGAAAATGGATGGAAGTGGATTACAAGTATGAAAAATGGCTAAGTATGGATTAAGAAATTTTATTGCAAGAGTTTGGCTAGCATGAATGATTTCTCCTAAAATGAGAGAAAAGAGGGGGTATTTATAGAGAATTTGGAGTTCTTAGAGAAATGGATGGTCAAGATTGAACCACCAAGATCAAGATGTAGGGCTAAGGTGAGTTGAGAACACACAAGCCCTCACATCTTGACGTGGCATGTGATATGGCTTAAAAAGGGTGATGTGCACATGAGGTGGAAGGATAGTACATGACATGGAGGTGGTACATAGTACCTTGGGATTGGGACAATATCTCCTCATAAAGGAGGTACTTGTCCCCATGTGGGTGAGAGGACATGTGAGGAATTAAAAATTCCTCAAATATTTTCATGGGGATGGGAGAAGGAATTTAAAATTCTTTTAAATGCATTGGGGGATTAAATGTGAATTAAAAATTCACATAGGGAATGGAGTGTCTTATCCAAAAGGAGAAAGAATTTAATAGGGTTGACTTAGGACACATGACATAAATGACATGGAGACCTAATTAAGTGATTAAGGTTGTGCAAATACTTGATTAGACAAATTAATAACATGTTAAAAGAAAGTTAGATTTCACATGTGACTTGATGTGACAAGTCAAAGATCACATGGGGAAGAAAAAAAAGAATTTAATATTCCTTGGAAGGATAAAATGAATTAAAAATTCCTTGAGAGGTTGATTAGGATAGTTAATGAAGGATTAGATGAGGGATAGGTGGCTAAGAGAGATTAGAGGCCAACTTGCAAAAGTTGGAGGATGTTGCACATCCTAATCAAGGATTAGGCATGTGCACATCCCTAATGATGAGATTAGAAGATGGATTAGGATTAGATAAAAAATGATGGAGGATGGGACATATGAGGAATTAAATAAATGTGATATTTATTTAATTCATTTGATGAAAAGGAATATTAAAGAGATAAGGTATTTATTTATTAATTAAATACCTTAGGGATTTGACAAAATTAAGGATATTAATTAAATAATAGCGATATTACTTAATTAATGCAAATAAGGGGATACTTAGACGAAAGGGGATAAATTTGGATAAATCAAGTGTCCAAATTTAGGTGTCTAAATTTTTCCCCTCTTTGAGATGGTGTTATGAAGTAGTATCATTTCAAAGAATATTAAAACATAGAACCTAGAAGAAGATGGTTAGATTGGAAAATATTCCCTAGTCATTCAAAGGAGTGACTAGGAAGGAAGAAAATGATGAAAATTAGGGATGAAGGGATGAAGGATGCCCCATTGAAAGGAAATGTGGGTTCAAGAGAACATGGGTGTGCTCTCAAAATGGAAGAGATGATGTAAAGGTGGCAGGAGATTGGGAAGGGAGAGTGATGAAGGATGAATGGATGGGGGGGGATTTTGATAGATGATAGGATGGAGATGAAATGCAATCCAAATGCAATTTTCCATCATTAGGAGCACTGATTTTTGCTATAGAAAAAGACACAACACACCAAGATATAGAGGACCAAGGCAGATTAGTGTCTAATGCATGAAACAAACACAACAAACAAGGCTATCCCAATACTCCAAAGTCATGATGACCTTGGTCCGGCTAGGTATTGGGATAACCGCAAGCACATAAGGATGCCCTAGCGTAACACAAGACCTCAAGGATCTTGGTGGGTACTACGTGTGACAACCAAGAAGAAAAAAACATACATAAAAAGATCTAGATATGCCCCTATGCTGACCAATCAAAACACACCATAATATGATGGATCATGGTGGCCTTGACAAGTGATAATAGGGAGCTCAAATGATAGGAAAAGCCAAAAGTATCAAAAGATCGCGATCAATTTCAAATGTCCTTTTCCATAGGATCAAGGGGATGGATAGGATTGATGAGGTCTATTATGAAGGATGAATCATGTTGAGACCGATGATGGATACTAAACTAAAAGATTGGTATGACGTAGGATATTTGAAATTGATTGGATCTGATGATACAAGTGGATCTCATTTGTTAAGAACCAACTAGATAAGGGCATAGCTTGATGATAAAAAAAAGAGACACAAGACACAAGTTTGACACACCCTAAAGACCTAGGGGCTTGAGAGCCAATCAAAGATTAGCCTTGCCTACATGAAAGCGTAGAGCCCTCGTAGTTCGATGAAAGGCTTAACAATAGACCATGACAGAGACTTCGATGGATGATAAAGATAGGATGGAGAAAAGGAGAAAAGTGGACAAAATAGATCAATGATGGATGGAACCCAGGGGTAGATCAAATGATTGACCTTGCCTACGTGAAAGCGCAGGGGCAACGTAGTTCAACAAAAGGACTAACGATAGACAATGGATGAAGGATAATGAGATAACACTAGATAAGGGGATAAGATGATGGGATCGAGACGATGGGATAGGATAGACTTGAATAAGATTGGAGGATGATGGCTACACAAAGCTCAGGGATGGGATAGTTATCCAAATCATCAAAGATAAAGTGGGGGGATGACATGATGGATAGATGAATGATGAGAAAAGGGTAGGAGATTGAAAATATGTGTAAGTGATGATGATGAGGTAGATGGCATTGTGTTGCGTGGGGAGTAGCCTATAGCCAGGTACCAATGACAAGGGATTATAAGATGTGATGAGGATAGAGGATGGGAGGAGGAAAAGGATTGTTTGGATGGATTGGATAGAGGGATAAGGATTTGGATGAGGAAAAGGTTATGAGATGGATAGATGAACAAGGATGTTATGATGGAAGGATAGGAAGATAACGATGGGGACATGGATATGAGAATTGTTTGGAGGGATAAAAGATAAGGATGTGGAGATGGATATAATGATAAGGTGATGAGGATAAGGAAATGGAAGGGATTGCTCTAATGGAATGAATGATTTCTTGAAGGACTATATCACAAAGGAAGATAGATTCCCCCACTCTAGATATGTCATGTGTGGGGAGGCATGAAGGATGCAATAGAGATGGATAGGAAAATAAAGGAGTGAGATGGATGAATATAGGATGTATGGATAGGTAAGGGAGATTGAAGGTAGTATGATGAGTGGATAAGGAAGGTAGAAAACTACGAATGAGGATTATGATAGTGTGTAGATGAGGGGGATGTATGCTAAGAGGTGCCCAAAGCATGTTTATATGTTTGTCCCTGTCGTTATCAAGATCACAAGGAGGATAAAAGGATTGGGATAAATGAGATATGCCAAGTAGAATGTGTAAGATAGGTAGGATGGAGGAGATGAATGAAAATGGCGTATAGCAAGAAGACAGGTGCATAGCTAGAAGCATAGCAAGAAGCATAGTGGTTGGAGGGAATGCAAATCAAGAAGCTGCCCCCAAGTGCAGATGGGGATTTATGCATGACGCCTGTTTGCCAGGTTTTCATCATGGTACTTATCCAAGGTGCTTGTTTGCCAAATTTTCACCATTGGACGGATTTTTTCTCTTTACTATTTTATTTTTTGATTTTTTTTACTTTTTTGGATTTTTTTGACTTTTTTTTATTTCTTGACTTGTTTGGATTTTTTGACTTTTTTGGATTTTTTTACTTTTTGGATGGCATGCGAAAGGAGATGGATAAGGATAGGGAGGCGAATTAGTGGATTTAGAAGACATGTGCTAAGGATATGGATGAGGGACTCAAGCATCAAGTTTTATATGAGGTATTAAGAGCCCATGTTTCAAGTGACTGTTGGATGTTAGTACAACCTTATTAGGATAAATGGATTATGCAAGAGGATGAATTAGAGGGATTTGAGAGGGGAGATACATGGAATAATGGATGGGATGCTGCAAAGGGTATGGATGGAATGATGGGGTGGATATGTGATGGGGAGATGTGTTCAGGACCAACATTGGCACATGTGGTGGTGGATGTGAAAAGATAAGAGGATTAATGGATGGAGAATGTGTGGATAATTGAGGAGATGGGGTGGTGAAATTTGGTACATAAGGACCCAAAACAAACTTAGGAGATGAAAGGGGTGTATGACTAGCTTTTGGATTAGCAACTTTGGATGTTCTTATAGATTTTTCATTTGATGGCATAGCATATTTTCTCTTTGGGATCCACATGGTTTTGATCTTTTCTTTGGTGGGCCTTTGTGGCCTATGGATTTGATTTAGATTTAGATTTTTCTTCTCTTCACCATGTATTTTGGAGGGGACATGGGGTGTGGATGTTTGGATTTATGCATTTTTTCTTTAACATCCAAAGTTCTTTTAGTAGCAATGGGATGGGTGCGAGGAGATGGATGATGTGGAGAGATGGAGGAAGGAGTATGGGGATTACGTGTAGATGGAGGATGTTTAGGTATGTTCCTTTGTTGATCCTGATTATGAGATATGCGAGAGGGATGTTTATGATGGATGACATGGATAGGTGTTGGATGGATGAAAGGATGAGATTGAGGAGGTGATTTTGGGATATACAGACCCAAAGTAGACAAAGTGGGTGGAGGGACATAAGAACCCAAGATGGATGCATTAAATGAAGGATGGGACATGGTGGATGGAGGGATGTAAGGACCCAAAATGGATGGAGTAGATGAAGGAGGAATATGGACAGTTGTTTTGAGGCAATACAATAGAGGAGGGATGGTATCATATGATCAGGTGGAGCGATGGGAAGAACCAACATTTCTTTTGGAAGAGCCTTGTTGAGGATGTCTAGAGGTTGTACCAGCATCTTTAGATTGTGAGTCTTGGGAAATAGGTCCAAGACCTTGCATGTAGATTTGTTATTTGACTTGGATGGGCTCTAAAATACCTTGCTCATGAAGGCCTAAACCTTTTCCTTGATAGTTCATTTTCTTGAGCATGTGATCCATGATAGGATTTGTGTTATTCTAAAAACATGATGCAATTCCATTATTACGTGGAGGATGATGGGTGGTAAATACACTGTGTTTTTCTTCTACAAGGAGGCCACAATGGAAGAATGTGAGAGTACTAAGGGGACATGCAAGTGGTGTGGGGATAGCAGTTTTAGGCAATGATGGGGGATCATGAGAGGGAGATGATGGGATAACATCATTTGGATGGGTGGTATCAGGAGAGGGATCAAGGGATATGATAGGATCTAGATTTGTGGTAGTGGGCTCATGCAATGGAGATGGAGATGGAGCGGTGGAAGCTTGGATGAGAAGGGGATCATGAGATGGAATGGATGGGGGACTGTGATCTTGAGGTGGACTAGATGGGATGGTAGGATCTTGATCTGGAGAAGGGGATATGTTGGCATGCTTTGGATCAAGCTCTTGGAAGGACTCATTGTGTGCGAGAGGCATGATAATGGAGTATGGGAGGGACTCTTTAAGTGGGGAGGATGGAGGGATGGAGGATTCAAAACATTCATGGAAATGGATTTTAGTGACACTAGGAGTGGGAGAAGTGGATTGCATTTGGGTGTCGTCAATGGGTTGGACGGATCTTGGAGTAGGAGGTGGGTGTTCAATGGATTCGATAGATGGGATGGTAGGAGATGGTAGCTTAGTGGATCTAGAGGATGTGATGATTTCGATGGTTTGAGTGGTGCTAAGGGTGGTATCAACAATGATAGGTGTTGGGTGGAGAAGGGCCTAGTCACTAATGATCGTGGATGATGGGTTGGGATCGTATGATTTCACAACTTCAAGGTGTGGAGTGGGAGATTCCTTCTTTGTTATAAGTCCTTGGAGAACTTATGAAATGAGAGACTTGCATACTCTAGGATGAGATGGTGTGGTAGGAGTGGATGAGGGATTATGGATTAGTGGGGGATTAGGACTAGGGATTGGTGGAAAAGGATTAAATGGGGGAATGGGATTGGATGCAAGACTAGGAATAGATGGAGGATGAAGATTAGATGAAGGGGTAAGATAGGGGTATTGGTATGGTGAATTAGGACATGAGGATACGGGTGGTGGATTGTAGTAAGGGTATTGGGATGGTGGATTAGGATGGGGAGATTGAGGTGGCAGATGGAGATAGGGAACTGTGGATGTCAGATTAGGATAAGTGAATGTGGATGTTAGATTAGGATAGGTTGGTGTGGATGTTGGATTAGGATAGGAAGGTGTGAATGTAGGATTAGGGTGAGTAAATTGGTATGGAAGGTTGGGGTAGTGGGTATATGCAGATGAAGGATTGAGATGGGAGGATGTGGATGAGGGATTAGGATAGGGGTATTGTGATGGCAAACTAGGATAAGAGGATGATGTAGTTGAAGGATATGATGGATATGATAGGTATCCCTTGTCACTGGTAGAATAGGGAGCATGATTAGGCATGGATGAAGACATAACATGATAACTCGAAGGGATGATTGGATTTTGGAAAGAGGGTGGAGAAAAATTACTAGCAATGATAGTGTCAAGGGAATCTATGTCACATTCTTCTTGATCGACAATACTTTCATTATTGTCATTGGAGTAATTAGGGTTTCCCTTGACCACTATTGATGGAGGATAATAATTCATGATGATGAAAGGATAAAGAGGATGGATCAAAAATTTTGGATGGGAATGGACTAAAGCTCAAATTGGGATTTAGGGTAAGCTCATATCAGGATTGGATTAAGGCTCAAATTAGGATGATTGGATGATGGGATTGATTCAGACGATCCGATTTGATTATCAAAGGATGATTACGACACTGAATCTGCTTCGAGATGGAAGTAGATTGATTGGGTCAAAGGTGAATGGATAAGGATGTGATTGGACTGGATTTGATAAGATTGATCGATGACTGATAAGATCAAATGATTGATTGGATAGGATGATGAAATGGAATACAAACCTTGTTCAAAGATTACCCTAGGTGACTTAGGATACCGATTGATCGGATTAAAGGATAAATGGATGATTAGGACACCAAATCCACTTTGAGATTGAAAATGGATTGATTGGGCTAACGATTGTGATTAATTTAGGATGGATGACAATCCTAAGAGGATGTTAATGATGATGATCAAATCAGACACTTAGGTCAATTTGGATAATAAATCGAGACAAAGTTCAAGGGATTTGGAAGGGGAAACTGATGATTTGATTGGAGAAATGGAGGATAGAAATGGATGCACAAATACTCAAAACGAGTAAACGATTGATCAAAACAAATGAACGACTACTTGGAATGAGTAAATGATTTCTCACAATAGATGAATGATTCTCAAAGCAAGAAGATGAAGGTTTGGAATAGCTTAAAGATTACTCAAAATGAGTAAATGATTGATCAATATTGTTGAGGAGGGAAGGTGTGGCTCTGGAGGAGGGAATATATGGCTATCTAGAGGGGATGCCCCGATCTCAGAAAGGAAGGTTTATGATGAAAGATTAAGAGAGAATGGTAGGGTATGCCCCCTCGTGAAGGTGGACGGGGAAAGAAAAGGGGCCCCGAAAAGCTTCTTGAAAGTATGAAGTCGTATATGTAATTGGAAAGAGCACAAAAAATCAAGAAGATTGGCAATTGAATGAAGGACAATGAGAAAACAATGTGCAATTGGTAGGGCATATATGGCTATCTATCAGGGCAAATCTGGCTATCTGTGAGGGAAAATTTGGTTGTCTATGAGGGAAAATCTGGCTGTCTGTGAGAGAAAATCTGGCTGTCTGTGAGGGAAAATCTAGCTGTTTGTGAGGGAAAATTTGACTGTCCTTGAGGGAAAATATGACTGTCTATGAGGGAAAATTCGGCTGTCCATGAAGGAAAATCCAGCTGTCTCACAGGGAAAATCTGCCTGTCTAGCAGGGAAAATCCGCCTGTCTATGAAAAACTTGTCCAAAATAGTTTCTTGAAATTGTGGAGGGCAGGTTTGCCCCTAGGAAAGGTCAGGTCCGCCCCTGGATGGGTCAGGTCCACCCAAGGAGCAAACATTGGTCAAATTTTATCAAAACGGGCCTGAAAGGGGTGGGTCAAACCTCAGGTCTGCCCCTAGATGGGTCAAGTCCGCACAAGGAGCAAAATTTGGTCAAATTTTGTTAAAACAAGCTCCAAAGAACTAGTTTATAGGTCAGGTCCACCCCTAGATGGGTTAGGTCCACCCAAGGAGTAGGAGTTGGTCAAATTTTATCAAAACAAGCCTAAAAGGGGTGGGTCAAAGGTCAGGCCTGCCCCTAGATGGGTCAGATCCACCGAAGGAGCAAAATTTGGTCAAATTTTGTTAAAACAGGCTCCAAAAGGATTGCTTTATAGGTTAGATCCACCCCTGTGAAAGACAAGTATGTCCAAGGAATAAAATATGGTCAAACTTTTCCAAAACAAGCCTCAAAGGGGTGGGTCAAGGGTGAGGTCCACCCCTAGATGAGTCAGGTCCTCCTGTAGAGGTCAAATTTTTTACATAGCGGGAAAATCCAGCTGTACAGAGGTCAGGTCTATCTGTCCATGGGTTTAACTTGACTTTTGACAAAAAGACTAAGGCAAAGGAATCAAAACACAATAATCATCAATCAAAAGGATATGGTTAAGTGAAATAAATCAGACAATCACTGGTTTAGCACAAAGAAGACAATTCAGACAATCACAAGCTTAAGTCTAGTAGAGAGGCTAAGGCCAAAAAAGTCTTCTAATCTAGGATGAACATGGTTACTAGGGAGTCCCTGATATACACCTAGTATGTGAGGCTCAAACCGTGAAAGCCAACCCATTACAAGCGTGATTCAGGAACCTTAAAGGCTTGGACCAACTCCTCGCATCATCCCAATGCTTCACCAATTACAACATGGTCGGATTGAGTATAAATTTTGTTCTCTGCCCTTTATATACCCCGCCAATACACGTGGTTGGAATCATCCTTTGGGGTGATGAAATCCCCAAGCAGGTCCCACTAGGAAAAATAAAAGAGGTGGAATCAAAAGATGTGGTAAGCTATGATTTCTCGTCACCCAAGATCGCCGAATGGTGCAAGGGGATTGGATACGTCAAATAGCTCACCCACAAACATGACAAACAAAGTTGATTAACACCTCCTAGTTAAACTATGTTCCTAAATTAGGGGTTAAAAACCCTTAAAACAACTAAAAAGATTGCTAAAAAGTGAAATTTTACCTTCTGGAAAAACCTTTCTAGGAAAAATCTGGCTTAGTAGAGGTCAGGTCTAACTATTTGTTGGGAAAATCCAGCTGTCTGCAGGAAAAATCTGGCTGTCTACAGGGAAAATTCAGATATCTGTTAGGGAAAATCTAGCTGTCTACAGGGTAAATCTGCCCCTTCGTGAAAAGTTTGCCAAAAAAACTTTTGAGGTCTGTGGAGGGCAGGTCCACCTGTCTGTCAAGTCAGGTATGCCCCTGTAGGTCAAGTCCACCCCAGGAAGGTCAAATCCACCCCTTTGTAGGATGGGTCCACCCCTCTGTAACTTGTACTTGGAAAAATTAAAACAATAGCAAATGTGAAAGTAAGAGACCCGTTTGTAGGTCCCATTGGGCATGCCAAAAATGTGATAGGGAAAATTTTAGTGCTAAAAAATGAACAAAAAATAAAAGAGAGCAAATAACACTAAAAACACTCTGCACCTCAAGATTAGCCTAGTTGGATTCAATACAAAATAAAATGGAACTTTTTACCTTGTCTCGAATCGATCCTTTGGTTGTCACTTCGATATTTGGTGTTGTATGCTCCTTGGATGGAAAGAGATTCAAATGTAGATTGTGAGATGGATGGAAAATGGACGAAAGTGGATTGCAAGTATGAAAAATGACTAAGTATGGATTGAGAAAATATTTTGCAAGAGTTTGGCTAGCATGAATGATCTCTCCTAAAATGAAAGAAAAGAGGGGGTATTTATAGAGAATTTGGAATTCTCTAGAGAAATGGATGGTTAAGATTGAGCCACCAAGATCAAGATGTAGGGCTAAGTTGAGTTGAGAACTCACAAGCCCTCATATTTTGACATGTGCCATGTGATATGGCTTAAAAAGTGTGATGTGTACATGTGGTGGAAGGATAGTACATGACATGGAGGTGGTACATAGTACCTTGGGATCGAAACAAAATATCCTCATAAATGAGGTACTTGTCCCCATGTGGGTGAGAGGACATGTGAGGAATTAAAAATTTCTCAAATATTCTCATGGGGATGAGAGAAGGAATTTAAAATTCCTTTAAATGCATTGGGAGATTAAATGTGAAATAAAAATTCACATAGGGAATGGAGTTCTTTCTCCAAAAGGAGAAAACATTTAATAGGGTTGACTTAGGACACATGACATAAATGACATGGAGACCTAATTAAGTGATTAAGGTTGTGCAAGTACTTGATTAGACAAATTAATGACATATTAAAGGCAAGTTAGATTTCACATGTGACTTGATGTGAAAATTCAAAGATCACATGGGGAAGGGAAAGGGTATGTGTAGGATCATGATGGGCCAAAAAGTGGTAATATGTAAATGATATGATGGCCCATGTAGCTGACCACTTTGTTTTACCCAAAATTGACGAAACGAAAAGGGTTTTTAAAGGAGATTCTCAACTTTCCACCAATATAAATTATGCTTTACTTTGAATTTAGTAAATAATTATTATTCATTTTTAATTTAAATTATGACTAAAGTCCTGATTGATAGGTTGATTGAAAAACATCTATAGCTTTCAAACGGTATCACATTTTTTGAATCTGAAACATGCTTCATATACTATAGGATTAAAAAATAAAAATTTAATTTCATGAAGTTTTGACTAAGTTAAGGTGGTCGACATACAAGTTTTAATATTTTTAAAAGTTGTAATAAAAAATCATAATTAAATATTTACTTGGAAAAAAATTTCAAAAAAATGCATGCATCGAACATGAGTCCTCTACTTATATCTAAAATCTTATAAAAAAATATTATCATTGTCTTGTGGTTAGGTGGTGACGGACACCCTTCTTTTTCCTGAAATTTAAGTACTGCATTGAAATTTCAAATTTTCACCAAATAGATTTTTATTTTTAAAATAAACCTAGTAGTTTAGAAACTACATTCAATTTTCTACAAATTCTACTCTTACATATATTTGAAATAATATAGATAACTTATTCAAATTTTTATGTCAAGTTGCCTAACTCTGATTTTTCTAATTTTTTTGCCACTTAAGGGCCTATTTTTTCCATGATGATCCTGCACATACCTGAAAAAGGAATTTAATATTCCTTGGAAGGATAAAAGGAATTAAAAATTCCTTGAGAGGTTGATTAGGCAAGTTAATGAAGGATTAGATAAGGGTTAGGTGGCTAAGAGATATTAGAGGCCAACTTGCAAAAGTTGGAGGATGTGACACATCCTAATTAAGGATTAGGCATGTGCACATCCCTAATGATGAGATTAGAAGATGGATTATGATTAGATAAAAATGATGGAGGATGGGACATATGAGAAATTAAATTTAAATGTGATATTTATTTAATTCATTTGATGAAAAGGAGGATTAAAGAGATAAGGTATTTATTTATTAATTAAATACCTTAGGGATTTGACATAATTAAGGATATTAATTAAATAATAGTGATATTACTTAATTAATGCAAATAAAGGGATGCTTAGACAAAAGGGGATAAATTTGGATAAATCAAGTGTCCAAATTTAGGTGTCTACAGTATGAACCATTGTCCACATTTCTTAATTAAGCCCATGGCATATGTGGCTATTCTGACATGAAGGGCATTTTGGAACAACCTTGGAATAAACATGAAGAGAGCATCATTTTCCCTTTTGTAGTTGGATGTCTTGTACTACAACTAGGGATATATATCCCAAATTCTATCTTTTCCCACTATTCCTTTGTAGCTCAAGCTCTTGTATCTTATTTTACTTGCCAACATATATACCAAATACGATGTCATGGTGAATTTATATGTTTCTTGCACACTTCTCAATTGTGCATCCAAGTTATTGCTTATGATCCTCACCCAATGGTAATGCTTATTAGCCACAATTTGTGTGATGGGGAAGAACATCCAAGATTGGAAGATGCGAGCTTGTTCAACTCCCATTACCCTACCCAAGAGGGTTATTATGTCATGGTACTCCATCTTGAAATCACTTTGATGCAATTGCTTGGGAAACTTGGAAAAATGAGGCTTTGGCTTTAGTATTCAGGAATTTCTCATGATCTACAAATCCCTGTTAGGATCTTCATCATAAAACTAGTTGCTTCACCAATGTTTATCTCCTCAATCAAGTGGTGATGTGAAGCAATATTGAAAACTTCTACAATGGATTTTTTGTGAGATTATCCATAACTCTCCCCTATGGCCCTATTATGATCCTTTTTCTAGAGTCATAGTGTTTTGTACATTCTAGAACTAGATTTGGGCATAGTTGTGTTAGAGGGAATCCTACTTCCTGCGCCAAACCAATGTGGGTGATTACTTGTGCTAGCTGAGTCGGTACATTGCCATACATTCTCTGATGGAAATCATCATAGTCCACGTGTCTAAGATTTGTGTCTCCAATCTTGGCCCAAGTTGAAGAAATCTTAGATTCAGGACAAATTCCTTTGAAATCACACTTCATTCTCTCAGCCCTCTTCTTCAATTCTTCTTGTACCAAAGCAACCTTCAACTTCTTATTGGGACTTAATTCACCCTGCATCTACAAAATAAACCATAATTACCCAGATGCAAATTCAATATAACATCATAAGATTTGTTAGTACAAATTGAACAATCTTTCTTGGTGCAAATCAAGGATACCACTATGAAATCCCAATGATAACACAAGAGGAATAACCTACTTCATCATCCAATTGAAAGATATGTGAATGAACCAATGTACCAACCAATCTATAAATTCACAATTGAAGTGCAAATACACACATTTTAAATGTCATTTCTAAGTCAAGGTGATAACATCAATTCATTAACAATGCATGGAAAATAACCCATTCAAAGGATGACATAACTCACTTTCATGAGACATGCATTCAAGTTAACCAACCCCATGAAACTTATCATTCAAATCCATGTACAATCCATCATTAATCACTTTGGAGTCACAAAGGCAATCATAGTGGGGGTCAGCTAATTCAAACAAGCTCAAATTTACCAGCTAGATTAAGGCTCAACTAATCTGAGCTAGCTTGGATTAGCTAAACTTCACTATATTGTGCACATTTTAACTTTCAATCTTTAGAAGATGAAATTTTTAATGCATTAAGGAATTTGGAGTGAGCTCGTGCATTGGGCATTCGACATTCGAAAGGATGGGTCAATATTTTTCCTAAGTGATGACTTGGTTTTATGCGAGATAGTGAAATCATGAATTGGTGGAAAGTTTAGCTAATCAAAGAGGGCTTAGATTATTCGGGAAAATTAGAGCTTTGATAATCCGAGCTACCTCAGATCAACCAAAATCTTCTTCAATTGCAAATTTTTTCGAAGTGTTATCTTTGTTTTGGACGATCACACAAAAAGGAAGGTTCATCCCTGGGGCCTTTGTTTGTTTATCACTTTGCACTAGTCATTTGAAATATTCTTGATATTGTCTAGCCATTTGAATCTAGCACACAAAGCTAGGTAACACACATTCAGGTTTAATATGAGTTGTTGTTTTGAGACCGATCAAAGCTACCAATACTAGGGCACACAAGCACGAATGCCTCCAAGACTTCAACATCAAAAGAAAGCAAGAAACACAAGGATAAACCATAATATTTTGATGACTTCCAAAAAACCAGATGGAAAAAAATTAGAACCCCCTCAATTCATGAAAATGGACTTGAGGGCACGAAATGACCAAAAGAACATCGATTTAAACTAAAACCCCAAACTTCAATCAATGATTAATCGCACAGGATCACCAACAAAATCCATTCAAAAATATCCAAAGACATACCTTAAATGGCCACACAATATGAAGAATGCGATGTTGAGCCGACAAGGAGCCTTCAAAAGCCCTAAAATGATCTCCAAGAGGGTATGTGCAGGATCATCATGGAAAAATCAGAGTTAGGAAACTTGACGTAAAAATTTGAATAAGTTATCTATATTATTTGAAAAATATGTAAGAATAGAATCTGTAGAAAATTGAATGTAGTTTTTAAACTACCATGTTTATTTTTTAAAAAATGAAATCTATTTGGTGAAAATTTGAAATTTCAATGCAGTAGTACTTAAATTTCAAGGAAAAAATAAGAAGTAGGTGTTTGTCTAACCACCCTAACCACAATATAATGATACTTATTTTTTATAAGATTTTAGTAATAAGTAGAGGACTCATGTCCGGATGTGATGCATATTTTTTGTAATTTTTTTCCAAGTAAATAATTAATTATGAATTTTTTATTACAACTTTTAAAAAATAAAAGAACTTGTATGTCTGACCACCTTAACTTGGTCAAAACTTCATGAAATTCAATTTTTCTTTTTTTTTAATCCTATATTATGTGAAACATAGAATGTGATACTATTTGAAAGCTATAGATATTTTTCAATCAGCCTATCAATCAGGACTTTAGTCGTAATTCAAATAGAAAATGAATAATAATTATTTATTAAATTCAAAGTAAAACATAATTTATATTCGTGGAAATATGAGAATCTCTTTGAAAAACCCTTTTCATTTCATCAATTTTTGGTAAAAAAATATCATTAGCCACATACCCTACAAATACCCATCATATCGCCACTTTTTGGCCCATCATGACCTTGCACATACCCAAGAGCATGCAAATTGAGAGCAATATCTTGATCCGAGGGAAATATGGAGGAGGAATTCTCTTAATCTATCAGTGGAAAAGTGCAAAATGAGGAAATGACCGACAAATTAGCCTTTTATTTCTAAAAAAAACTCATTAAAATTCACCATTAATGCTTGGTTGTATGGTTAGAGGGGTTTTGTGATTCAACAAGGGATTGGACTTGGCTAAACCAAGGGACCTCATATTAGCTAGCTATACTGAGGTTCAGCTAATCTGAGGTATGTCGGATCAACCAAAAAATTTCAAGACTTAGCTAATTTTCCTAAAAATCCAAAATTTCAAGTGCAGAGCCATTTCCTAAGAGCAAAGGCATCATTCAAATGTTGTAAAGAGAATCAAGATGTAGATTCAACGTGAAGCACAAGGGAAAAATGAGACCAAATCCAAAACACCCATCCCTTAAGGGGACAAAGTCGAAACCCTATGAAAAACACAAAAAGAAAGCAAAGCGAGAAAAGAGGGTCCTTGCCTTTAGCGGGGCATGTGTGCGAAAATTGTGCAACAAATGGTGACTCTGCTAGGGAAATGCTTCAAAGCATTTCAATGAAAAACTAGAATCAAGAACTGAGAAATCTAGTTTCAATCCTCACATCAAGTCATTTAACAGTAAAAGCTTCCAAGCCAATCAGACAAACTAGACCCTTCTTGTGCTGGAATCCTAGTATGTGCATATGTATTCATTGCCTTCCCTCAGCCATTGTAGAGAGCCAAGGTTAGAAAGGTGAATCTATGTAAAGATTATAACTTCAAAACCAACCTAGATGGAGCCTCACTGCTAGCCAGGCATCCATAGCCCCGACGAGGTCATCATTGTGGTTCTCCTAAACATAGCTTTACTACCAGCCAGGCATCCATAGCCTCGGTAGAGATATTCAAATACCCCTGATAAGTTGAATTTGGTTCTTTCATATTCATTATATATTTTTTCTTTCTTTCCTTTTTATGTTCTTTCCTTTTCTCCTTTCTTCAACCAGTGAACAATGAAGTTCATGCTCAGGGCTGAGAACCATAGTGGCGCTAAAGCAGAAATAAGATTTTTCACTCAACCAAGCCTTCCAAAGAACCCACAATAGCTTTAGGACTTTTAAGACATGTTCACGGATGTAAGACCCAAGCACATTCTAGAACTACTAATCCAAGGGCTCATTCACTTTAGCATTCAACACATATGACATTAAATGAAGGATTTATACCAGACTATCTTGGAAAGATTATAAGATTTTGCAAAATAAATACATAAAATAATACCTGATAACATAATGATTTTCATGCAAGCATTGAATTCCCAAGAAAGGATAGGGAAACCTCAAAACCAAACCCAAAACAAACCAAAACCAAAGCAAACCCACACCAAAACCAAAAGCAAAGAAAACACAAGGAAAGATAAAAGAAACCATAACCTAAACTAACTATTTAGAGGGGAAGAGGTATAAATAGCTCAAGATAGAAAGTAATGCTTCAGATATTGCCTATTGATAGGCAATGGAACGTCCTCTCCAGTGAGAGTCTTCAAACAAAAATAATTGTCTCCCAAAATATCTAAAATTTGGAAAGGGCCAAACCAAAATTTATCAAATTTTATGTGTTCTCCCTTCTTATCATGTTCTTTTTCCCAATATAGGACTAGGTCAGAGATTCTAAAAGCTTTCACTTGAGCCTTTTGATCAAATCACCTCTTAATGACACCTTGATGTTTAGCAAATTTTTCCAACACTTCATCTCTCTTTTCCTCAAGGTGTAGAAGCTCAGCCAGATGAGCCATGTCTATCCCCTTCATCATAATAATCATTAATAAACTATAAGGTGGGGATTTTTAGATGAATGGGAAACATAGGTTCAAAGCCATACACAAGGTGGTAAGGAGAGGTTCCTATGGAAGCCTTGTGTCTAGTATGATCTTCCCAAAGAGAAAATTTGAGTTGGGTGTGCCAATATTTTAGATTTCTTTCTAACAGTTTGTGGATGACTGTCAAAAGGTTCTTGTTTGAGGACTCAACCAAATCATTTCCTTGTGGATAGTAGTTGGAAGCAAACTTAATTCCATGATCAAGATCCCATCTAGAAAATTTCAACGAAGCAAATACATGACCATTATCACAAACTAAAGCAATAGGGCAGCCAAAGCGATTAATAATATGTTATTCAAGAAAATTGATTACCACCTCAAACATGCATTTTTTACAAGAAAGAGCTTCAATCCACCTAGTAAAATTATCACTGACAAAGAGAATGTACCTGTGGCTAGTAGGGGACGGTGGAATGATTGGACCAAAAAAGTCAAAACCCCACTATACAAATGGTTTTACCTCTATGACTGGGTGGAGAGGAAGGGTGGCATACTTCTCTCAGCTTGCTACAGTTCAACACAATTATCACTGACAAAGAGAATGTACCTGTGGCTAGTAGGGGACGGTGGAATGATTGGACCAAAAAAGTCAAAACCCCACTATACAAATGGTTTTACCTCTATGACTGGGTGGAGAGGAAGGGTGGCATACTTCTCTCAGCTTGCTACAGTTCAACACACATGGTAGGTTCTTCTACGGTTTTGCGCATCCTTGAATAAAGTTAGCTAGTTGAATCCTGCCTTTAGGATCTTATTTGCAGTGTTTGGTGCAAAGCCATGGCCTATGTCGTACTTGTCATGGAATTTAGTCATCACCCTTTCAACTTCCTCCTTTCCAAGACAGTGCAGGTAAATCCCCTCATGATTTTTCTTGTATAAAATTTCTCCTTTCAGCATGAAACCATAGATTTTCAACTGTAGAGATCTCCATTGATCTGTATTGAGTTGATCAGGGCATTGCTGATTCAAGATATAGTAAATAATGTCATCATACCATCCCCCTTGGAGACAAATCCTGAAGGTGGTAGTGTTGGGTCGTGAGATCAGGTCCCATTTCTGCCATAGTGTTAATTAATCCTTGCCCTCTCACCAGCTTCATGGGTTGTATCTTGATGTCATATTCTTGCAGCATTGTAACCCACTTTGCTCTTTGTTCTCCTAGTTCATTCTACATCAATAGGAGCTTGAATGCAAGGTTGGGTACTATGGCATAAACTAAGTTATTCCTTAGGATGTAATGTGTGAACTTCTTCACACCTTACCAAAGCATAAGCTTGCTTTTCTATACTAGGATATATCAACTCTGTATCCTTTAATGGAGCACTCATGAAGGGTATGGGGGGCTCACTCCCTTGGTCATATTTCTAAGTCAACATGCCTACATAGGAGTGATTAGATGCAAATGAATATATGTAGAAAGGCTTGGCATAATTACCAATACTAGGGCTTCAACTATTTCCCTCTTAATTTCTACAAAATCCTCCTTTGCTTCAACACTTCATTCAACTTTTGCATCTTGTTTCAACATGGAATTCAATGGTTTGACTATTTCTGTGAAGCCAGTAATGAATTTTCTAACAAAATTAATTTTCTCGAAGAATGATTTCATCTCTTTCTTGTTGGTTGGAGGTTGAATCTTCAATATAGCTTCTATTCGTTCTAGATCAATGGATATACCCTTCTCCGAAATAACATGACCTAGAAATTTTCCTCAATTACTCCAAAGATACACTTCTTATGGTTAAGTGAAATACCAAATTCCCTACACCTTTGGAATACTCTACACAAGTCTATAATATGATCACCATGTTTCTTCAAGAAGACAGTCAAATTAACCATGTAGATAATAATGCACTTACCAATGATGTTATTAAAGGAAATTCCCAAGGCCCTTTGGAAGGTTGCTCTAGCATTAATCAATCTGAAAGGCATCCTTCTATAAGCAAAAGTGCCCCACTTTGTTTTGAAAGCACTCTTATGTCTTTCTTCATATTTCACCATGACTTGATTGTATCGAGAATACCCATCCAGAAAAGACATCATTTGTGATCCATTCACAATCTGCAACACTTCATCCTGTGATTAGATTGGATAGTTGTCTTTCTCTAATGCACAGTTGAGATTTCTAAAATCAACACATAATTTGATTTCTCTGTTCTTCTTCCTCACTGGAACTAGGTTAGAAACCCAATTTGAGTGCCTAACTAGAAATATGATACGGGCAGATAATAACTTTGACACCTCCTTGTGGATGATAGGTTCCAATAAGGCATTAATCAGTCTCTTTCTTTTTTTGAATGGTTTGGTAGTTGCCTTGAGGGGAATGGTGTGTGTAATAATTGAAGTGTCATATGTCTTCGAGTCTTCATAACTCTAAGAAATTACATATTGATATGTGTGTAATGCATCAACGATTCCTCTCTTCTCCTCTGAGGTACGTACCTTTCCAACGAAAATATTCTTAACATCATTTGGAGTTCACACTCACTATTAATGGATTCCTTATTTTCATGTTGCTCCTAATCTTTTATCCTGTCCAGATCAAAGATTCTCTCCAGCTGCACCATCCCTCTTGGAATAGTGTTGGCCTTTAGATTTATGACCCCTTCTAGGTCCATTTCTACCTCTTGAGGCTCTGCTTCATCAATTACTTGAGAGGTAAAGAAATCAGAGCTTGTGATAAAATATAGGATATGCTTATCATCTTCAAACACTTGAAAATTGAGTACATTATCGGGCACTGATGGTACTAGCATGAGTTCTATAGTAAACTTCCTCAAACTTGAAAGTGATAAGGGTTATAGTGTACTAGCTGCTTGGGATAAAACATTTGTAGTTTGGTTCTTGCTACAAGTTATCAATTGAATGTCAAATGCATCAAAACCTTTAATAAGATCCCACACTCTATGTTTGTAGTTAGTCATCCTTTTATCATGATAGGAGTATTGTTTTCTAACTTGTCTAACTACCAACTACGAATCTCTGAATACTTACAGAATCTTAACCTTCCTGAATGCCATAAGCAATCTATAAATTAAAGCATCATATTTAGCTACATTGTTGGTACACTAGAATTGGAGTCTATGGGCTAGAAAGAAGGTTTTACCTTTAGGGATAATTAGCTCAAATCTAGCTCTTGCACCTTGCTTTAATTTTGATCCATCAAATCTCAGTGACCAACAATCAAGAATTCCTGAATTTATTGATCTGTCATTTGTTTTACTACTACTTGGGGGTTCTTTAGGATGCATTGAACCTTTACCTTTAACATCATTCTAGACACTTTTCACATTTATCCTAATAGCAGGAGTTGAATTGACACATCTCTATATTTGCTCTACTATTGTTTGGCACAAGCAACATTCTAGCTCTAAGTGAGAAGCATTATGGACTCTACACCAATTCGAGAGAAGTAGCTCCTCAAAATTCATATCCCTTCCCAATTGAATCTAATCTTCTATGTATTTCTGGATAAATTCTTGAAAGTTATCCAATAGGCTGGTCGTGCCCACAAAAGAATATAAAAGTCACAGAAAATCCTAACCTGGGAATTAGACTTTCCAGCAGGCGACTAACATCTTCTTATGGTCATTCATTTACTTTTTCAAACTAGGGAACGTATACTTGAAATGGAGCAGCATTATATGTGCACTAAGAACCAATTTTAGTCACGATTTACTAAAAATAAATGCGTGAAAGGAATTCTACTTATGCTATAGGAATGTAATGTAAATATTTCTTAACTTAAGCATAACTTAATCAAAGTAGACATCACGACAACTGTTACTTAAGAAACAAACTATGAACTGGCCTTATGCTGTAGGAACAAACATAAGAATGGATTTTCAATGCTGCAGGAACAATATAAGACTGAGTTTGCACTGAAACTTTCCAGAATGAAATCTAACTTATGACCAATAGAAGATAAAAAACTAACTAACTATAGATACTTACTAAGTGGGCCCCCTTAGCAAGCATCAACTAGCTATGCAAGAATTGAACTCAGAACTTCATCAGCTTTTATTCATAAACTTAGAATGATATACATTGTTCTGCTCATATGAAAACTAACACAAAACTCTATCTCTTATCATAGTACTAACTCTTACATTTTCTACTTCTCATTATCATACTAACTTTTACATGCTATTCTTGCTCACTCGTGCAGGAGGAACACTTATTTAAACCAGAAAAGCAACTAACTAACTAAAAGAGAAATACGTGAACATAAAATGTATCCTGAAACCGAGGAAAAAACTTCTCATAAATGAAAGCATATTCGTTCAACATGATCCAGAGAGAATTTAACATTCCACTCTTCCTAGATTAATGATCAAAGTTTCTTCCCAATGACCCGGTTAGAAAATCTTCACTGGAACAACTTCCTCAATGTTTTGCAGGAAATGGACTTTACCGCAGGGCCGAGATCCACTGCGCTTGACTCGTTCATGCTCCCTTCAACAACCTGCGATGGACAAGGTGACAGAGGTGAAAGAAAGCATGCATGGCAAACAACATGATACATTCATTAATCACATATTAAATCTATTTCATTATTCAAAAACTATATGCATTATACCAGTCATTCGGAAAGTCAAACAGGGTAATTAATAAGACACATCGAGATGTTAGGCTACAGGAATATAGGAATGTATTGCTATAGGATACTACCCATTTTTAGATAAAAAATCTTTAATCACATAGTTAAAACATCCATTAGCAATAAGAGTAGAGATATTAAAAATACATCATGATACTCAAATTATGAGCATATCCTGAGCTCATCATCTGCCCCCTACTTAACCTAATAATGGTCCACTAGCATTAAGTTTCCTTGTTTCCCTATAATCCGTAGGAGCAGTATGGCTTTTTGGCATAGTCCCAAATTTATAATAGAAACCTCTGAAATTTTGCCATCTTTCATATCTGAGGGTTTTTGTATCCTTATTAACATTTGTAGCTCGATAGGGATAAAGTGGCCACATTAAAACTGAAGGTCGAAATGTTATTGGAAACCATAACTCGATCCTCTTCTGAAGACCAAGCTATATGTACTTCTCTGTCCTTCCAAGGGCTGCTACAAAATTCAAGGGACTATGTGGCTCAGATTTCCTTAGTCCAACAGTCAATTTCTCCCATCTCTTTTCAATTCTGGAAGAGGAAAGCTTCCAAAACATATATGGTTGGCTTTTGAATTCCTCATACACTTGCTTTCTAACATCAAATATTTTTACTCTTTCTACTTGATTGTTGAACCCATATGTAATAGTGATCCAAGTTTTCAGCATTGTGTAGGGATCTATGCTTTATGATCGCAGTGGTATAGGCTCATCCCTTTCAGCTTCTTCATAGGTTTCCAATTGTCTGCCATAATTGGTTTCATTGGCTGCCCATGACATAAGTGATCTCAAATGAATATCACCAATATAAAGAAGTGGATTCCACTCTGTTTCAGAGGGAATTATCAATCCATGCAAATAAAATTCACATAAAGAATTCTTTAGCCAATTAGGAGCCACTTGGTATGCATCATAAAATTCTTTGGCTATATGAATAATAGGATCTAAATTCCTTGAAATTATCATTAATTGAAACCAAGGAAATTGTTCCTTTAGGCACATGGCATAGACTCTAGGCAGTGGTCTACACTCCAAAATCTTACCAGTTATTTTCATCATTTCATCCATTTTCTTTTTCATCTCCTAGATTTCTTGTTTCTTCCTTTCAATTTATCTCTTCAGTTTCTTCTTCTCTTCCTCCCAAAGAATTTGTTGAATTTCAGTCTTGGCTAAGTGGCGGAAACTCAAGGTTTGAAATGTGACCGGTCTCCATGTGGTCCTAAGGTATTCCAAAAATTCAATAAAAAATGTCTTCTTATAAACCACCATTGCCTGACGAGTTACAAGGGGTAACGATGTGTCATTGGACACTTCTAATTGTTCAATTTTTTCTTCCTCTTACTGCAAGAAGAATTCTTGTTGTTGTGTAGGAGGACATTGTACTTCCTCAGAAATTTTCCTAGCTGCCTCAGCCAAGTCATCAAGACTTGGCATTCCCCTTTCATTACTATCATGTTGTGCTTCATCAACTTCGATTGGCTCATTTTGTATGTCCTTAGAAACAATAGGTGGGCTATGTGGAACATTCTCAAGTACATCCTGAGAATCATCATGACTGAGTTCTTCAGATTCCTCATAAATTATTATAACTTCAGGTTGAGTAGTTGTTGAGGTGACTTTATGTTGTTTGCTTGCTGAAACTCTTTTTGGCAATGTGGCAGCTATAGGAGGCATTATCGTGGCTTTCCTCTTCTTGACTTGCCTAGAGGGTTCAAATTCAATAAAAGAAGATGAGGTGAAACTGCAATGGCAATAGGTGTTACTGCAGGAGGAACTACTACAGGAGAAGGTGTTGTAGGAGAGGGACACTATTGTCTTTGAACATGAGGGTCAGACTCAGGGGTTTGCTCTTCCCTAGATGAATCTCCTACCTTCATTTTTCCTTTTTCTCTTCTACTAGGAGACCTGGTCTATACTTTGGTAGAGGGTTCTGGTGTGGAGGCCATAGGAATAGATGTTGTAGGGGTAGGTGCTGCAGGGATTGCTCTAGGAGGTTCTGGAAGTTGCAGACCCTTTTGGGAAAAAAATTCTTTCCAAGAAAGGGGTGAGACATCCCTTAGGGAACGCTCAATCAATAGTTTAATGAGGGCATGATGAGCAATAGATTTGTCCCTTCCCCTCTGGGTTTCACGGGCACTTTGTTTTAAAAGATTTAACAAGAAATTTGGGACATTAACAGCTAACCCATGCCTCATATGGCTCAATAATTTAAAATGGTAGGAATGTAAATAAGAGAAACATCCCTCACAGGTTAAGTGCTTGATTATAAATGCAACATATTCTGAATATGGGAAGGGAAATGACACTCATTTGCATCCTTGTTTAGAGACCTCCAAGGGTCCATCAGTTGGTACTACAAATTCTGCCCTAGCAGAAACATCTGAAGAGAAATTTTCTCCTGCTGCAAGAAGCCCGGTTACTTCAACAATTCGTTCTTCTGTTACATTCACTGTTAGACCCCATACTGAAGCTTCCCCTTCTGAAAGAGTTCTTAAAAATTCACCAGTAGCTTCCTCATTGAAATAATCTAACCTTAGAAAATAGTTTAGCCAACCACAATTACTAAATGCCTGAACTGTTTGAGGATTCTGTGTTAAGAGCTCATAAGCTACAGGCTCATATCTTACTAATTGACAACCCATATTCACAAATTACCTCTGCTGAGATTCCAAAAAGTCAAAAATTTTCTAAAAATTTCAAAATAAAATTCTTCTGCTCTACTTATTTTTTCTTCTTGATGTCCTACCGTCACTTTCTCTTCTTTTCCAAGAATGACTCGAAAGATAATTGCATGTAATGATTATTAGGAACTACTCATTTGAAGTAATTAATATTATTTAGATAAAACACGCAGCCATATTTGGAAAGTACAAGAAGAATAAAAATATCTTATTAGTTGTGACAGCGACATAAGAAAAGGTTTGAAATGGATTATCCCGCCCCCTACTTAAATTTTGACGTGTCCACACATGTGCGAAAGGATAGGCAAAAAATAGGTGATAATGACTGATATGTACATAGCAGTTGATGAATTAATGAAATAAATAAACAATGTGATAACAAAAGATATTGCGTACCTTTTAATTAATGCTCGTACGTGTTGGGAAAGATCACAACGCACCATGAAATGACGGCTAGAATAGAAACCATGAATGAGGGCGGTACAGCAGGGTGGATGACGTGGAAGAAAAGGGAATGAATGGTGGTGATGGATGAAAAGCAGAGAAAGTGGCTCCCTTAAAAATGAAACCTGGGTATGTGCAGGATCATCATGGAAAAAACAGGCCCTTAAGTGGCAAAAATTTTAGAAAAATCAGTGTTAGGCAACTTGACGTAAATATTTGAATAAGATATCTATATTATTTCAAAAATATGTAAAAATATAATCTATAGAAAATTTAATGTAGTTTCTAAACTAGTAGGTTTATTTAAAAATAAATAAAATCTATTTGGTGAAAATTTGAAATTTCAATGTAGTACTTAAATTTCAGGAAAAAATAAGAAGTAGGTGTATGCTGACCACCTAACCATAATAAAATGATAATATTTTTTATAATATTTTATATATAAGTAGAGGACTCATGTCTAGATGTGATGCATATTTTTTTTATAATTTTTTCCAAGTATATAATTAATTATGAATTTTTTATTACAACTTTTAAAAAATATAAAAACTCGTATGTCTGACCACCTTAACTTGGTCAAAAATTCATGAAATTTAATTTTTCTTTTTTGAATCGTATAATATGTGAATCATAGAATGTGACCCATGTTTTGGATTCAAAAAATGTGATACCGTTTGAAAGTTATAGATGTTTTTCAATCAGCCTATCGATCAAGACTTTAGTCGTAATTCTAATAGAAAATGAATAATAATTATTTATTAAATTCAAATTAAAGCATAATTTATATTGGTGGAAAGCTGAGAATCTCCTCTAAAAACCCTTTTCATTTTATCAAATTTCGGTTAAAAAAAAGTCGTCAGCCACATACCCTACAAATACCCATAATATTACCACTTTTTGGCCCATCATGATCCTGCACATACCCACCTTTATTATGGGCATGCAATGTGGAATTCAAAGAGATGTTGTAGGAGAAAGACCGAAGCCTTTCACTGCAGGAAGCCCGGTGGATGCATTCGAAACAAACTGTTGCATAAACTCTTCTTTGGACGCTGGTTTATGATACAACCGAAGATGGTGTCCATTAACTAGTAGCTTGAATCGAACTGGATCTATTGTAGCCAACTGTACTGAGCCATTATCAAACACATTTTTGATTTCATAAGGACCAAGCCATCATGTGGTTAGCTTACCTTCATTTTCCTTGTACGTGGAATCATAGAGCAGTGCCCAATCACCAGAAGAGAATTGCTTAGTTCAAATGTGATTGTCATGCCATTTTTTTCTTTGTTGTTGGATAGTTTTAGTATGCTGAAAGGCAACTTTCCTAATCTCATCCAATGCATTTAGCTGTAGGAGGCGTTCCTTTTGAGCCTTAGAGATATCAATGTTAAGTTGGAGAGCAGTCCTCAAGGTTTTATGCTCAAACTCTATTGGTAACATGGCAGTCTTACCATAGAGTAATTCAAAAGGAGTAAACCCTATAGTTGTTTTCCATGTTGTCCTATAGGCCCAGACTACTTCAGGAAGGTGACTGCTCCAATCCTTCTTGTGTAATTGGACTATCTTTGTAAGGATTACCTCAATTTCTTTGTTGGTAACCTCTGCCTGACCATTGGCTTGAGGGTGATAGGGGCTAGACATTCTGTGCCTGATCTTGTAATCATTCATCAATGCAGTGATTAAGTTGGATGTAAACTGAGCTCCTTGATTAGTAACAAGTTCCCTTGGGACTCCAAACCTTGTAAAAATTTGCTCATATAGGAAATCAACAACTTTATTGTCACGGACATGTGTCATTGCTTTTACTTCCACCCACTTGGTTACATAATCAGTACACACCAAAATGTATGATTTCCCATTGGATGGGGATCAATAGGCCCAACAAAATCCATGCCCCACTTGTAGATTCAGGGGCATTTCATCAGACCTTGTTGGTCTCCCCATGCGTTGACATCTGTCACATTTCCTTGTGTAGGTTGCAACATCTTTGTGTAGTGTGGGCCAATAGTACCCTATATTAAGCACTTTCATAGTTGTTCTCTTAGCTACAAAATGCCCACCACAGGGCTCATCATGATAGAAATACAAAATGTCATAGGTCTCATCTTCCTTAACACATCTTCTCATGACTTGGTTAGGTCCTATGTAAAATAAATATTCTGCAATCCACCAACAATTTCCTTTCCTTTGGTGAGAAGTGAGCTGGAATCTTATTTGCTGCTAAATAATTTGCAATATATGCATACCATGGAGTTTGAGTAGTAATAGAAAATAGATCTTCATCAGGAAAGCTATCATCAATTACCTCAGGAGTGGTAGGTGTACTTATTTGTAGTCTTGACAAGAAATCAGCCACTACATTAGCCCGACCTGGCTTATCAATAATTGTGATATCAAATTCCTGCAACAATAGGAGCCATCTTGCTAATCTGCCAGATATGGCAGGCTTATTCATGAGGAACCTTATTGATGCATGATCTGTATGAACAAATATTTGGTAACCAGTCACATAATGTCAAAACTTGTTCAGGGCATACACAACTGCTAGCAATTCTTTCTCTGTGACAGTATAGTTTAATTTAGGGCCTTGAAGATTTTTGCTAATGAAATATATGGCATACTCAATAGAATTCTCTTTTTGTCCTAAAACTACCCTTATGGCACAATCATAACCATCTGTGTGTATATGAAAAGGAAAACTCCACTTCAGTCCCTGAAGAATAGGTTCTTGAGTAAGTAAATTCTTAATCTACAGGAAAGATTTGTCATAGGCCTTAGTCTAGGTAAATTCAGAATCCTTTGCCAATAAGACATATAATGGACTGACTATTTTGCTGAAATTTTTGATGAATCTTCTATAATATCCAACATGTCCTAGGAAGCTTCTAACATCCTTTTGTTTCATAGGTGTTTGCAAAGTTAGAATAACTTCAATTTTTGCAGGATCAACTTGAATTCCCGCTTGAGAGATATGATGGCCTAAAACAATTCCCTCTTGCATCATCATAAAACATTTCTCACTATTCAAAGATAAATTTTGCTCCTTACATCTTTTCAACACTTTTTCCAGATTGGATAATGCTTCTTCATTAGTAAATCTATAAGTAGTGAAGTCATCCATGTAGATTTCCATAGAATCATGAGAAATGTCAACAAAAATACTGATGACTGCCCTTTGAAATAATGCAGTTGCATTACACAATCCAAAAGGTAAGAAAGAGTAGGAAAAAATGCCCCATGGACTGGTAAAAGTTATTTTGTCTTGATCCTCAGGGGTAATTCTAATTTGATTATACCCACTATATCCATCCAAAAAGGAGAAATACTTTTTACCAGACAATGAGTCTAGAACTTGGTCAACAAATGGTAGTGGAAAGTGATCCTTTTTAGTTGCTGTGTTCAGCTCCCTGTAGTCTACACAAACTCTCCATTTTCCACCTTTTTTAGGAACAATCACCAATGGAGACACCCATTGACTGTCTGAAATAGGGTAGATAAAACCAGCCTCAAACAATTTCTGGAGCTCTGTTTTAACTATTTCCCTAAGTGCTGGGTTTATCCTTTTTTGAGGCTGCCTGACAGGTGAACAATCTTCCTTAATGTAGATCCTATCAGTATAAAGTTGAGGATTTATTCCCTTCATATCCCCATAGTCCCATGCAAAAGCTTTGTGTTGTTCTTGCAACATTATAACTAGAGCACCTTGTTTAGATTGAGATAGCTTATTATTGATATTCAGACAGTGGCCTGGAGAAATTTTTACTTGCTTGATAAGATCATTCATGGAGGCTATTGATAAAGGTGGTGTTTTTATTTCATATGGAAGAAAATTATAATAAACTATAGGAGATTCAGTTGACAGGCTATCAGAATTCAGTTGCTGCAGGAAACACTACTAAAGACAATTATCTGGAACAAATGGGCTACTCATATCAGAGTTAGACTACAAAATGTGTAAAAGTAGGTCATCCTCACTCTACAGCTGGGAAAATGGATTAGTTTCCAGCATCATTAGTTGAGCCAATGAATTGACTTCTTTAGTTTCCTCTCCTAAATCTGGCCAAATTGGTTGAGACAAGTCTGGTTGAGGCTGACCAGGTGGGTATAAAGCCAATTTCTTTTTTAACTGACCATTAGAAATTGTCATGTCTCCTGAATGACATCCTATAAAAGCATCAACTATGGCTAACCATGGTCTACCTAGGATGATAGGATATCCTCCCAAAGTTTCCTTAGTGGACAATATGATAAAATCTACTGGGTATTCCCAAGACTCAAGGATGACAATAACATCTTCTACCATTCCATCAGGTTTTACAGTGGAACTATTGGCAAGCTGCAGGATGGTAGGTGTTGACCGAATGTTTAAGATATTCAAATACTCCATTGTATTCTTGGTCATTACATTGATGGTTGCACCAAGGTCAATCAAAACATTCTTCACTATCTGGCCATTAATATTTATTTGTACCACAGGTCTCCCAGGGTCAGTATATTTTGGAATGACTACCTTCCCTAACATAATATCTGCCAACTGTCCTAGAACATGGATAGTTTGGGATCATTTTTCTTTTTTCCTGGTTTCTTTAAACATGCCTTCTTAATGGCTTTTCTATAAATTGGGACATCTTTAATGGCTTGAAAAAGGGGGATTTGAATGTGTACATTCTTTAGTTGATCCAAAATATCAAAGGTAGGCTCTTCCATAGACTTGGATGGAGTAATTTGCAATCTTTGAGGAAAAGGTGGTTTGGCATGATGTTGCAGGACAGGCTCCTTAGAGACAGTATCAAATATAGGTATATGTTCTGCAGGATCAGTAGGTTGCTTAGAGGCAAAGTTTGGAATCTCTGTTATTACAAGCGGCTATGGAGCAGGGAGAGTGGTTCCTAACCTGAGATGGATATCATGAATATCCAGGGCATAAGCTGGATACTGATTGGCTTCTACAAAATACATAGGCTATTGTTGTTGCTGTTGCTTATTATTAGGATTTGACAATGGTTGAGTAGGCATAGAGGTTTGTTTTGAAGGGCCATTATTTGTTGCAGGTGCTACAAGAGGTGGCATGAGGGCCTGAGGTTGTGGTTGTTGAAACTACAGAGATCTAAGGGATTGGTTCTGCCACTGTTGTGGACTTCTCCATTGAGGATTCTACTGCCAGTTACCTTGGGGTGGAGTCCATTGTCCTTGTGGCTGTTGCCAACCTCCTTAAGGAGATTTCCATTGAGGACTCTGATAGTTAGGCCAATGTGATTGAGAAGTATTCTAGGGTGGTGATGGGCCATTGGTTATTGTAATTAGAATAAGGATTACCAAAATTCAAAGGGTCTTGAGGCATACCTTGTCTTTGAGCCCATGGTCGCCTTTGTGCGATGAAGAATACTTGGTTATCATCACTCTCTACCATCTTAAAGTCAGTAGGTAACTATTTAGCCTCCAGATTAGCCACAATCTTACATCTGTAGTCCTATTTCTTCTATCTACAATGTGGACAAAACTTAGCCAAGATTGCTTCAGCTTCCTCATATTTTTTCTGATCTTGCATAGTATCCAACTGTGTAGCCATATTTTTTATGATATCCTGCTTGAAATCAGATAGCAAATTTGTGATATCCATCCATGAAACTCCATTAATAGAAAACTTTCCCACTGTGGATTGATGACCTCTACCCTTCTTAACAATTTCTCGAGAGTAGTTGAAACATATTTTCTTGATATCATCCCAAGGCAGTTGGGTTATATCACCTCCTCCCATCAGGTCTAGGGTATCTATACAGGTATCACTGATTCCCCTTAGAAAAAGTAGATTCCTTATTGAGAGTATGGTCTGAATTCTTTTTTAGGGAAAACAAGAATCTTGAGATATAGTCTTCCAGGCTTTCATCCTCCTTTGTTGAATTCTGAATATATCATCTCCCTTACTACCACTCTTACAATATTCTTTGTATTTCTCAATAAATTTTGTTTGCATGACTGCCCAACTATCAACAACACCTCTTCCCAAACTCATGAACCATCTAAGAACTCCTTCCTTCAAAGTAGAAGGAAATAACTTCAGCCTATGAGCATCTGAAGTGTAATCATAGCTGTGATAGAGGATGTCAAACTCAAACAAGAAAGTGTCTAGGTCCTCTGTAACTAGTCCATAGAACTTGGAAAGTAATGAAGAAGGAATATTTTTAAGGTTATCATTATCTTGTTGAGCAATGATGGGGAATTCAAAAGCAGGAGGTCAATTAGGTGGATTACGTGCCATATTTGCTTGATGGAGTATTAGGGCAAATGGATTTTCTTCAGGTTTTTCATCAGCTGGGTCAAATGGCAATTGAACAAATAGGTTTTCAGCAAATGGATTGATAGCTTGGTCTCCTTCTTCCTCAAATAGATTATAAGCTAGTTTAGGATTGTTATCAATGAATGGAAGGTTAGGAAGGAATCTTCCCAGAGCATCTTTTCTTATATGCATGCAATAGAATGAACTGTAACTTGAAGGAATTTTTCAATAACAAACTAAAATACTACTAACAGCGACTATGATAGTTTCTTAGATTGACACCATCCCCGACAACGACGCCAAAAATGGTCACACCCACAAAAGGCTATAAAAGTCATAGAAAATCCTAACCCAAGAATTAGACTTTCCAATAGGTGACTAACATCTTCTTATGGTCATTCATTTACTTTGTCAAATCAGGGAACATATACTTGAAATGGAATAGCACTGTATGTGCACTAAGAACCAGTTTCAGTCACGATTTACTAGAAATAAATGTGTGAAAGGAATTATACTTATGTTACAGGAGTGTAATGTAAAGCTTTCTTAACTTAAGCATAACTTAATCAAAGTAGACATCATGACAACTGTTACTTAAGAAACAAACTATGAACTGGCCTTATGCTATAGGAACAAACATAGGGATGGATTCCCGATGCTGCAGGAACAATATAAGACTAAGTTTGCATAGAAACTTTCTATAATGAAATCTAACTTATGATCAACAAAAGATAAAAAACTAACTATAGATACTTACTAAGTGGCCCCCCTTAGCAAGTATCAACCAACTATGCAAGAATTGAACTCAAAACTTCATCAACTTTTATTCATAAACTCAGAATGATATACATTGTTTTGCTCATATGAAAACTAACACAAAACTCTATCTCTTATCATAGTACTAACTCTTACATATTCTGCTTCTCATTATCATACTAACTTTTACATGCTATGCTCACTCACTCGCATAGGAGGAACACTTATTTAAACCAGAAAAGCAACTAACTAACTAACAGAGAAAGACGTGGACCTTAAATGTATCCTAAAACTGAGGAAAAGACTTCTCATAAATGAAAGCATATCCATTCAACACGATCCAAAGAGAATTTAGCATTCCACTCTTCCTAGATTAATGATCAAAGTTTCTTCCCAACGACCTGGTCAGAGAGTCTTCACTGGAACAACTTCCTCAATGTCGTGTAGGAAATGGACTTTACTACAGGGCCGAGATCCACTACGCTTGACTCGTTCATGCTCCCTACAACAACCTGCAATGCACAAGGCGACAGAGGTGAAAGAAAGCATGTGTGGAAAACAACACGATACACTCATTAATCACATATTAAATCTATTTCATTATTCAAAAACCATATGCATTATACTAGTCATTCAGAAGGTCAAATAGGGTAATTAATAAGACACATCAAGATGTTAGGCTGCAGGAATATAGGAATGTATTGCTATAGGATACTACCCATTTTCAGATAAAAAGTCTTTAATCACATAGTTAAAACATCCATTAGCAATAAGAGTAGAGATATTAAAAATACATCATGATACTAGAATTATGAGCATATCCTGAGCTCATCATAGGCTAAGTTGACCATCTTCCTGGTCATCAATCTCCTCCACTGATTCAACCAATGCCTCAGTATTGTTGGATTATGATGTGAGCTCTACTGGAGCACTCTGCAACATGAATATTTCTTCTTCCTTTGATTCTGAAATAGGTGCTAGCAACACGCAATTCCACATACTAACTTCTGATACTAATATTTCATTCCAAGTATTATGATATTTAGTAATTACGTACTTCATTCTAGGTTCTCTTTCAATCCTAATTTGATTTGGTACTCCCTTCCACGAAAGCCACATATGAGAATGATCTATTGATAGATATCCATTTAATACCTTGGTGAAATATCTACCTAGGATCAAACCATAAGTGTTAAGGATATATGCCACCTGAATATTAATAACTTGCTAGATTCTAGGATCCAAAGCAATCTGCATGGGAGTCATGTTTAATTCCCCTACCACAATTACCTCTATTTTATCCAACTGAGTGACCTTCTTTTGAGAGAGTGAGGGGGTAATCCCTAGGGATATTTAGATAGAAAATGGCATAAAATTCATGGAAGCCTTTGAATCTAGCAGACAATTATTTAAATTCTTCTCAAAAAGGAAAACAAAAATTAGAAAAGGGTGAGTTTTTGTTCTACCTTGAAAGAGACTTAGCTGAGTGTCAACTTGTGCCACTTGACTCTTATCTTTTTCTTTCCCTTTATCTCTAGACTACACTTGGGATTTGCCCTGATCTTTTCAAACTTGAGGGCTAAAGGTATTTCTAGCAACTTCACTAGTTACTTTTCTTGAGGGACTATATTAGGCCTAAAGGATCCTAGGACTGTATTTCTGATAACAGGAACTCTTAACAAATCCAAGGTAGAAAGTCTTACCTTTAATTTCTTGAGTTGTTCAGCCATTTAGTCACCTAACTGCTCCATGTTCATATAAATATGAGCATCCTTGGGATGATTTATCAGCTTCTCCTTGCCCTCATCAATGTTCTACCCCTTGGAAGGTTTAGACTATCCTTTTGAAAAGTATTGTGTAGGCACATGGGGATAGGATGGATTATTACTGGAATTAGGGTTGGGAGGTGTTGTGAAGCTGTTCAGAGGGATAGAAGTAGTGAATGGAACTCTAGCCTATGGGCCTTTAGTTAGCCTACTCCTCAAGTCATACTTTCTTGTAGGCTGTTGAAACATCTGTACTTCCTCAATACTAACTTCCTCCCCATGAAAGGGACCATTGTCATTTTCATTGCCTTTATTGAATAATTGTGAAATTTCATCTCCATTATATACTTATTCTTTCTTGCCATCCTAATCACTTGATTCTTCTTCAGGCCCATTCTCTTCACTTCATGGGAAAGGGGCATGATTCAACACCAATACTGAGGAGTCATAAAGTGTGGATGGTACTAACTCCTGATTATTGGAATTTATTTCAACCTCATAATGGAAGATGGATGCAACAGTCTAAAACTAAGGGCAATCCAAACCATAATGTTGACTTTTCTTGTGAAACCTACACCATCTAGATAAAGTTTCCTCTACTAGATACAAACCACTTGGGGGCTTCTCTTGATTATGAGGTTGATCCAATGGAGTGGAGACATCTCCATTATTCAGCCTTGTGTTCCATGTCTTGTTCTGCCTAGGTGGTTGTCTTCTTTCATATCCTTGTCTAGTTGATGGTCTTTTGTCATAATGTTTCCCAGCTTGTTTTTCTCTATTAAATTTCTACCCATATCCTTGCGTAGAATCTCTTTTTTCCCTATTGTAATTAGATTGCATATTCTTCTAAGCAGCTTGAAGTTGAGTATTTTGATTTATCAGATAGGTCACTTCCAAATTTAGTTTCTTCACTAGTTTAGTTAGCTCATCCAACCTCTCTTTGTTAGAGTTAGTATAAGGCTGTGAATTCGCATTGTTCTGAGGGTACCCAGATGCTACTCCTGAACTCATGGACTGGTTCAACACCTCGGAATTCTATAAGTATGAGGGGAAAATAGCTTGTTTCTATAGATGGAGAGGTTGATTGACACTTGATTGCACAGATATGTGGTCATTGGTGGGGCTCGATTCATTAGAGGACTTGGATGTGGGACTAAAGGCAGTTGTGGAACTGGGTTCATAATGGGGGTATGGTTAGTCAACACTTGATTGAGAGCTTGGATTTTTCCTAGGTGAGCAGTGGGTCCCAATGATGGCAAGGGTCCAGAAAAATGTTGTCTCAAATCAGTACTAACCTTTACTACCTCTATATATGCCCCAATCAAGCTATTCAGAGGGTTAGGTCTCCACTTTAGAAAAGTGGTTGTAAGGTTGTCAAGGGCTTCATAATAGACTTCTAAAGTTGTGGGATCATCTACAACATAAGGGGCTTGCAATTTAGTATACAAGAAATGAAATATATTATTAAATGACCCTATAGGATCATTAAATTCTCTTTTAACCTTGGTGAATTGTAGATACAACACATTAGCACTAATGGGCATTTTAAACTTCTACAGAAATGCATTCTCTAGTTTAGTCCAATTATGAATTGACCCAATAGGTAGATGGTTGTACCAATAGAAGGTATCTTCCCTTAGGGATTAAGGGAAGAGTCTATGTGCAACATCTTCATGATTGATTCCCCTATCTCTGATGCAAGTCTGAAAAATCCTGATGTGTTCGTCTGTTGTCCTATTGGGTTCATTAATATGAAAGAGCAAAAAAATCTTAGGATTCTTTGGCATAACATTATAGTTGTTGAAGGTTAAGGGAGATGGTTTATTATCCAAGAAAGCCATGAGTGGTTGTCGTGGTTGAGGTGGTAAAGGCTGATTTATGACTAGTTGGGGTTGTTGAACAAGAACCTCTTCAGAATAAGATGATGAATGATCAAATGCAGGTGCGGAAAACAAAGATGGAAAGGGATGAGTAGATGAAGATTCCTCCCTATTTCTAGTCCTTCTTGATCTAGTAGGGGCTTGTAACTCTTGAAAGTCTTCCTCTCTTGGTGTTAATCTTGTTCTTCTTTGAAATCTCTTGGGAGAGATTGCAAATAGGAAACACTCTAGTTGCTTATTCAAGCCCTCCTTCTAGCACCAATCATCTACCCAGATAATTCGAGCCCTC
The DNA here is from genome assembly GCA_007258455.2 of Sequoia sempervirens. Taxonomy (NCBI): domain Eukaryota; kingdom Viridiplantae; phylum Streptophyta; class Pinopsida; order Cupressales; family Cupressaceae; genus Sequoia; species Sequoia sempervirens. The sequence goes on from VDFB02193867.1 coordinate 450,163,380, forward strand.
TTGGATTAGCTGAAATTTCCACCAATTCATGATTTCACTATCTCGCATAAAACCAAGTCAGCACTTAGGAAAAAAATTGATCCATCCTTTCAAATGTTGAATAACCAACGCATGAGCTCACTCCAAATTCCTTAATGCATTAAAAAATTTCTTCTAAAGATCAAAAGTTAAAATGTGCAAAATATAGTGAAGTTCAGCTAATCCAAGCTAGCTTGGATTAGCTAAGCCTTAATCTGGTCAGTAAATTTGAGCTTGCTCAAATTAGCTGACCCCCACTATGATTGCCTCTATGAATCCAAAATGATTAATGATGGATTTTACATTGATTTCAATGATAAGTTTCATGGGGTTGGTTAACTTGAATGCATGTCTTGTGAAAGTGAGTTATGTAATCCTTTGAATGGGTTATTTTCCATGCATTGCTAATGAATTGATGTTATCACCTTGATTAAATGACATTTTAAATGTGTGTATTTTCACTTCAATTGTGAATTCATAGATTGGTTAGTACATTGGTTCACTCAAATATCTTTCAACTAGATGATGAAGTAGGTTATTCCTCTTGTGTTATCATTGGGAGTTCATAGTTGTATCCTTGATTTGCACCAAGCAGGGCTGTTCAACTTGTACTAACAAATCTTATGAAGGTTGCTTTGGTACAAGAAGAAGTTAAGAAGAGGGCTAAGAGAATGAAGTATGATTTCAAAGGAATTTGGCCTGAATCTAAGATTGATTCAGCTTGGGCCAAGATTGGAGACACAAACCTTGGACATGTGAACTATGATGATTTCCATCAGAGAATGTATTGCAATGCACTGACTCAGCTGGCACAAGTAATCACCCACACTGGTCTGACGTAGGTAGTATGATTCCCTCTGACACAATTGTGTCAGAAGCTAGTTCTAGAATGTGCAAAACACTATGACTCTAGAACAAGGATCATAATAGGGCCATAGGAGAGAGTTATGGCTAATCTCATAGAAGAATCTATTGCATAAGTTTTCAATATTGCTTCACATCACCATTTGATTGAGGAGATAAACATTGGTGAAGCAACCAAGTTTTATGATGAAGATCCTAACAAGGCTTTGGAGATCATGAAGAATTCCCGAATACTAAAGCGAAAGCCTCATTATTCTAAGTTTCCCAAGCAATTGCAGCAAAGTGATTTCAAGATGGAGTACCATGACATAATAACCCTCTTGGGAAGGGTAATGGGGGTTGAGCAAGCTCACATCTTCCAGTCTTGGATGTTCTTCCCCATCACACAAATTGTGGCTAATAAGCATTACCATTGGGTAAGGATCATAAGTAATAACTTGTGTTGGTTGTCTTTTACACACTGTAACCAGGTTTGTCTTTTAATCTACCTATGGAATTTCCAAATCCAATCAGGGGCAGCTTGAAGTACCTTGACCAACTGACAAGGACTTTAAAATTGCCTCCTACACTTCAGGATCTACAAGACTCGAGAGGGTGATCCCTTAATGTGTTTATATCCTCTACACCAATATCATAAGCAACATTAACATATAACAAATTATCTCACTTAAGAGCTTAACATAATAGGATAATACAGTAATAAATTGGTTGTTTATCAGTAATATCAACTATTTGGAGCATGAGATAATTATAACACAGTCCATAATATAATTTGTCATTGATTTACAACTTGTAGGAAGCTCTAGGAAAAGACAAACAAATACTGAATTATACAAATGGGTACAACTTATATTAGTGCCATATATCCATTGGGGAGTCAAATTCACATGCACCTAAAGGTATATGACATATTTAACACGTAACATATGATATCCCTGATAACATTGCATTACAATCTCATCAGTATGCATTCAAATCCAATACTACTTACCAAATCCCTATACAGAACATACCCACCTATAATCCCATTTAAGCATTTTAATTAATTCCTTGAATTAAAGCTAAAATAAGGATCATACACATCACAATAGTGAGATGAATGAAACAACCCTTAGTTATTTCATTCAAAGTTCAGATATGCGTGTACAATGGAGAGACATGAACTTGAATTTATCATTTAAAATCAAATGTTAGTACTGTTATACAACATTAAATCCTGATAAATTCAAAACCTATTATAGACTGACCCAGAACCTAAATTGTATTTATCTCTAAAATCATTTGTCTTAACAATGTACTTTGCAACTTCAGCTAGACTAGACCTATAATTTTCTAACTTGCTAACCTCTACTTTTGGCCTTGAAATCCTTCTTATAGAGAATGAAGGAGCAAACAAGCATCTGGCCAAAAGGGTACACCTGTCACCAGCCGAATGAAGCACCTGGCTAGGTAATACGTATGCCACTAGCCTAATGAAACACCTGGTGATATTAAAAAATTAGTTACAATGGTACTCATCCTGGAGAAATCACTGATCTCTGGTATTCTTCATCAGTCGGTGGAAATATTTGATGTAGATTTAAATTCTAGCCGTCGATCCTTCAATTCGATCAAATCATCTAACGACTATCTTCAAAATAGGCTAAGACAATCAACAATGTGACAACAAGGGGCCCATGATACCATACACCGTGAAGGAAATCCATGTGGTAGTTTCCCGCGATATCACAATCCTACAAAGCACCATCGTGGGATGGCAAACAACCATTGATCTTTATCATTAGTGATCTCACTCCTTCAAGATGGTTGCCATCCTTTTTATTAACTGTCGAGCAAATTTCCCTCAAGATTATAACATCTACATTGATTTAAAGCACATGCATCTTAAGAGCACTTTAGTAACCCACCTTTTAATACATTTAAGACTGGATAGTGTTTCCTTTATTCTTTCAGCTTCATCAGATGAGACACGTGGCGCTCGCTTGTGATATCGCGATCTTGCAATTTTTGATCACGGGATGGCGGGAACCGTTGATCTTATGAAGATTGATCAATGAAACACAAACTTATCTCCATCAGACCCACCAAGGAAGAGACACATGGTGCCTTCCCATGATATCACGATCTTGCATTTTTAGATCATGGTATGGCGGGGAACGACTAGGATGTAGCCAGACTATCTACTTTGACTTGAATAGTTGCCCTAATTTCTTCGCTTTTGCTCTTTTTTAATTAATTTCCCTCGACCTTTTCAAATATTTTATTTTAAATGTTTTTCTTTTGAAGCAATAAAACATTTAAAATATATCACACAAAAATTTCCTCAAGCCCCACCTTGCACATGTGGTACCTGCCTGTTATTTCATGATCAACCAAAGGACCATCGTGGGATGGCGAGGAATGACTCATATCAAAGGACAGTTTATGAACAGTCACACAAATTTGATCCCCCAGATGGGACATGTGGCACCCACCCACGATAGCGCAATCCTTCAATTCCTGATCACGGGATGGTGAGCAACCATTGATATCTGAAGGCGATGATCGACAGTAGCACAAAATTCATCCCTCTGCAAAATAAAACATTCATTAAAGGGCAAGGGGACATTACTAGGCTGACGGTAAACAACAACATAAGTTGTTTTAAAATAATTCAACACAAGGCTAATCTAGACTTAGGAAAATAAAATCCATGAAGGAAATAAAACATTGAAACCAAAGGGACCAGGCCTAGACGAACCGATGGGGCATAAGATATTTTAAAACCCTTCAAAAAAGGTAGTAGGAAATAGATCCCGACCGAGGCATAAGGTAAACACAAGGGTTTAACATGAAGACAAAACTAAAACCCCATCTCTTAGAAATTTTCCAACACCATGAAAGATCAGTGACATAAGGAAGGGCATGAGTGAAACATTAGGAACAAAATTTGAAGTTCCATCAACTTGGATGCACAATTGAGAAGTGTGTAGGAATAGATAAATTCACCATGACATCGTATTTGGTATATATGTTGGCAAGTAAAACCAGATACAAGGGCTAGAGCTGCAAAGGAATAGTGGGAAAAGATAGAATTTGGGATATATATCCCTAGTTATAGTACAAGACATCCAACTACAGAAGGGAAAATGATGCTTTCTTCATGTTTACTCCAATGTTGTTCCAGAATTCCCTTCATGTAAGAATAATAATTGATGCCATGAACTTAATTAAGTAATATGGACAATGGTTTATACAATTTCCAAAGTTTGCATACATCCTAGTGCAAGGATCTTCTGTTGTTCCACTCAGGCTACCAAGGTATGCAACCAATAAAATTCTAATGCTTGAGCTAACAAGAAAAATGATACCCTTTGAGGAAATTCTACAACTGGATTTGAGGAATACGTGGTTAGGAGCAGAGTTTCCATTAAGGATTGGGACTTTGGAAACATGTCCCTCCATCCAAAGGGCCCAACATTCTGAAAAGGAGATGGCATAGTTTGAGCTTTACTCTCACACAAATAGAAATCATTTTGACCCATATGGAAGAGCTGTGAAGTTGGATAATAGGACATTCCAACATGTAGACCATATTGAGGACTACTAGGAAAACTACATGAATGACTTTGATGTTCTCAAAATAAGGTTCTCTCAAATGCTTCTCAAAATGATAAAGTTGTATAGGATAGTGGAACTTCCTAACCAAGTGCAAGATGAGGAGGTGAACCTAGTGCAACAACACAACTATGAACCTTACAAAAACAGGCATTTTCCCTAGATAAACTGGTCCAAAGAAGAAGCAATAGATCTTGACCAGATAACTGAGCCAATCAAGAGTACTCGAGGCAATGGGTAAGGAAAAAGGTGCAAGAATTGGAGGCTGATGGCACCAAATTCACATATGATTTGATGGGAGACATGGAATCCCACTCTAAAGAAGGAATAGAATAAGAAAAAGATGATGTCTCTGAGTCTCAAGGTGGTGAAGGACAAGAAGGTAACAAACTAGTGACAATAAAGTGGATAACTAGAAGTCAAACATAGGTAAAACAAGGGGATAAACCATCTACCAAGGTCGAGAAGACTCCTCAAGTGAACTCTATTGCTGCGAGTAGTGATACATCTCAACCAGTGAGGAAAAGGAGATTAATTACAAAAAGATAGAAGGAAGCAAAGGCTAAAAGGAGTGATGCCGAAATTGATGCTCCTTCTTTGATTGAGGTTGTGGAAATACACAGTCTTGGGAAAAAATCCTAAGTATGTGTAAGGAAAATTCCTCCAAAGCATAAAGCATCTCTGGCAGAGGAAGCACAAGGAGTAGGACAGAAGGTGCAAGATGAAGAGATGCCTACTACTGACAATCAAGAGGAAGAAGTGAATACAGGGATTGATTCTCCTCCTCAAAATTTACAAGCATCAGAAGAGGTTGTTCGATAAGAGGGAAATATATCCAATGACCCTAAAAAACATGAATCAAAGGATGATGAAGTCTCTACTCCTACTAATGAAGAATAGAAATATATGTTGCAAGATTTGGGACAGTCTGAATTGGGTACATGGGTTGGGAATGTTGGATCATGAGTAATTCAAGAGAAGTAATCCAAGTCTCTGAAAAAGGAAGTCATCAATGAGAAAGAGAATCAACCTGAATTTTAAGAAATGGTTGACAACCCACAACATAATAGAGGTGAATAGGAGATACCTTCTACGAAGGTGAATGTAGAGTAGTTAATAGTTCTAGAATGGATTGAGAAGAGGGCAAGTAAGAAACCCATAATCATGGAAGAGGAAGCTCTGAGTTGGGATAAATTTTTGGAACAGTGGAATCAGCCCAAGCAAAAGAAAAGAGCAAGAATGGTTTCAAAGATTGCATGAGATGAATTCAACAACAAAGTTATTCATGTGGCCATACCTCCAGCTGATAAATTCAAGGATGAAATCAAGCCATCTAATTACAAAGTACAAACTATCAACTTGGGGCCAACTACTAGAGAGCAGGGAAAGGAGGAATTACAAGAGTCTTCTCAAGCAATCTTGAGAAGACTGGACAGTGAAACTACAAAAAAATAAAGGCTCAAGAAATAGCTAAATGATGTCTTTAGTTATTTCTAGAATTTGATGAAGCCATTGCAGGTTGTTGGAGGTGAAAATATAATTCCAAAGGGTTTGTTGCCTAAAGAGGCAGTTTCTTAAATTGAAAGACTAAAGAACTTTGTTCATAATAATCAAAAGTGGCTTCAGGATATAAGTGGGGAGATAAAGCAATTGAACAAATTGTCAAAGTTCACACCAGCGCAAATTCTAATTTTCTTTTGCATATTTCACAGTTTACTGCAGACTATAAGAAGATTGACGAGTCAATTGCTTATGAGCTAAGGAAAATTCCACAAATACCAAGGGATGAGTTGGTGCAATTGGATATCTCTCCTCACAATACAATTGATAAGGTGAAGGGATGGTTAGAAGTTTGGAATTATAGAAAAGAACTTCTTTCCAAGGTTTTGAAGAAAATAGAAAAAATATAGGGAAAGATAAAGGAAATATACGATGGTTGCATCCGTTTTTTGGAGATAGTGACTAGAAGGAAAAAGTTTGGTAAGAAAAACATGAATACTAGTACATTATAAGCAATGGTTTCATGAAGTTTACACCCCCTCTGATGGTGCTCCAATAGAAAAAGAACAGCTGGAAGATGCAACAATATATATTTCAAGGTTGAATAAATATCATGAATTACAAATTGAGTGGAATAACATGATACCACAATATTTGGAGGATTTTAAAAGTCATAAGACAAGAATTAGATTTATTCTAGTCCCATACCTAATAGATGTGAAGGAAATACTTGAAAAGGTTAAAGAATTGACCAATAAGTTGGAAGCTGACAAGGAAGGAGAAGTTGGCCAGGTTGTTTCCATATAGGATTCCCATCAAGCATGCAGGGAGTGGTGAATTTTAGTTACAAACCAAGAATGGAGCCTGTTAGAAGATTTTAAAGTTCCTTGGGGGCCCCACTAACGATTTTGGAATGTAATTTCTACTTTATTCAAAACTTTTGAAGCTAGTCAAGCATGAATGACTAAATATAGTAAACTCGAATGCATGTATGAATGGGATCTATGGGTCATTATTTTGGTTTCCTAATAGATTCCTGGGCTATAAATTGAGGCTCTTGCTTGATTTTTGAGGGTTAGACATTGGTAGAGGAGTTAGGCATCATTGTAATAGCTGTAGTAGAGCTAAGAGTTAGCATATTTTTGAGGGAAAAGGGTTGAAACATTGAGAATACTAAATTGTTATAATTTTGGGTGATGCAATCTAAGTAAAGACATTCTCTTTTGGTGATCTTTCTTGTGTTGTCTCATTATCCATGGTTCTAGTTATTCCACATCCTTTAAATTGCTATAAATTTATCATTTACATGATAGATTTTAGAGTTAAAAATGATGCAATAGTGTTTTTGGTTTAATATTTGAAGTTTTTGAGCGATCTTTGGTTCCATACTTTTAGCAACTTGTTGATTGTGATTTGTTGTGAAAATTTAACTTGGGCCTTGGCTTTATGTGCTAAGTTTGGTTGTGGGTGTTTATTCATTTCGATCACTTGATAAGGGTTATTTGTTTGAATGCTTATGATTTGAAAATATTTTCATTCCATAGAAGATTGCACTACTTATGTGATATTGTAGGTTTAATCTGGGTTTAACAGAATCTAGTTTTAAAGGATTGGTCCACTTCAAGTGTTGAGTCATATGCACTGTTTGTCTTAGAATTAGTTTACTTTTCTAAAAATATCTCTGGAACCCCTTTTACCTTTTACCATTTCTTTCAAAAAATTGGGTTAGTTTTAGGATAAAAAGCATTGAAATATTGCAAAATATGATGTGTTTGAGACTTCCAGTAGTTGTTTTGTAAGGTCCCTTGTGATTACCAACATTTTCACATTTATCACTGAGTTGTTTTTGAATTTCCAAGACCTAACACTAGAGACCTTGGGGTTATCTCTTGAGGCTGGCTGATAGAGATTTACCTTTCAAGAGAGATAGGATTTCACATTCTATCTGAGTTGTGTAGAAAACACCATCAAAAAGCAAAATCTATATCTATTAAGGGATTTGACAATGTCAGAAAGAAACCGCTTGGTGTGATCACTTTTCCTATTACAACTGGGAAGGCCACATTAGAAATACTAATCCATGTTATGCCTCATGATCTTTCATACAATTTCCTTTTAGGTATACCATAGATTCATGCAACGAATGGGGTGCTTTATACTATTCATCATAAAATGAAGTATATTTACAACAACAAAGTGTACACACTTGAACCTGACCTTGACTCAATTAGTTGTTTAAACATTGAGAAAAACAAGGAGAATCATTTGGAAACATTAACACCAAATACACAAGTAGAACCCATGCAAGAATAATGAAAAGATAGATGTCCTAAACCCTTCACAATGATATCACTAGATGATTTGGGATTTGTAGACATGGAAAAAGTATCCCTTTTTTCTTTCTTAATTTGGGATTATTTGATGACAAAATGGACTTAATGAGGCCTTGATTTACTATTGTGAGGTGTTTCACACATCCACATTAGGTCTTTGGCCCTTGCAAATTGAATAAAATTCATTTATTGATGTCTTGTAAAGGTGTTGTAACACATCTTTGCAATTTTCTAAGACCATAATATAATAATTCACTTAAATAACCTTACCAATACCCATTTCAAAGTGTTTTAAAGTCTTGTAGCAAACTTTCATACTTTCCTAGGCTTTTCATCAATATTTACACCATGATTATGCTTTAAATGGACCCTTTATACACTTTTAGGCCTTACTTAAGTGTCATGTTGAAGAAGAACTAGATAAACATTATTCAAATTATCACAATTCCTATAATCCACTTAAAAATTCCCAAGTGGACTAAGTCACCATTGGTGGTGACTTAGTCTCATTTGGCTCAAAAATAAAAATAAATTTATATTTCTTTTGAGTTTTTATTCCTTAAGACCTAAGGTCAGCCTGTGATGAGGTATTTTCAAGAATTAGGGAATAATTGTGGATAAATATAGGGTTTTCCCCTCTCATTTGACCTAATTCATAACTCATCATCATTCATCCATCATTCATCATGTTCTCAAGTAAAGCAAGCTAGGTTTTATCATTGCAAGTCATCAAGATAGCTTCCAAAGACATTCGAGGGAAGATTCTTCATGTTTTGCTACAAAAATTCAAGTTCCAACATCATGGAAAGGTATTAACTCCATTTTGGCATACTTCATTACATTCTTTCTTCATTTGGTTTAAGTACCTAAAAGGGGGTTTGAAAGTTGACCAAGGAAAACCCCCATGCCCTAACATTCACCATTTCTTTTTCTTTCATTGTGTTTTTGAAGATTTAGAAACTTTGAAGAATTTAAAAATCATTGAAGAATAAGGTGAAGACTTTTTGGAGTCATCTTCCTCCTTACAAGGTCAAAATATCAAGAAAAAGTCACTTTAAGGCCCAAAAATCTGAGTTTCAAAACTAGACACTTGTCAGGAACCAGAGTGCAGACCGAGGGCTTCCATTTCCACTTTCAAATTTTTATAAATTCAGAAGTGGACTAAGTCTCCAATAGTGGTGGCTTAGTTCCACTGAACCTATTTTTTTAGAAATTTTTGTAGATCTTGATACCCATTTGGCTGAAACGGGCTCTGGAGGAGTTTCCCCGATTTGGGACTAAATTGCCCAACTTGGTGTAAGTGTCCTAGTTGGCTCAAAAGTCAATTTATTTAGAATTTTAGAGGTCTCTGCAATCTCTAGTCAGCTCTTCATCAGTTTCTAGGTGCACACATTCTGTTTCATAACCTTCTATTCATTTTTGTTTACATTTCTAGGTCATTTATCACATGCTTGGATATCACAATATGTTTTCCAACTCTTTACATTTCTTAAGTTTATCCTTAATAATCATCTTTCCTTTCAATTTATTTACATTAGACATCATATTTAGATAAATTTCACCCCTCTTTACATTAATCTTGAATGAGCACATTGCCCATTATGGGCCATCTCTATCCTTCTAGGTGAAAAAACCTAGAAGAGTTAGAGAACATTAGGGTGCCAAAATCTTTGTCCACATTTTGGTGAACCCGAATTTTGAACATTTTTTCTTCTAATTTCAAGTGCATCCTAGGATTATCTTGCATTAACATTGCATTTCATTTTGCATTAGTTAATTCGCATTCTAGGGTTTTAAAATTTTGCATTAGTGAAAGTGCATATAGTTTGCATTTTTGTATCCTAAATCGTTGAAAAACATCTAAAAACTATATTTTCCTTTAGTGCTTAGGTCATACATACTAAAAAGCATCCAAATCCATTGATTTTTTTTGAAAATTTGTTCAAAAACACTAACTAGGAATAATCCGCCATTCTGGGCGACTTAGTCCCAATCCAGATTTTTAAAGGTCTATTTAGAAACCTCATTTATGTTCTTCCAAGGCCTCCTAGTATCATATACTATAGGTTTGGAAAGTTTCGGGAACATTTGTTTTATGCATCTAACTCAAAAACATCATTTTAGACTACTCATTCTTTAAATTACTTCACTTACAAGCATCCTTAGATCTGAAAAAGCTCACATTTATAAAATGTTACATCACATGGCTAAAAGTACTTTTCAATTTTGCGTACAGTTTCTATTCATAAAAAATTACATAAGTTTGATAAAAGTACTTTTCACTCTTGCATGTACATTGTTTTCCTTCTTAAAAATTTGCATATAATGGATAAAAATGTTCCGCATCTATGGATATACATTATTTACATTGTTGAAACATTGCATGAAATGGTTACAAGTGCTTTTCATTTTTGTTCAAACAATGTTAGTAACTTACATATTTAGACCTGTTCGGAAAAAAATACTATCCCCTCCTTATGAGAGTGTTTTAGTGACAAAGAATACAAATTTGGACATTCCTAATGATAATACTTGTTATTCTCTTAATATCTCTCCTCTTGGTCAAGAAGATATTTTGGTAGAAGAATCAATTCATGAGAGTTTTGAGAATCATAGTTATTTCTCTCCTTTTACCTTTCTTAATGGATAAGACATTCACAACCAACCTAACATAACCATCAGAAATCATGACAATAACATTTGTTATTTTCCTAGTAACTCTCCTAGTTGTGAAGAAGATACTTTGATGTTAGAAAACATAATCAATATAGGTCATGAGTATCTTAGTTCTCCCCCTTCTAGAGAAATCCTTATTAAGCAGGAAAATTCAACCATTGATTATTCCCTTACTTACGATGAAGTCCTTTTAGAAGAACCAACCATTGAATTTCAAGGAAATTTAATTTGTAGTTCTCCAAAAACTCTCCTCCGAGGGAGAATATCATGGTACAAGAAAATGAAAACAATACTCTAGATTTCCCTTCATTAGAGATACATCAAAAAAAGACCATTGAGGTTATGAATGCGCAAGTTTCCATTAAATCCCCCTCGATCAATGGACCTCATACATGTACCCTATGGGTCATCCTAAGAACCCTCTAATTCTCTACCCACCTTCACACAAACAACAAACTCAAAATCAACCTAAACTCATTCATTACCCACCATCACACAAGCCTCCAACTCAACACAAACCCAAATTTGAAACCCTCTACCCACCTCAGAATAATGTATCATAGCAACCGAGTCATAATACTATTGCTCATACACACAACACTAGAAATAATCTGTCACCACAACAACCAACCCTGACTTCCATACCTTTGCCTAATTCTATACTATCTAGTGCCTCTTTATTACGCAAGTATGATCTTGTTAAACAACTTAAGAGCACTCTTGCAAAGATATCTCTTTGGGACCTTATTTAGAATTAACCTACCTATCACACTATTCTTCAAATGACCTTACAACAAGTTTCTATCCCTTCTAATGTGCAACCAAATGGTATAGCAAGCATAATTCAAGGATTGAATGCAGAAAATGTTTCCCACCAAAGTGAACTCTCCCCTTTGGACATGCAAAAACAAAAAGAAGCTTTCATGATCATTTCTCAATACAATACCACTAGGATAAAGTGAACCCTTGTTGACAATGGCTCTGCTCTTAATGTGTGTAGTGTAAATCTCTTGGATAGGCTTCATGTGGATAGATCAATAATTGAACCTAATTATTTATCTATTAAGGGATTTGACAATGAAAAGAAACCGCTTAGTGTGATCACTTTATCTATTACAGTTGGAGCAGCCACATTGCAAACAACAATCCATGTCATGCCTTATAACCTTTCTTATAATATTCTTTTAGGAAGGTTGTGGATTCATGAGATGAATGTAGTGCCTTCAACTCTTCATCATTAAATGAAATGCATCTATAACAACAAAGTGTGCACCCTTGACGCTGATCATGATCCTTATAGTGTCTTGCAACTTGAGAAAAGCAAAGAGAACCCCTTGAACACCTTAACCCCAACCACTCAAGTGGAACCTATCCATCAAAAAGACAAACAACAACATATTGAACAAGTCACAAAGCTATTACATGATGATTGGGGTTCCTTAGACTTCACATCAACACTCATGGGGGAGTATAAGATCAAAAACAAAGATTCCAATAAGGCACACAGAAAAGCAATCATGTCAACACACAACTCGAAAAACCTTTCAAATGTATCCACCTAAAGCACTCTAGAAAAAAAGCCAATAAATTACACAACAACCATTTATGAACACAATAGTGAGCAACCACTCGATTCAAAAGAAATGAAAAAGCTTTATGGACAAGCTTATGAGCTTATGAAACAACTTGGATATAGTGGAAAAGGTTGTGGTGCTCAAGTACAAGGTATCCACAATCCTATAGATCCTATCATACAAAAAACAACATATGTTCTTGGTTATTGTCCTTTGATAGAAGTAATCAAGCTTTCCCCCAACATCAATATCATCACAAAACATCCTTCTAAGATAACTTTAACTATGATACACCTTGAACTGATAGACACTAGTGGTATTGATTGTTCTCCTTTACAAGCAATCAAACACACAAATATACCTTTGCTTAATGTCAATGCCATCTCGCAAAACACTAATGATTTGAATTCATTAGATTTTACACCCTCCTACCAAGGAGTGAACAAAATCTCACAATCTAAAGAGCCTTGCGTGGGTATGACAACTAATACTAAGCAAGAGATATCTTTGTCACATAATACAAGAACATCTACAATAGATCAAGAGGGTATCTTGTCAATACTTCTCCAAGATCACTTGATCACCCTTCCTCCAAGAACTCAAAATAAATTCTATTGCAAGACTTCATTTGGTGCATACCATAGAGTTCATGGTCATTCCACTAATGAATATAAATCTTTGAGTAGTAAAATCAAACATTTTAAGGATTCTGGTGTTCTTCCTTCTATGGGGGCACCTAATCCTTCTAATTGATACTGATTTTCACTCTAGCATGTACATTTCACTAATAATTTTGGCACACCCTTGTCCCACACTAACTGGGGCAAGGGGTTAGGTAGCCTTGTCCTCGTATGTCACTTGTCATTGCCTCTTCTGGCTAGATGTTAACCTTTCATGAACATATAGTAAGCTTGGGATGTGGATGACATGTCTTAGGTTGGCTTGCATGTGACATACTACCTTTTTCATGATGTAGCTTATAGGAAACATATGACTTGGCATAGTGATTTCCATGTAAGCTCTCATGTATTCTTCTTCTACTTTAAATAAATTGCTCATAGTACTGGTGTTTTCAATTGCTTTAAAATGGGGGAATACATCAAAACTCACATTTCATTGTGTGATTTCTTTCTTCTTGTGATGCGTCCTTTTCTTGGTGGAGTCATTGAGATTGATTCCTTCCACAAGTGTGATACTCCTTTGGCACATCCTCTCTTGGAGATGTTAAGCATAGTGTTCCCTAAGATGAGACCTTGCAAAAACTAAGAAAAATACCTTTGAACATTCCTTGCACCATTTTTCATTTACATGGCCACCTTGCATAACAGAGCTTGCATGCTTGTGGTCCCATCCTATTTTCCTATGAATGCCAAGCATATGAAGTTTTTCTTACCTCATAGATCTTGAAAAACATTTTCATTGTGGCACCTTATCAAAGTTATCAAGAGGTATAACTTTGGTATGGTTGAGTGGGAAGCCCATTCCAAAGCATGAATTTTCCCCATACGCACCTGTGTGTATGTGAGAACATATCAACCGTATGTGTCTCACCTTTTAGGGATTTCTCGCCCTATGGATAACTAGAAGTTCTATGGCCCCAGAGTGAGTATACTTGGGCCTTCTCACCCGGTGGACAACCATGAGTTTTGTCACCCCAGAGTGAGTATACATTTCTTTTTCTAGACAAAAAATCCTTGATCTAATCCACAATGTGTTGGACAAATGATCGAATCTTAATCCACCCCATTTTCATTTCCTTCTAGTTTTGGCCATTGCATGATTGTATATCTTGGTCTACTGCAAATCATTCACTTTGTGTGTGTCCTCTTGCGCTTATGTTGGTTTGAATTAGGATCTTGGATCCTGGGGGCTTGCTCAATCTCCTTTGATATTTGTCATTCTTTGTCATACACATTGGCATGATTGGATTCCTCTTGAATGGCTACTTTAGTGTGACTTTGAAGCAAGTTCATCCTCTCACTAAAGTGGGGGTTGATTGTGGACACGAAAAAATTATCCCTTTTTTCTTGCTTGATTTGGGGTTGATTTATGGCAAAATGGACTTAATGAGGCCTTGATTTACTATTGTGAGGTGTTTCACACATCCACATTAGGTCTTGGGCCCTTGAAAATTGAATAAAATTCATTTATTGATGTCTTGTAAAGGTGTTGTAAGGTGTTGTAACACATCTTCACACTTTTCTAATACCATAATATCATAATTCACCTAAATAACCTTACCAAGACCTATTTCAAAGTGTTGTAAAGTCTTGTGAAAAACTTTCACACTTTCCTAGGCTTGTCATCAATATTTGCACCATTATTATGCTTTAAATGGCCCCTGTATACACTTATAGGCCTTACTTAAGTGTCTTGTTGAAGAAGAACCTGATAAACATTATTAAAATTATCACAATTCTAGAAATCCACTTAAAAATTCCCAAGTGGACTAAGTCTCCATTGGTGGTTACTTAGTCCCATTTGGCTCAAAAATTAAAATAAATTTAAATTTCTTTCAGGTTTTTATTCCTTAAGACCTAAGGTTAGCCTGTGATGAGGTATTTTCAGGAATTAGGGAATAATTGTGTATAAATATAGGAATTTCCCCTCATTTTACCTAATTCATAACTCATCATCATCCATCCATCATTCATCATGTTGTCAAGTCAAGAAATCTAGGGTTTATCATTGCAAGTCATCGAGATAGTTTCAAAGGACATTCAAGGGAAGATTCTTCATGTTTTGCTACATAAATTCAAGATCAGACATCATGACAAGGTATTAAACCCATTTTTGTATACTTCATTACATTCTTTTTTCATTTGGTTTCATTACCTAAAAAGGGGTTTGACCAAGGAAAACCCCCATGCCCTAACATTCACCATTTCTTTTTCTTTCATTGTGTGTTTGCAAATTTAGACACTTTAAGGACTTGAAAATCATTGAAGAATAAGGTGAAGACTTGATGGAGTCATCTTCCTACTTGCAAGGTAAAAAAATCAACAAAAATTCACTTTCAGACCCAAATATCAGAGTTTCAAAACCGGACACTTGTCATTAACCAGAGTGTAGACTAAGGGCTTCCATTTCCACTTTCAATTTTTTTAGTAATTCAAAAGTAGACTAAGTCACCAATAGTGGTGACTTAGTCCCACTGAACCTATTTTTGAAACTTTTTATAGATCTGGATACCCATTTGGCTGAAATGTGGTCCAAAGCAGTTTCCCCGATCTGGGACTAAGTCCCCCAGCTTGGCATAAGTGTCCCAATTGGCTCAAAAGTTAGATTTTTAGAATTTCAGAGGTCTCTGCAATCTCCAATCAACTCTTCATTAGTTTCTAGGTGCACACATTTTGTTTCATAGCCTTCTATTTAATTTTGTTTACATTTCTAGGTCATTTATCACATGTTTGCATATCACAATGTGTTTTACAGCACTTTACATTTCTTAAGTTTAGTATTAATAATCATCTTTCTTTTTTAGTTTATTTCCATTAGACATCATATTTAGATACATTGCATCCCTCTTTACATTAATCTCAAATGAGGACATTTCCCATTTTGGCCCATCTCTCTCCTTTTAGGTGAAAAATGCTAGAAGAGTTAGAGAGAATTAGGGTGCCAAAATATTTGTCCACAAGATTGTTGAATTTCTGACTAGCATTCATGTGACAATACAAGGTCATATACAAAGATTCAGACAAGGGAAAACAAAAATCAGTAATGTCAATGTAAAATTCAGACAACCCTTCAAAAGCATCCACCTCAACCACTTTAGAAGAACAAGCAGATTATAAAAAAAAATTAATGAGATAGACTATCAACAACCACCGAATCCAAAAGAGATGAAGAAACTTTATGGAAAAGGATGTGGTGATAGAGAACAAGGTATCTGTATCCCTATAGAGCCTAACATGCAAGAAAAAACTCATGGTCTTGGCTATTGTCCTCTAATAGAAATCAACCCATTAAACAAGCTTTCACTTAATATCAACACTCTTACAAAATATTCCTCTAAGCTAACTTTAACAGTAGTGCATTTGGAATTGCTAGAGACTAGTGGTCTTGATTGTTATCATTTGAACGAAAAAAATAAGTCCTCACTTAAGATTAATGTCATCACACAAAACATTGTTGATTTGAATTCATTAGGTTTTACACCTTCCTTTAAAGAAGAGTACAAAATCTCACACTCTAAAGAGTCTTGCATAAGTATGACATATTGTACTAAGTGAATAGTAGATTTTTTGGCTCTCTAGGACTTTCTAGCACTTCTAGGGTTTTGCACCTAAAAGGAGAAAGCAAGGGCCAAAGAATCTAGCTAGTTCACTCAAATTAGGAAATGCATGATGTAATTAGGACTAAATGGAATGATATGAATGCAACTAAGCTATGAAATTGAACAATTATGAATGCAAAACCTAAGATGAATGCAATTTTTGAATACCCACTATGATATGCAAAGAATGAACTAAGAATGAACAAGATGTAAAATAGAAAGAGAAAGGATGAATCAGAGTGCACCTCAACAAGATTTGAGGAATCTGGAATCTGTAGAATGTTGTTTGAGATTACTAAAAATCAATAGTGGGACTTATTAGCCATTGATGGCGAATTTTTCCCGCTTATGATGAAAACTATTGGAAACCCATTTTTTATTGTTGGGATCTAGAATCTAAAAAAATCTAGATTTTCAGTCCTAAGGTGGGACTCATTTGCCACTAATGGTGAATTAGTCCTCTCCCAAAATTTTGAAAAATCAGGAGACAACTCTGCAACAGTAGATCTGGAAATGTCTTCTTGTTGGGTTGTTGAAGTGAATTTTGTAGGAAATAGAAAAAAAACCTTCTCCAAGCTTGAAATGTGATTGATTTGACCTGAAGCACCTAGTTGAATTGTTCTGTACTTTTCAAGACCTAAATGCTTGATAAATCTACATACAAAACACATGCACAAAGAGGAAAAATGGTTGAGGGTTAGAAAATATGGGTTTGCCTTGGTCAAACCCCACTTTGGTAATCAAATCCTTAATGAAACAATCAAATGAAAGAGAACGGTAAACTAATAACATGCAAATGCTATCAACTTACTAAAACCTTGTTGATGAAATTATGAAGATATGTCAATGGATTCATTTGAAAGTTTGATTAGTGCTTGATTTCATGTTATAAGGTGCTTGAATGATTGTAGGATTGTATGATATTACATGAATGAATGAGGAGATATATAAAATGAGGTGAAAATCACTTATTTATACAATCTTGTGCCTTAGTAACCCATTAATACCTCATCACAGGGTGATATCAAGTGATTTTGAATCAAAACCCAAAAGAAAATTTAAAATATTTGGAATTTGGAGCCAAGGGGGACTCATTTGCCACCCATGGCGAATGGGTCCCACTCAGGACCTAAAAATGGGAGTTGGGAATTAAGTCACATTTAATGTTGTTTGTTATGTTTACATTCAAAAATACACTTAATTAAGCCTTATAAAAGCATTAAGGGGTCAAATAAAGTATAAGAAAGGTGTAAATAGTTAAATTATGCCTAGAAAAGTGTGAAATATTGTCACAAGACTTTACAACACTTTAAAATAGGACTTGATGACTAGTAAAAAGGTTATTTTTAGGTGAATTGTAATTAATAAAGTCTAGAAGAGTGTAGAAATGTTTTACAACACTTCACAACAGCTTCACAAGATGTCATTATTTACATTTTAAGAACCTAATGTGAATGTTCAAGCCACATTACATCAATGAATCAAGGAAAAATAGACCAAAAATCAAGAGGAAAGGCCTAAAAGACCATGAAAATGACAAGGGGCCATTTTTGTATAGCACATTTAGCCCTCACTTTAGTGAGAGGATGAAATTGCTTCAAACTCACACTAAGGTAGCCATGAATATTGAGAAAGAGGTTTCAATGTACTTACTTTAGCAAGATGGAATGACAATGATCAAGAGGGATGATCAAGCCCCTAGGATGAAGATCCCATGGAAAACTAAACATAAGAACGAAAGAACACACATGATGATGAGAAAGCTTCGATCATCCATCCAACTAGTTATGGATAAGATCTAGGTTGATTGTTTGAAAAGGAGAATGCATATTCACTCTAGGGTGAGAAAACTCATGGTGGTCTACTGGGTGAGAAGACCCAAAAAAAGGTGAAGTACAGACACTAGCTGGCATGCACCCATAAACACAAAGGTGGCTATGGGGAAAGTCGTGCCTCAAAATGGGCTTCCTGCTCAACCAAGCTAAAGTTATATCTCTTGATAACTTTAACATGGTGCCATAAAGAAAAATGATGGTTTGTGATTCATGAGATAAGAAAAGCTTTGTATGCTTAGAACTCATGAACAAAGAGCAAGGGTACCACAGGAATGCAAGCTACATTATGCAAGGTGGAAAAAATGTAAAATGTTAAAATGAAATGTAAAATGTAAAAGGATGTTCAAAAGTGTCTTGTTAATTTCGTGCAAGGTCAGTCACTTAGGGAACATTGTGTCTAATTTCTCCAAGAGAGGACCAATCACAGAATAAAATATTCAAAACTTAGGGGATGTAGTGTGTCACATCAGGCCATCAAGAGGAAAGCAATATGCTAAGATAGATCACACTTATGAAGGACATCACACCCAATGTCATCCACAAAGTGACGAATGCATCACATAAATAAAATGGCTACATTATGAACCAAGAATGCAAATGAATTATGGTAATGTATGCCCCCCACTTTGAAGCAATTTCTATCCATTGCTCTGTGAGCAATTACTTTAAAGTAGCAAAGGGAAGAAAATGCAAAAAGAAAATAAGACATGAGAGCCAACTTGGAAAGTCCCTATACCAAGTCATATGTTTCAAAGTTAGGTTGTGTCATGTCAACGAAAATGAAAGAAAAATAAAGGGAGTTTCCCCCAAAAAAGAGCACACCAAACACATAAGGGATCTATGGATTTGGGGTCAGTATGTTCATTTTTGTAATGTTTTCTTGATTACGAAAGAACTCAGAGCTGTCATCATTCCACAAAGCACATAGAACTAGAAGAATGACACAAAGAGAGAGAAAACAAAAGGAAAACAAAGTTCAATTTGGGTCAACATGGAAGAGACATTGTGGTCTCAATGCTTTGCATCATCCCCAAAAGGAAAACACAAGCGAAAAGAAAATGCAAAGACAAAAGAAAAATATTTTGGGTCAACATGAAGGAGACATTTTGGTCTCGATGCCTTACATCATCCCCAAAAGGAAAACACAAGAACAAGACAAAGCAAAAAGGAAAAGGGACCAATTGGGTCAACATGGGGGTATGTGTTGGATCACGATGGGCCAAAAAGTTGCAATATGATGGGTATTTGTAGTGTATGTGGCTGACGACCTTTTTACCAAAATTGATGAAATAAAAAGGGTTTTTAAGGAGATTCTCATCTTTTCACAATATAAATTATGTTTAACTTTGAATTTAATAAATAATTATTATTCATTTTTATTTGAATTATGACTAAAGTCTTGATTGATAGGCTAATTGAAAAACATCTGTAGCTTTCAAATGGTATCACATTCTATGATTCACATACTATATGATTAAAAAATATTTGAATTTTGTGAAGTTTTGACCAAGTTAAGGTGGTCAGACATATGAGTTTTTTTTTTTAAATTGTAATAAAAAATTTATGATTAATTATTTAATTGGAAAAAAATTACAAAAAAGAAGCATCACATTGGTAGATGAGTACTTTACTTATATCTAAAATCTTATAAAAAAATATTATCATTTTATTGTGGTTATGGTAGTCAGACAGACACCTACTTCTTATTCTTTCCTTGAAATTTAAGTACTACTGCATTGAAATTTCAAATTTTCACTAAATATTTTTTTATTTATTTTTAAATAAACCTAGTAGTTTAGAAACTACGTTCAATTTGAGCTATAGACTCTATTATTACATAATTTTAAAATAATATAGATAACTTATTCAAATTTTTACGTCAAGTTGCCTAATACTAATTTTTCTGAATTTTTTGCCACTTAAGGGCCTATTTTTTCCATGATGATCTTGCACATACCCATGGAAGAGACATAGGGCATCTCTATGCTTTGTGTCATCCCCAAATGCCAGAAAGATGTTAGAAATGTTGTTAAAAAAGTGTAAAGGGACTGATTTCCCCAGGGTGGTGAATGAGTCCTAGTATAATATTTTTGTGTTTATCAGAAATTTTAAAATGATTCTAATGCTTTTCAAAATGAAACTAAGGATGAAAAATATAATTTTTTTATTTTTTCAAAGAAATGCAATGCAACAATGAAACCTAAATGAATGTTTCACTAATGCAATATGAAAAGTCCTAGAATGCAAAAACAAAACAATATTGTAATTGAATGCTGATACAAATTTAATCTAGGATGCAAGATGCCAATGAAATAAAAAAGCTAAGATGTTCAAAATAAATTCAAGTTCACCAAACTAAATTGTAGATTTTTTGGCTCTCTAGGACTTTCTAGCACTTCCAGGGTTTTGCACTTAAAAGGAGAAAGCAAGGGAAAAATAATCTAGCTAGTTCCCTCAAATTAGGAAATGTGTGATGTAATTAGGACTAAATGGAATAATATGAATGCAACTAAGCTATAAAATTGAATAATTATGAATGAAAAAACCAAGATGAATGCAATGTTTGAAAAAACACTATGATATGCAAACAATGAACTAAGAATGAACAAGATGTAAAACAGAAAGAGAAAGGTTGAATCAGAGTGCATTTGGGAAAGATTTGAGGAATATGGAATCCATAAAATGTTTTATGTGATTACTAAAAAATCAATAGTGGGACTCATTTGCCACTGATGGCAAATTAGTCCTGCTTCTGATGAAAACTATTAGGAACCAGTTTCTGATAGTCGAGATCCAAAATCTGACAAAATCTAGATTTTTAGTCTTAAGGTGGGACTCATTCGCCACTAATGGTGAATCATTCCTCTCCCAAAATTTTGAGATATTAGGAGACAACTATGCAACACCAGATCTAGAAATGTCTACTTTTCAGGTTGTCAAAGTCAATTCTACAGGAAATAGGCAGAAAACCTTCTCCAAGCTTGAAATGTGGTTCATTTGAATTGAAGCACCTAGTTGAATTGTTCTCTACTTTTCAACACCTAAATGCTTGATAAATCTGCATACAAAACACATGCACAAAGGGGGAAAATGGTTGAGGGTTGGCAAATAGGGGTTTTCCTTGGTCAAACCTCACTTTGGTAATCAGACCCTTAATGAAATAATGAAATGAAAAAGAAAGATAAACTAATAACATGCAAATGCTATCAACTTACCAAACCCTTGTTGATGAAATTATGAAGATATGTCAATGGCTATCTTTGAATGCTCGATTAGTGATTGATTTGATGTTGTAAGGTTCTTGAATGATTGTATGATTGTATGAGATTGCTTGAATGAATGAGGAGAGGTATAAAATGAGGTGAAAATCACTTATTTATACAATCTTGCACCCTAGTAACCCATTAATACCTCATCATAGACTGACATCAAGTGATTTTATATAAAAACCCAAAAGGAAATTTAAAATATCTTGAATTTGGAGCCAAGGGGGACTCATTCTCCACACATAGCAAATGGGTCCCACTTAGGACTTGAAAATGGGTGTCGGGAATTAAGTCACATTTAATCTTGTTTGTTAAGTTTACATTTAAAAAAACACTTAATTAAGCCTTATAAGGGCATAAAGGGGTCAAATAAAGTATAAGAAAGGTGTAAATAGTGAAATTATGCCTAGAAAAGTGTGAAATATTGTTACAACACTTTACAACACTTCAAACTAGGACTTGATGGGTAAAAGGGTGATTTTTAGGTGAATTGTAATCAATAGAGTCTAGGAGAGTGTAGAAATGTTTTGCAACACTTTACAACACCTTCACAAGATGTCATTATTTTCATTTTAAGGACCTAATGTGAATGTTCAAGCCACATTACATCAATGAATCAAAGCAAAGTAGTCCAAACATCAAGAGGAAAGGCCTAAAAGACCATGAAAATGACAAGGGGCCATTTTTCTATGACACACTAAGCAAGAGATATCTTCTACCATTGATCAAGAGGATATCTATTTGAGACTCCAAGTTTTTTTGATATACCTCCCTCCAAGAGCATGAAAGAAATTCTACTACAAGAATTCATTTTGTGCATATCATAGATTTCATGGTCATGCTACTAATGAATCTAAGGCTTTGAGTAGTAAAATCCAACATCTTAAGGAGTTTGGTGCTCTTCCTTATGTGGGGTCACCTAATTCCTCTAATTGATACTAATTTTAACTCTAGCATGAATCTCAACAATGATTTCATCTCACCTTTGTCCTGCACTAAGTGGGGGCAACCGGTTAGGTAGCCTTGTCCTCGTATACATCATATGGTGATTGTCTCTTTTGGCTAGTTGACTACCTTCCATGTATACATATGAGAAAGCTTTGGATGTGGATGACTTTCCTTAATTTGGTTCACATGTGACATACTGAGTTATACATTTTGGGGCAAACCCCTTCCCTTCTCATGATGTATCTTATTAGAAACATATGACTTGGCATAGGGATTTTCAAATAAGCTCTCATGTCTTCTTCTACTTTAAAGAAATTACTCACATCAATGGTGTTTGCAACCACTTTAAAGTGGGAGCATACATTGACACTCATGTTTCATTGTGTGCTTTTCTTTCTTCTTGTGATGCATCCTTTTCTTTGTGGTGTCATTGGGTTTCATTTCCTCTGAGAGTGTAATATTTCTTTGACTTTTCCTCTCTTGAAGACTTAGGTACAATATTCCCTTAGTTGAAACCTTGCATGAAATAAGAAAAATCCCTTCGAAAATCCCTCTTTCTTCTTGCATTTTCTTTATGTACCTTATTAAAGTCATGGAGGTATGGATTTGATATGGTTCCTTTGGGATCACCTAGTGGACAAATAGCTTTACTAGCCCTTGTGAGTGTGCATTTTTGTCCTTATCATAGTCATATGGGTATGCCTTTGATCTCTCAGGGGTCACCTAGTGGACAACTAGCTTCACTATCCCTTGTGAGCATGTGTTTTGTTTGCATAGTGGACAACGTTCTCCACTTGTAAACCTTTTTAGACAAACATCCTAGACCCATCCACAATGTGTTGGATAGTCAGTCAAAGCTTTATCCATTGCATTTTCCTTTTCCCTTTTTTATAATTCTAACTTTGATTGTGTACGTTTACAATTTGGTTATGGCTTCATATATCATCCACAAGTGTGTTACTTTGTGCCTATGTTGGTTTTCCATAGGATATTGATTGGCCACCCTCTTGGTTATTTTCATCCTATCTTACTAGCATTTGTACATTTGAACCCCTCTTGATTTCATGGTTGGCTATTTTAGTGTGAGTTTGAAGCAAGTTCATCCTCTCACTAAAGTGGGGGCTAAATGTAGTGTAGGAAAATGCATACCCTTGCATTTTCACACTTCATTGAGCCCGCATTGCCTTGTTTATCCTTGTTTATGTCTTAATGGATCCTATTTTGCATCCACAAGCCTAAAAACCTACATCTTTTGATGGATAATCCTGACAAAAATCAATGGATAAATGATAATTTAATTATTCTGGTTGTGTGTACCTAAGTTTTGGGTCGGGACTAATATGCAACCTAGGGTGTCTATGTCCCCCAAAGGTCTTGGGACCCTAATTTCAAATGTTCCTTAAAGTGGCCCCTTTTAGGAGTCTATGCCTTGAGTTTCATGTCTCGGGACTAAGACGCCACCTAGGGCATCTTAGTCCTCCTTAGGTTATTTTCAGGATTTAATTTTAAATCTTTGCATGATTTAGCCTCCTTTAATTAATGAATTGATATGCCGCCTTGTTGTGGTGTAATTTTGGGATATTAAGAATGGATAAGTATAAATACAAGGTTCTTCAATCATTTTATCCTTAAAAGCATTCAAGTATTCATTCTTAAGACAAGTTTATGAGATCAAGAGCATTCAAAATAAATTCATCAAGCATTTGGAGCCATCATCAAGATTCAAGCATCATGTGTGTTTTTGAGCTAACATTTGTGATGTATGGTTTTGATTCAAGCAAGCAATTCAAGTCAATATCTATCAAGTATTCCTTTGATTCAATATCTACATTCAAGCTAGCCACTTCACACAAGTTTGGAGATTTCATAGCAAGGGTTTGGTGAGGTGCAACATAGCATTTTGTTCTTTCATCATTTCCATCCATTATTTTATTTCATTCCAAGGTTTAATTACCAACAAGGGGTTTTACCAAGGAAAACCCCCATTTACTAACAACCAACAAGGTTTTCCTCTCTTGCATGTTTGTGTTTACACGTTTAGGTTGAAGACTTGAAGATTATTTGCAATGAAAAGTTGCATAGTTGCATAGTTGCAAAGTTGCATTGCAAAGTTGTCATCTTCATGGAAACCCACCTATAGGCTAGATTTTGAAGTTTCATGACCTGAGATCTAAGAAGGAGGTGCAGACCTTGGGCCTTAGGATCACATTCAAAGATTTGATAAATTCAAGATGGGACTAACTTGACAACAAGGGTGTCTTAGTCCTCCAAGTGGTATTTTGCAAAAATTATTTCAGATTCTATTATAACATCCAAAGATTTTGCATCTACCCCATAAAATAGTAGTAGGACTAAGACAATAGTAAGGGAAACTTAGTCCTCCCTGGCATATTTTGTCATTTTTTTTGCATTTCTAGAATCCTCATCACATTTCTAGATTTCCCAGGTACACACATCCTAACTTTTTGTTGCTTAATTTCATCATTTGCATTCATTAATTTGCTTACATTACTAGGTTATGTGAGTTGAATGTTAAATTGTCTTTTCCAAGCTTTTTCTTGGTGGTGAACCCCTCAAAGCTTAAACAACTCCCTCCTAGGTCTTCCTTTTTGAGAATTGAGTCACCTTTGTGTTGATAGTCAATCCAACTAGGGTTCCTAGGACATTATTGAATGATCGAAGGGGAATAGTTGCTTTTCCCCCACCCTATTTTCTTTCCAATTCAATAAGGTTTATATTTCTTACTTGTTTGAGAAGCTTGTTGAGGTGGATTTGAAGGAGCACTTAGAACGATCCTAACATCCTTGTGAGGGATTTTTTCATTATGGCAGAGGAAACTTGTTTCCTTAGAAAATGTGAAGGGAGTAGGATCTTGATATCTTAGTCCTTTAGTGTCTTCAATTGTGATTTTCTCTAATAACTTATGAATATCATGCACATTTGTTGTGTCACATCCCTTTTAGCTAAGATGTTAAAGCCTTGTCCATAAGTCTACTCTAGGTTGATGGGTGTGTTGGTGATTTTATTAACATAGGATGGATCATGAGTATGCACTTGGTTAGAGAGAATAGTTTCACTCATGGTTGGAGGTTTAGACATGGTTTGTGACTTGATCTCATAGTATAAATGACTAAACATCTCTAATGTTGGAATAGTAGGAGGTGTTGGTTATTAGATCAAAGGGTAAAATTATACATTGTTCTGAAGGGTTTTCAAGGTAATTATGTATGAAATTATGCATGCTTTCATCATCTTCACCTAATATTTCAACTTTACGAGGACACTCATTAGGGACTATTGGTTGAGCATGATTAGGTTTTATTGCATTAGTATCATTACCAAAAACATAAATTGAGACATCAACTAAAGATCTTACGTACTTCCATATATTAAGAATACTCGTCCATTATGCAAGAATGAATTTTTAGAGTTGAAGCAAGATAATTTTTTTATTATGTTATGCAAAAACCTGAAAAAATGATGCCTTTTAGATGCAATTTTGAATAAAAAAATGCACTAAATTTGAAAAATTAATCTTAATATGAACAATTTCAGATAAAAATTCTAGAAGTTGAAACAACAAACTAAATACAAAAATAATATTTTCATGCTCAAAAATTCAAAAAAAGCCTTGATTAGGGACTCATTTGCTCATGGGTGTCACTTCTAGGTTTTTAAAAATCAATTTACATGTTTTTGAGGTGATTTCTATGGGTATTAGATTTTGGTTTCATACAGTAAGTTACAATTTGATATTTTTGGAAAATGAGGTCTAAATGCAAGTGCAAAATAATGCTAAATGACAAACAATAAGGACTACTTTGAGATGCAATTTAAATTCAATTTTTTGATGTAAATGACTGATCATTCAATGTTATGTAAATACTATGCAAAATGGCTATGATTTTAGAATTTTCATTTTAAAGCATGCAAAAATGCAAACCTAAAACCCTAAATGAGATGCAAACTAATGAAAGGTAAGAACCCTAAATAAGATGAAAATCAATGCAATGTAATGCAAATGAATGCAAACCATAGATCTAGGGCTGAAAATGGACTCCAAAATCAAAAATTTATGATGCTCAAAAGTCAGGCTCACGAAAATGAAACAAAGAAAAATGCGGTTCCCAAAAATGGAAAGGTAAGTTCAAAGGGTGAGAATAGATCCTATATTCCCAGTTTCATTAGGAAAAGAGATACTTACAATGAATTGATTAAGAACCCTTAGGTGAATCAACCTAATGTGAGAATCTTTAGGTTTTTGTATGCTTTGAGCACAGGGGGTCAAGGTCAAACAACACTTTAGGGAGAAAAAATGAAAATACCACATCAACTCCAAAATGAAATCTAGCACTTGAAACACTAATGTTAAACTCAATATTTCTTGAACTAGGAAACAGATTGCAGATCTAAGAAGGGTAGAGATGTGTTTACAAGTCACCAAACAACAACTTCTAAAGGCTTACTGGGACTCATTCGCCCATGGGTGAATGGGTCTTTTTTAGGGTTCTTCTTCAACTTTTACGATCCTCTCAAGATGATTTGTAGCTTTGGATTTTTCTAGGTTTTAATGTCAAAAAGTTGGAAATAAAATTTGTAAGTTAGATTCCATGATTTGACAAAAACTTGGAAAAATTTTGTAACTTTGACAACTTTTCAAACCTTTCTCATCAAAAGGTCTTCAATCCTTCTTCAACCTAAATGAACCAACAATTTTGATGTGTTCTATGGAATTCTCTTCTACTCTTAGGATCTTTCACCTAAAAGGAGAGAGATAGAAGCCAAAAATTGAAGTCGTTCACTCAAATAAAGGATTGTATGATGTTATTAAGACTAAAAGCAATGCTGTAAATGCAACTAAATGATGTAACTAACTCATTATTAATGAAAAACTAATAAAATGTGCAATATTTGAAAACACAACGAACCTCGCAAGAATGAACAAGAAACATGCACAAATGAACTCAGAAATGAAAGAGATAGAAAGGAGTGCACCTAGAGAAAGATTGTAGATTTGAGAAGATTTTGGAATGCTATAAAAATCATTGTTCATGACTAGTGGGACTCATTCACCATTGATGGAAAATCAGTCCTTCTATTGGTAAAATATCCTGAAATAGCATTTTGACTGTCAGGAACAGGAATCTGATAAAATCACCTTCTTTAGCCTTAAGGTGGGACTCATTGACCACTGATGGAAAATTAGTCCTCCTCCAAAATGAAATGAAATCAAAGGTCAATCCTGTAGCTCTAGATCTGCACTTGTCTTCTTGTCAGGTTGATAGAGGAAAATTTGTAGAAAATAGACTGTAGGTTATCTCCAAGCTTGAAATAGGGTTTAGTTGACTTGAAACACTTTTTTGACTTGTTGACCACCTTTCAACACCTATTTTCTTGAAAAATATGCATACAAAAGTCTACAAACACACATGCAAAAGTGGAAAAATGAAACTAAAGGTTAGAGTATAGGGATTTTCCTTGGTCAAATCCCACTTTGGTAATCAAACCCTTAATGAAGAAATGAAATGAAATAAGCAAGAAATGATGAATAAATAACATGCAAATTTCCTAAACTCAACACAACCTTGTTGAAGAGATCTGAAAACATGTCAATGGCTACTCCAAAATGCTTCATGAATGCTTGATTGAATGATGCAAATTGCTTGAATGCTAATTGATGTTGAATGAGTGAATGCAATTGAATTGGGAGATGTAAAATGAATGAAAAACACTTACTTATAAACACTTATGGCCTAATAATTAAATAATACCTCATCACAGGCCGACATAAAGTACTTTTAAATAAAAATGCAAAAGAAAATTTGAATTATTTTGAATTTGGAGCCAAGAGGGACTCATTTTCCACCCATGGAAAATGGGTCCCACCTTAGGCTTCTAAGTAGGTGTTGGGAATTAAGTTGTATAAAATGTTGTTTTTCAGGTTTACATTCAAAAATACACTTAATTAAGTCTTGTGAGTGCATAAAGGGATCAAATAAAGCATAAGAAAGGTGTAAATAGTAAAGGTAAGCTTAGAAAAGCATGAAATCTTGTTACAAGACTTTACAACACTTTGGAATAGGAATTGACAAGTGATGAAAAGGTGATTTTTAGGTAAATTATAGTGAGAAGAGTCTAGAAAAGTGTAGAAATGTGTTACAACACTTCACAACACCTTCACAAGACATCAAAATTTGAATGTTTAAGACTTAATGTGAATACATGAGTTACATTGCAACATTAAACCAAAGAAAAATAGACCAAGCATCATTAGAGAAAGACCTAAAATACCGTGAAAATGTTAATGATCTATTTTTCTATGGTACATTTAGCCCCCACTTTAGTGAGAGGATGAACTTGTTTTATACTCACACTAAAGTAGGCATGCATATCGAGAGGGATCCAAATGCACTTATGATAGAAAGATGGAATAACATTGATCAAAAGCGATGGTCAAGCCCCTAGGATGAAGATCCCATGAAAAAGTAAACATAAGAACAAAGGAACACAAGTGTAAAAGGGAAAAAGAGAAGGAAAAGGAAAAGTTGGATCAAGCTTTGATCATTTGTTCAACTACTTGTGAATCAGATCTAGGTTGTTTGTCCAAAAAAGAAAATGCATACTCACTTTGGGGTGACGAAACACATGGAATTATGTCCAGTGAGAAGACCCAAAAGGTTAAATACATACACTAGTTGGTATGCACTCACAAAAACATAGGTGGCTATGGGGAAATTCGTGTTGCTGAATGGGCTTCCTACTCAACCATACTAAAGTTATACCTCATGATAACTTTAATAAGGTGCCACAAAGGAAAAATGTTGGTTCATGCTTCATGAGACCAACAAAGCTTTGTATGCTTATAACTCAAGAATAAACAAGAAGGTACCATAGGCATGCAAGTCGCGCTATACAAGGTGGAAAAGATGTGAAATGTAAAATGAAAAAATGTAAATCAAAAGATGTTTAAAGGAGTCTTGTTAAGTTCATAAAAGGTTTATCACTTAGGGAACATTATGTCTAATGTCTCCAAGAGAGGACCAATCAAAGAATAAAATATTCACAACTTAGGGGATGCAGTGTGTCACATTAGGCCACCAAGAGGAATGTAATATGCTAAGAGATATCATACTTATGAAGGACATCATACCCAATGTCATCCACAAAGTTACAAACACATCGTATGAAGTGACAAGGCTGCACTAAGAACCAAGAATGCAAATTAAATGATGCCAATGTATGCCCCCCACTTTAAAGGAATTGTTGTACACCATTCTATGAGAAATTACTTTAAAGTAGCAAAGGAAAGATGAAAAAAGAAGACAAGACATGAGAGAAAACTTGGAAAGCCCCTATGCCGAGTCATATGTTTCTAAGTTAGGTTGCTTCATGTAAATGAAAAGGAAAACAAAATAAAAGAGGGTTGCCCCATAGAAAGGAACACACCAAACACATAAGGGATCTATGGTTTTGGGGTCAGTATGTTTTTTATTGCAATGTTTTTATTAAAGAACTCGAAACTGTCATCATTCCCCAAGGCACATAGAACTAGAAGAATGACACAAAGAGAGCGAAAACAAAAGAAAAATAAAGTTTGTTTTGGGTCAACATGGAAGAGACATTGCAGTCTCAATGCTTTGCATCATCCCCAAAAGGAAGACACAAGAAAAGTAAAAATAAAAAGGGAAAGGGACCGATTGGGTCAACATGGAAGAGACATAGGGCGTCTCAACACTTTTTTTTATCCCCAAAAGGAAAACACAAAACAAAAGTGAAAAAGAGAAGGACCTTTTGGGTCAACATGGAAGAGACATATGTAGTCTCAATGATTTACATCATCCCCTAAAGGAAAACACAAAACAAAAGTGAACAAAAGAGAAGGAAATATAGAAGAATGGAGGTACAAATAGAGGAAAGGCACAAAGAGAGAAATTTAAACACACATTATAGGGGAACATGAAACACACATACAAGCACACAAAAGAAAAGAAAATGAAAATGAAAATGTAAAAAGGCTAGCAAGGTGAATGCAAGTGAACCATCTAACAAGTCATCTTCCTCCCAATCATGTTTAGTATATTGCGAGGGTGGTTGACTGTCCAAAGGAAGAATTGCAAGGGTTGAACTAGGGGAAGTACCAAGTTCTTCACTTGGTGTAGCAGATTTATCATTAAAGCTCACGATAGAGTAAAATAAAGAGTTTAGACTGTTATGCACTTCTTCATCTATTCTTGTGATCTCCTCATCATTGTTACCATCAAGATTGATTACAACAAGAGGACAAAGGGTAATTTCCAAGGAAGGATGTACGAGGAGTTGTGGCTATTGGATTAGATCATTTTGTTGTGAGGATAACTGAACTATACTATCTTTTGGTGGGTCAAGAGGAGGATGATGATCATTTATTGCTTTTGTCAAAGGAAGAGGTTGATTTTCTTTATTTTCTTCCATTTGGGACTAACGAGCAAGGAGACGATGATGACGTGTATGCTCCCTTGCACCATGATTTCGTTTACTTTTATTTTGAAGTTGTTGAGATGTAAGAGTGGGTTGATCCACCATAGGTTCCTTTTCTTCTTGAGGGGGAAGAATGGAAGGAACTAAAGAAGATGGGTCAATCACTTTCTCTTTGGCTTTATAAAATTGTTTAATGCAAGGAGGCATGATGGAATTGATTTCATGTTCTCTTGGAAATTTATACAAGGAAGGGGAGGTTTCTATGGTTGGTTGCTCATGAGGTTGTATATTTTTGTTTATTTTAAAACTCAAGTTGAAGCATGGTCTCATCTAGGATAGGAGAAGTGAAAGTGGATGTGGACATGTTACGAAGAGACAATTTGACTATTCGTTTGGCTTTGGAATTTTGATATGCAATGAAAAAGAAGTAATTTCAAGTGGTGATGGGTTCCATAGGTCTAGACCAAAAGGATTCTAAGGAAAAATTACCCTTAGAGGACAATGGATTAAAGCCACTATGGTGTATGGTAAATATTTCATTTCCATGCAGAAATTTCAAAAATTTGTGAACAACTGAAGGGGCTGCTTTCATCAAGTGAAGGGAAGAATGGCCTAGCTACAGATGAAATTGAGTTGATTGTGGAATAATAGAAAATGCTACATCCAAAGTTTTGAGTCATATCTGTAATGGGAGTATGATCGATCTAATCATAGGGAACACAAAACTAGTATGTGTTTTAATCCATGCAGTTGGTTTATTATAATCATCTTGATAAAGTTCATGTAATACTAAAAATGCTTCAGTGATCACATTCTTGCAATAGGCGGGATTTATTAATATCCCATTGTTAGGCTTATTGTAGATTCGATTGGCTATGTAAAGAGGATCATCAAGAATATTTTTAAGTATATCATGAGAAGAAAAAGTAATATCAAGATATTTCTTGGTTGGGCCCTTACGAGGGACAACGTCTATCATACCCACAAGTTCATACATAGGATTAACTTGGGTAAGAGTATGAGGGATATCATGTTGTTCATTATTTGTATCAATGTTCATCACATGAGTGTTTGAAGGTTCACTAGCCTTGACAAACGAGACATTATGTTTAGGCATAGGGTTGGTAAAGATTTATAAATGTTGATTAGGGGGTGCAACGGACTTATTTCCTTGATCATTGACACCCACAATGGACAAATGGCCTGAATCAATGAGGTCTTGAACTAAGTGTTTGATATGCTTACATTGTTCAGTGTCATGTCCATTTTGGTGATGAAAATAACAATAAGTATTTGTTTTAAAGGTGGGTGATAAAGGCTTGGTGGTATCAAGTGGTTTAATGGTAGGCAAAGTGATCATCTATTGTTCAAGCAATCGAGTCATTGTGTAATGGAGAGTATTGGGTAAGGGTGTAAATTATCTCTTTAGGTCCCCATAGGTAAATGGTGCCACTGCTTTAATAGCTGACACTTGACTTGGAACAGATTGAGTTGGTTGTGAAGGAGGCAAATTGAACTATAAGAAGCCTCTTTTTGGTTTTCTAAATTTTTGTGCATTATTTTGGTCAATTTGTTCAAACTTCTCAGCTCAGTTAGAAGTGGACTTGGAATCACGAATCCTAACCAAGTTGTGATAGTCACAAAGGGTTGTGCATAAATTCATGAATGAAGTAAATTTCATCATAGTCAACTTATCCTGAAGGTGAGTGTGCAAGTTTTCGATAAACATCTTTTGAAGATGTGAATCAGTAATCTTGACATCAATTTGAGCATACAATGACTGATAATGTGAAATGAAATCACTTACTTTTTCATTTTTGTTTTCTTTAAATCTCATTAAATAAGCCATTATCTTTTTGAGAGTCATATGGACTTGGAAATGAATTATAAAGGCATCCACAAGTTCATTAAATGATCAGATTGAATGATTGGGTAAGTTTGAAAACCACTCAAATGCAGTGTCCTTCAAAGTCCTAGGAAAAGGTTTAGCTAATAGTTTGTCATCGAGGACAAAGTCACTACACAATGCTATATAGGCATTAACATGATTAGTAGGGTCTCCTTCACTTTCATACTTCTCAAACCTAGGAATCTCAATTCCGTGTGGCATATGTGTTCTCAAGATCTCTAGAGATAATGGGCTACTATGGACATGATATGTGGGTGAAGAATTTTGACTTTGGCTAATGGTGGAGATTTGTTGTTGCATGGATTAAATGGTGTTAAATATTTGTGTAGTGATGGGATCGGTGTAAGTGGTATGAGGTGGAAGGGAAAATGGTGATGGAGTGTATATAATGTTAGGAGAAGTGAAAGGAACACTAAACGGGGGTGAAGGTGGAAGAGGGAACATTCGATGCCACAAAAGAACTAGGAATACTAGTTGGAATAGCGAAAGGAGTCACATGACTAACCTATTACATGGTTGTTGAAACTTGAGGAGTGGTATAGATTGGTATAGATGCTATAGTTGAAGGAGGGGGAATGTGAGATCCTCCTTGGCTCACAACAATGTTTGTTGATTAGGATGTGGAAGGAACACATGCTTGTTGTATATCTCAACAATTCTTTTCATAAATTGTAAGCCATCATCATTTTCAATCAAATGATGAAGATTTTATATGGCAGGTATGGTAGTGGTGTAAATGCTTTCAAAGAATAAATCTTGTTGTATATGTGCAAAATCTTCATGAATACTAATGACATTATCTTGCAGAATGAAACTAGTTTGTGTGTCAATATGCATTGGATGGGAAGGTGAATTCATATGAGTGGTAGTATTGATGCCTAATGCACCATTGTCCATACTAGGAGTAGGAGCTCTTGAGACCCCAAGGTCCACAACGAAGGTGCTATCATGAGAAGCCATGAGTCTAGAACTTCATCTCATTAAAGTGCCATCAATGGGGCACCAAACACTCATACAAGTACCATAAAAGATGGAGTGAATGAAAATGCAAACTAGGAATAATAAAATTCTAATGACAGAAATTCTGTAAACTGGAACAAGAATACAGTAATAGGAAACAAAAATGCAGGAAATACTATGAAAATTCTATAAATTTCAATGCTAGAAATGCAACTAGACTGATTCACCCAGGGTGGCGAATGAGTCCAGGTATGATATTTTTTTGTTTTTTCAAAAAAATTAAAAATGATTTCAATGTTTTTCAGATGCAAGATGAGGATGCAAATGTAGAATTTCAAGTTTTTTATGATTTGATATGCAAAAATGAAGTCTATATGAGTCTTTCACTAATGCAATTTTAGAAACCCTAGGATGCAAAATCAAAATAAAACCAAACGGAATATTGATGAAAATGAAACATAGGATCTACAAGATGCAATTGAAATCAGAAAGATAAAGTGCTCAATATGTAGGTTTGAACACCAAAATGAACCAAAAATTTTGATGTGTTCTATGGACTTCTCTTGCACTCTTAGGATCTTTCACCTAAAAGGAGAGAGATAGAACCCTAAAATTGAAGTGGTTCACTCAAATAAAGGATTCTATGATGTTATTAAGAATAAATGATGTAATTGACCAACTATTAATGCAAAACTAATGAAATGTGTAATGTTTGAAAACACAGTAAGGCTTGCAAGAATGAACAAGAAACATGCACACATGAAATCAGAAATGAAAGAGACTGAAAGGAGTGCACCAGGAGACATATTTCAGATTTGAGAAGATTTTGGAATGCTAGAAAAATCATTATTGATGACCAGTGAGACTCATTCACCACTAATGGCGAATCAATCCTTCTATTCGTAAAATCTCCTAAAACAGGTTTCCAACTGTCAGAAACTGGAATCTGACAAAATCACCTTTTTCAGCCTTAAGGTGGGACTCATTCATCACTGATGGTGAATAAGTGCTCCTCCAAAATTCTATGAAATCAAAGGTCAATCCTGTAGCTCTAGATTTGCACTTGTCTTCTTGTTCAGTTGATGGAATCAAATCTACATAAAATAGATTGTAGGTTGTCTCCAAGCTTGAAATAGGGTTTAGTTGACTTGAAACACTTTTTTTACTTGTTAACCACCTTTCAACACCTATTTTCTTGAAAAATCTGCATACCAAATTCCGCAAACAAACATGCAAAAGGGAAAAAATGGTTAAGGGTTAGAGTATAGGGATTTTCCTTAGAAAAATCCTACTTTGGTAATCAAAACCTTAATGAAGAAATGAAATGGAATAATCAAGGAATGATGAATAAATAACATGTATATTTCCTAAACTCACAACAACCTTGTTGAAGAAATCTGAAGATATGTCAATGCCTACTTCAAAATTCTTGATTGAATGATGCAAAGTGCTTGAATGCTAATTGATGTTGAATGAGTGAATGTAATTGAATGGGGAGAAGTAAAAATGAATGAAAAAAACTTATTTATAGGGCATGTGTAGGATCATCATGGAAAAAATAGGCCCTTAAGTGGCAAAAAATTTAGAAAAAACAGAGTTAGGCAACTTGATGTAAAAATTTGAATAAGTTATCTATATTATAAAAAGAATGTGTAACAATAGAATCTATAGCAAATTGAATGTAGTTTCTAAACTACTAGGTTTATTTTTAAAAAAATAAAATTATTTGGTGAAAATTTGAAATTTCAATATAGTAGTACTTAAATTTCAGGGAAAAATAAAAAGTAGGAGTTTGTTTGACCACCCTAACCACAATACAATGATAATTATTTTTTATAATATTTTAGATATAGGTAGAGGACTCATGTCCCAATGTGATGCATATTTTTTTGTAATTTTTTTCCAAGTAAATAATTAATTATAATTTTTTTATTACACCTTTTAAAAAATATAAAAACTCGTATGTCTGACCACCTTAACTTGGTCAAAACTTAAATAAATTCATTTTTTCTTTTTTTAATCCTATAGTATACGAAGCATAGAATGTGACAAATGTTTCAGATTCAAAAAATGTGATACCATTTGAAAGCTATAGATGTTTTCCAATCAACCTATCAATAAGGACTTTAGTAATTCACATAGAAAATAAATAATTATTATTTATTAAATTCAAAATAAAGCATAATTTATATTGGTGGAAAGCTAAGAATCCCCTTTAAAAACCCTTTTCCTTTCATCAATTTTGGGTAAAAAAAAAGTCATCAGCCACATACCCTATATATACCCATTATATTGCCACTTTTTGGCCCATCATGATCCTGCACATACCCTATACACACTTATGCCCTAATAACCCAATAATACCTCATCACAGGCTGACATGAGGTACTTTTAAATAAAAACTTAAAAGAAAATTTGAATTATTTTGAATTTGGAGCCAAGAGTGACTCATTCGCCACCCATGGCGAATGGGTCCCACCTTAGGCTTGTAAGTGGGTGTTGGGAATTAAGTTGTATTTAATGTTGTTTGTCTTGTTTACATTCAAAAATACACTTAATTAAGTCTTTTGAGTGCATAAAGGGATCAAATAAAGCATAAGAAAGGTGTGAATAGTGAAAGTAAGCCTAGAAAAGTGTGAAATTTTGTTACTAGACTTTACAACACTTTAGAATAGGACTTGACAAGTGATGAAAAGGTGATTTAAAAGTAAATTATAATGAGAAAAGTCTAGAAAAGTGTAGAAATGTGTTACAACAGTTCGCAACACCTTCACAAGACATAAAAATTTGAATGTTTAGGATTTAATGTGAATGCATAATTTACATTGCAACATTAAATCAAAGAAAAATAGACCAAGCATCATGAGAGAAAGACCTAAAATACCATGAAAATGTCAATGATCCATTTTTCTATGTCACACTAAAATCTAAAACACAAACACAAGAGAGGAGAATTTATTTATTTTTGGGTCAATGGGGGTTTTCCTTTGTCAAACCCCATTTTGGTAATCAAGCCTTGAAATGAAATAATGAAATTAAAGAGGTAATGAAGAATGAAAAATGTTATGTTACCACTCAACAAACCCTTGAATGAAACCTTGATAATGGAGATCTTATGAGGTCTGAAACTTGCATGAAATGGCTGAATTGGATGTGGATATTGACACTTCAAATAATGCTTTGAATGATTGAACTTTATCTTGAAACCTACATCACAATGTTAGCTCCAAAAACATGCATGATGCAAGAATTCTTTGATATGGTGAATAGATCTTGAATGTTGCAATAAATCTCTGATATATCTACTGTTGAATGCTTTTGAATTCTCTTGAATGCTCTTGAAGTTCTCTTGTAAATATCTTATAAATATTTGTAAAATCTCATGAAAATCTCTTGAAAATATAGGTGAAACTTAGTGAAATAACCTTGTGTTTATAGGTATGTATACTTAATTTCCCAATATTCAAATATCACACATTGCTCAAGGTAAAGTGTTATGTGTTAGCATTAATTATTGTTTGGTTTCCCCCTTAGAAAATGTAATTTATTAGGCTTATAGATGCAAATTTGAGCTTATTAAGGCCTAATTAAGTCCAATTTAATTAAGAGGCCCAAATAAGTGTCAAAATGTAAAGGGATATATTTATGAGCACTAAATTAAGGCATTATTCAATTCAATTTAATTAGGAGGGCCCAAACAAGTGTGAAAATGTAAAGGGATACTTTTTTCTACACTTCACTATTTTGGATGATCCATGTTGTAGAGGTTCCAAACCATCAACACCAACATGAACTATTGGGTTGATGTTATTTCAAAAGTAACTATTAAATAAAAACTACTTTAAATTTAAATACACGTAACATTTTTGTAAAATTAATCATCTATCACTATAAATGAGAACATAAGTTATTGTTTTTTTTTTTTACATCATATGCGAGTTGTATTGTAAAATATAATTTATTGGAATTTGGAAAACAAAACTAAGAAATTAAATTTGTAGAATATAAGATAATTTTAGAACATAATTGTATACGAATATCAATAAATTATATTTTATATTACAGTATAGTTTTCTCAAACTATCATGCAACTAAACCAATATTATAATAAGGCTTAACACATAAATGGTATTGAGGAAGATAAAATTGAATCGTATTACTCAATAACAATCTATATTAATCATTCCTCATAAAAACATCATTTTTCAATGTGAAAATAGATAAATTTTAGGTCACATGCATACCAACTAACGAATCACTTTTGGAACCTATGATATCCTTATCTTATTTTATACAATAGGTATGCATAATTACATACATGTTAAATTTAAAATGTATTTATCTATTTTGTTCCATATTTTCCTAATAATAATTTCCTTTCAAGATATTCTATTTTGATAATTTCAATGAAATCAATTTCAATTACATACCTTTCACTATTATTTTATGAAATTCATTTTCAATGTAACTAGTCATGCTTCTCAAGAAGGAGGAAAATGTATTCTAAGATAATAAATACTAACTTATTCAAAGGTAAATGGTTGTAAACTTTATTTCAAGATCCCTTACCTCCTTAATTTCGGTTCTACTAATGGCATACTATGTATTTCAATTTTATACATTCATATTACTCATTATCCTTACATAATATCATAGGGTAACCTTTTTTTCCATCCAAAAGGTCTCTCATGAACCATTATTTTATATTTAATCTTTTTTATTATAATTTTAACCTACACAAAACTTGTTACCCTTACATGTATGAAATGGCGATGGGTCGGAAGTTGTGTAGTGGAGGGGGTTTGAATACATCAACTAAGGATGGTGATTTAGAAAATTGAAACCCCAATGGTAGCATTAGGTATGTTTTCTTGGTTTTGTTGCTGGTGAGGAGCAGGTTGGTAGGTATTTGGTGGGGGTTGTCCCAAAAGCTTTCTTTTTTCAGGTTTCCTAGGTTGTTTTGAAGTTAAAGGGTATTGGTGTTGCCCATTATACTATTCTTAAAGTCTTCCTAGTCCCCCATTTTGTGACTCCTTTTGAGATGGATTCTTTTCCTTTTGAGGTGGAGATGGTGGATTTGGTTGAGAGTAATGATCTTCTTTAGTTATCCCCCTTTTTGGCTTCTCCTGTTGAGGTGGAGCTCTCTCCTATCAAGATGGGGATTAGTTTGGCTAGAAGGGTTCGATGGTGCTATAGTGGGGCTTTTGCTACCTTTTGCTTTACTTTGCAGTTTTATTCTTCTTTGAGAAATGGTGGAGTTCTTGCAAGGTGTATTTTGTTCCTTGCTCAGAGTTCTTTTCTTCGATTGTGGTGAAGAGTTGATGGTGTTGGGTTCCTAGTCCTACCCCCTTTGGTAGTGATGGTTGGTTTTATTAAGTTGTTGACTTCTACTAATTCTGGAAATTGTTGGCTTTTGCTAATTCTTTTCTATCTCAAAAGTGTTGTGTTTTGTTAGTTGGGATCTCTTGTTGTTACCCTCCTCCGTTGCATTATTTTTTGTTGCTAGTTCCTTACTTCAGTAAAAAGTATTACTTTTTTGTTGTTCTTTGTAGGCTCACTTCTGGTGAGTCTCTCTGTTCTTTTTTGGGTTTCTCATTTTTTGTGAGCCCCCTATCTTTTGCCTCTACGGATGCTTTATAATGGGTATTGGCCCTTACAATTTTAATCAATTCAAAACACTTGTTACCCTTACATAATACACAATCCTAATTGGATTGGTATAAATAAGAAAAATGTGACCTCTTAAAACCAAGTATAGTTGCCATTGATAATTTATGTGTTTTATTTAGTCTTCATATTATTTAGTCTCTTTTTATGATCACATCTACCTTTATAATGGGTATTGGCCCTTACAATATTAATCAATTCAAAACACTTGTTACCCTTACATT
This sequence comes from Sequoia sempervirens, assembly GCA_007258455.2. Classification (NCBI taxonomy): domain Eukaryota; kingdom Viridiplantae; phylum Streptophyta; class Pinopsida; order Cupressales; family Cupressaceae; genus Sequoia; species Sequoia sempervirens. The sequence goes on from VDFB02193867.1 coordinate 450,203,487, forward strand.
ACACAATCCTAATTGGATTGGTATAAATAAGAAAAATGTGACCTCTTAAAACCAAGTATAGTTGCCATTGATAATTTATGTGTTTTACTTAGTCTTCATATTATTTACTCTCTTTTTATAATCACATCTACAAGAAAATATTTTATTCTATAATTTTAATTTCAATTTTCATTCTTGATAAAAATATATTTTACAATTGACGAGCCACAAATTTTATCAACATTATAGTCGATACTAGCCTACATGTTTATTTTAGTTGATATTTACACTCACAATCTTCCATCTCATTTTTTATTAGAAGTCCCTGAGGACAAACACAACATATAAGAGGACATTGTGTAATATCTTACTTGTTGCAATCAATTCCATTATTATATACATTGTATTATATGCATATGCTATGGCTCATTTGGTTATCAACTAGAATATATTTTTTAGTTTTGTACATATTGTAGCATCATAAATTGTCATCCTTGACAATTTCACACTTTATTTGGCTCCCCCCTATGTTCTTGGACCTAATAATACACCTAATTATCTAAATTGTGCATTACATGGCCCATTTTAACATATATTCGAAAATAAAATATGAAAAACAAAAGTTTGCATTTAATATTTTTCCCTCGACATTTTGGGTCCTAAAAAGGAGAGATCTTGACTAGGGCACACTATGCCATAGACTCCTTAAGTTGGCCCCAAATTTAAAATGGTCGATGTTGGTAGTTTATTATTTGAAATTGAAAATTCTAATTGTTGGCCATCGAGATTTAATTTTTGAGAAATTAGAAGAGCTTTATATAAATACATAATATTTTCACCATTTTAATCATAACAAGAGAACAAGCAATTTTGGTGAAGAAAATATATATTTCAAAATTAATTCAAGAGAATTAAAGAGCATAATTTGTAGAATTATTGTAGTATTTCATCATTGAAATGTCATGTCAAGCTTTATGTTATTTTTTTCATGCTTATGTATGCATTTTTTCTTTGAGTTCTAATACTTGAGGGTCTTCAAATCAAATCAAGTCAAATACCAAGGAACTAGTGAAGGTGTTGAGTATGACTTCAATCCGTCAAGGATATCAAATTTGAGAGGTGAGTTACACCAAAGAGTTAATTCATTTTTTTTATTATCATTTAGCCTCTATCCTTCAAAATGATATGCTCTCTTATCATCAATTTTTCTGTTGTGGCAGTAGAAATGCCAACATGATGTATGATTGAGCTAAGCCCCTATATGGCACAATCCTTCCAATTTCTTTATGTGCACAAGTTACATATCTAAAGAAGATTGGAGGAAGACTGAATAGAATTTTCTAATTCATGCATCAGGACTTACAAGTTGAAAAGATAAAAAATCTGAATTATCTTAGCAACAAACGAAGATCCAACAACAAGATACGAAGGAGAAAGGCTACAGACTAGGGACCTGAGGCTTATGAAAGCAATTTCTAGTTTCAATTCCCCAATCTAGAGTGTCCTTGTGCCCTATGTATTACCTTTCAATTGGTTGTGGCTTGATGAAAGATTCAAATATTCATTATTTTATGTTCCACATATAAATTATTATCGTCTAAATCATTTAACTTATAGTCATGAACTACTTAACTAGAATATATGATTCAAACATAACATTACTATATTTACGCAAATATTCAATCACTTTTTTAACTTAAGAAGTAAATAAATCCATATAAATACAAAATGATTAATACATATTAATATTACATTTGGTGTTTTAAAATTTCACTCAATATTATATTTTGTTAATTGTTTTAAACATAAAAAACTATATATTATAATAATAGACCAAAGACATGAATGCAAAACAAATAATTATTTAACAACAATAAATAATAGTGATTGAAATGTCTTGAAATTAACTTAAATATTCTTTTTTAATAGTCAGCTTTAAAATTTCTATTAACACTAACTTCTATATTATTCTAAAGCAATATGTATATTATTTATATTTATTTATAAAAAATCTTGCATTAATGTCTATTCACGTGCACATGGTTACATATGAATTTTGCCCTTAAATTCTAAAATAGAACTAAAAATAAAATACTACGATACGAAACCTTGCATTTTTATTTATGTGTGACAACATATATAACAACTCTTGTGCCAACACGACTTTGAATTATATCCAGTTTATCCTACATATACCTTCTTGAGCCATTAATACCAAGTCAATGGAGCTAGGTGTGTCTTGTATTTTTCACATATTACATATATGAAAGAAAAAGAAAAGAGGTTAACGAGAATCTTATAAAAATGGGAAAAAATAATGGGATCAAATCTATGCATTTAAATATTATGGAAACATGTGTAATTGCATGCATGACTTTAGAGATCATATGAGTGGGCCTAATGGTGGAGAATTTGTACTCTTGAAAGAGAGGTCACAAGTTCAAATCCTGCAGGGGGTAAGGTATGTACACCTTGTATTGTGGAGCATGAGTTAGGTGCCTCCCTCAATATTGGGAGTACGAGGAGTCCTATAGTGCTGTAGGCCGTCTGTAGACCCAAAAATAGATTGCTGGGTATCGTGGACTATAAAATAATAATAATATTATTATTATTATCAAATTGCACACTTGATCTATTAATATTAGCCAAGTGGGATATAGGTTAATGGGCGAAGCAACTAGTCATGTTGCAAGAAGCTAATGTTGAAGTGGAGGTCGCATATAGACATGCCTATGGGAGGTTAGAAGGTTAGCATAAAAGGGTATGAATAGAAATGTAGAAATTTGGGGATTGCAAGAACTTATGTAAGGGTGAGGATAAAGAATATGGGGAAATGAATTAAAAGATAAATGTGGGAATGTGACGATACAAGGGATTAGGAAGTAGGGACAAGTTTATAGGTCTATTTAGATGTGAAAATTTAAAGAATATCTGAAAATGAAAGATGTTTAGAATTCTACAAGAATTCTATAAGAGAAAGTTTAAATAAATATGAAAGATTTAGAACATGGATAAGTGAGAAAAGATATAGACGATATAGACTTGTGAAACTTTGAAAATGTTGACGAAACATATGGAAAACCTATAAATTTATAGGAAAGGGTACAAGATAAAATTAGATTGTAAAAGTTCAAGTTAGAATAAAAGGGAGATGGAAGATGGGTAGAAGAGGTTCGATTCACAAAGAAAACGTCATTTGAACATGCTAGAAAAATATAAGGTTCAAGCAAAACATCAATAATTTGGACTAAAAGGTCAAAAAATTAGAAGTTTGAGATAATACTACAAAGGATAACCTCTAAAAATGTTTTCTTAATAGTCATGAATAGCATATGGATCATCTAGATATTTAAGCTTTATGTAAAAATGGAGAAGTCAATGAATCCAATGGGAAAATCACAAATCTATAAGAAAGAAAAAATGAAAGAAAGTGGGAAAATAAAGTTTGCAAATTTTAGAGAGTCTAAACATCTAGACAAGTTTTGCAATTCCACTAAATTAAGGAAGGTAATAGGGATTTAAGAAAGAGGGGAAGAGTGGAAAATTTCACGTCCCTAGAGGTTTCACAAACCCATAAGATAATAGAAAATGAACAAATATATCCTTATGTTTAGAAATTTCTAAATTCCTACAACTTGGTCAAATGACTGAAGTATAAGTAGATATAAGGCATTACATCAAATGCACTTTTGACTAAGTGTGACCCTTTGAAGAATTCTTGGATCAATAAGTAATAATGAGAAAGGTATACCAACTCAACAAAGGGGAATCACAAATTATGGAAAAAAATAGATTGTTGAGACAAGCATGAGCAAGACCTTTGAATGGATGTTTTGTCCTTCATTCAAAATCACTTTGATGCCATCCAATTATTACTCATAACAATATTATATCCACTTAAATTATCAATCATTTTCTTAATTTAAAAAAAAATTCATATAAATACAAACAAATTATATTATATTAAAAATTACATATCATTTCATAGATTTCACTCATCATTTTATATATATATATATAACAAATAATGATTATTTCACAATCATAAATAGCAATAGTTGAAATATTCTTGAAATCAGCTTAAATATTTATATTCAAAATAGGACTTTTAAAGCCTTAAAGTCCAGTACTAAATTTTTTAAAAATATTTAATGCCTTAAAGTCAAGTACTAAATTTTTTTAAAATATGTATATTATTCTAGATTTATTAATAAAAAACCCTTATCTTGGGCATAGTCTTGTTTAAGTCTTTTCGTGTGGGGATGGCTACGTATGAATTTTGTCCTTAAAGTACAAAATAAACATAAGAATCAAATACCAATCCAACTACGATACGAAACCTTGCAGTTTTTCTTAATGCATGATGACATATTACCGACTTCTGTGCAAATACACAACATTGAATTGACTCCATATTGTTGTACATATACCTTCTTGTTCTTACGCTCAGAGCAATTGATTCAACTACGTTCATGGCAGAAAACGCAGAGGAAGCCGTTGTCAAAGTGACGAGAACGTCTGTGATAAGACCGGCCATCCGAACCCCCACAGAGACTATGTTCCTCTCCAACCTTGATCTTTGTTGGTTACCCGTCAACAACGTTCAACGGCTTTTCTTCTATTCACAGTGTCCTTTGAACGAATACTCTTCAATAATACAAGCCATGAAGAAAAGCCTCTCCTCTGTTTTAGTCTATTTCTATCCACTGGCTGGTCGGTTGAAGAAAGGAGAATCTGGCAGAGCGGAGGTCGATTGCAACGACGAAGGCGTGGAGTTTAGGGAGGCATCAATTGACATACCCTTCCAAGATCTGGAAATAGATGGGTTTCGGCGTAAGCACTTCTTCCCAAAGCTTGTCCACGACGTCAATCTTCTTGCGGTTGAGAATCACACTGGACCTCTTCTGTTAATACAGGTATTTAAACAATCTTTTACATTAAAGATCACAGATTTTCGCAATTCATGTACATGTTAAAATTTCTTTTGGATTTTAGTGGATGATAGTTTTTTCATCAACATTTCAGATCATATTTATTAATTTATCAGGATGAGAACAACGTTTTATCTTAAAGATCACAGATTTTCTCAGTTTATATAATTGTTTAAAATTGCATTTGGATTAGATTGGATGATTGCTTTTCAACATTTCAGATCATCTTCCATGATCCATCTGCACGATAATAGAGCACTTTTTGAGTCAAAAGATAGAATAGTAACAAATTATGATAGCTTAAAAGGAAAGGGGTGAGATCCTGGTCTGCTACTACTTTATCTTTTGTCTGAAAAACCATTCAAATTTTCTGATTTTGAATCATGGAGTGTGATAAGAAATATCATTGTGATAATGAACCATAGAATACGATTAGAAACTTTCATAAAAAATCTCGCACAATCTTATCCAAAAATATTTTTAAACAGCTTTTACTTATTTTATCACTTCTGAAACCCTTATGATTTTTTTTTCTCTTAAATAACGTTGGGTGTTTTAGGTTACAGCTTTTCAGGGAGGCGGTATATGCATCGGAACCACCTTGCATCACGTTATAGCAGATGGGAATTCGTATTGGCATTTCATGACATCGTGGGCAGAGTGTAGCAGAGGCCTCCCTCTCGCCAAACCTCCTCAGCACGCCAGAACAGTTTTCAAACGAGATAACCAGAGTCCCTCAATTTCTTACAAAGCCCATGAGATAATAAGCAATGGGATTTCAGGGGCCAAGATTTTCAAGTTTGTGTCTGACAATACATGTGGCAGCGGAAACGTGGAAACGCCCATCGAGGCTCTCCGCAAATGGGTGGAGCCCAGAAGGAAAACCGAAGTGATCTACTCAACATTTTGCTTTACAGAAGACATAATACAAGACTTGAAACAACGAAGCGGGGCTTCGAGTTCTTTTGTTGCAGTGGCTGCACAATTTTGGAGATGTGCAACGAGAGCTCGCGAGGTGCCCGTGGAAGAAGCTGTTTGTTTCGTATTGCTGGGTGATTGCAGGGGTCGCTTTAAGCCGCCTCTGCCACCAACTTATTTTGGAAATTGCTCATCCCTTGGTTTGGCGCAGACAAAAGCCAACATACTGATCAATTCCGACATCTCCTTCGCTGCGGATGTTATCCAGCAACTCATCAATTCCTGCACTTCGGAAGCTCAGATTAATTATCTGATCGATTGGGCAGAATCTCCTGACAGAGATTTTGTAACTTTACTTACAGAAGCGGGGTGGCAATACGGAACTAACGCGTTAAGTTCTCCAAGATTTCCATTGTACGAGATGGATTATGGATGGGGGAAGCCTTCGGATGTCCAGATTGCAACAATGAACGAAATTGGAATCATGCTTTTGTCTTGCGCAAAGGATGGAGGAAAAAGCATTGTTGTCTCAACTTGCCTTCCTCAACACCAGATGGAAATCTTACATCGTCTTCTCTCTGTTTCAGTAGATTGACTTCCTCCTTACAGGGTTCACATTTCTCGGGCGAAAATCGGGTTACAAGGTTTAGACAAGATATGTTGTCTACGTTGTTGTACTGTGTGCTCTGATTTCCTGGCTATAAACAAGAAATTGAGGAATAAAGTCAAACATTGACCTTGCTGGTTTTATATTTCGTCAACAAATGTTTGTTTTATTTTTATTGATGAAAAATATAATTATTTGATATTTATAAATTATGCAGTAAAAGTATTAACACAATTTCTTTTTGAGAGGAAAACAAACAAGCTAAGAACCGACAACTAAAATTGAAGACCAAAAACAAATGAATGACTAAAGTATAAGGAAAGATAAGGTATTACAGTAAGTGATATTTTCAACAAATGGGGTCCATTAAAACTTCAGATCAATAACTAATAATGAGAAACATGACTTACTAAAGATTAGATTTTTGAGACAAGCACCAAAAAGACCTCGGAATCAATATTTTTTTCCTTAATTTAATTGTCCCTTTGATGCTATTCCATTATTACTTATAGAGATTTTAGAGAATTTTTAAGTGGTGGTTGGACATTCATAATGAAGCCACTATGACATAAAATTCTATAAGATTATAGAGCTCAAGAAAAGCTTTCTAAAAATTATAAATTGTAATATAATTTAATTAATACTGACATTATATTTTCTATTGTTTAGTGAACATAGGTTATCTACCAAACATAATGCTCTCTATTCAATCTGCACGGAAAAAAATAAATTATGCTAGAATGATTTTTTTAAATAAAAATATATAAACGCTTCATATTGATGTCCCTTTTTGAATTAAAAATTAATGAATTTAATGTATAGAAAGAAGTTATACATAAAGGAATAAAATAATTCTAAACTATAATTAATGTAAATTACAAAATCAATAATAAAAAATATTTAACAAGCCAATAGTGGCATGGTGTGATGGTTAAGTTGGTGTGTTGTTAATCTTTTCATGAAGGTTCAAACCCCATTGGGGTGTAATTGTTGACAATTTATATTGGGGATGAGGTCCCCCATTTGCGACCTGGTTCATAGCTTTGGGTCAAAAGCATTATATATATAACAAAAAAATTATTAAAAATAGTGACCAATATTTTAAAAATAATGATTCTATGTAATTAATAATATAAGCTATGCATATAGAAAATATATTACTTGTTAAAAAAACTATAATGTTATAAAAAATAAATTATTAAAAATATTTTTAAATGATAAGAAAATAGTTTTTATGTATTTAGAACCTACACATGGAATTAAAACAATAACATTTAGCATCACCTCCAAAACTCTTAATAGTCTTATTTCTACGGTTGATAGAAAGTGATTTTTTTGTTAGAAAGGTTGATTTCAATGTCCCAATTAATAGTTGAACACAATAATGTGGGATTATCCTTTCTCAACTAGCATGCACTTGACTACCTCAAAACCAACATTCCTACCAATTTGGTTATCCCACATTAGAGTCAATCTCCACCATTGTCTACTCTTTGTGGTGCTCACTCATTGGATTTTACCTATCTTCATTACCTAACTACTTGTTGCAGCTTAAAACTACACCTTATTCTTTATATATTTATTCGATTGGGAACTCTAATTTTCCTATGTTCTCATTTTCCTTTGTCTTCACCTTCATTCCATAGATACACCTATCTGAGATCTTGGTTGTGTAAATTGTTTCCTTATCTCAAGATGTTCCTACGTCATCAATACTCATTGGTGATAGTGCAAGGACAAAATAGGTACATACAATGATGTTTCCTTGGTTTGTTTCATCCTTGACTCTTGATCTTTAATGTTGTAGATAAGCCACCTATGTAATATTGAGAGGGTATTATAGAATAAAGTAATAACTATGTATTAACTTTCAATTGATTGTGGCTTTATCAAAGATTCAAATATTTATTATTTTATGTCTTACAAATACATTATTGTCATCTACATCATTAAACTTATAGTCATGTATTACTTAATAAAAATATGATTGAAACATAACAATATTATATATATGTAAATATTCAATAACTTTTTTAACTTAAAAAATAAATAAATCCATATTACTAAACAAATAATATTATATTAATTTTAAATTTGATTTTTTAAATTTCATTCACTATTATATTTTGCTAATTGTATTAAATATATCTATATATGTATATGAGACCAAATACATGAAATAAATAATTATTTAACAATAATAAATAAAATTAATTGAACAGTCTGGAAATCAATATAAATGTTCTTATTCAATAGGCAGGTTTAAAATTTCCTTTCATTGCTAGACTTCTATATTATTCTAAAGCAATATGTATATTAATTTACGCCGAAGGCATATCCAATATGAAGTAGAGTAAGCTAATTTTCAAAATGTACGGTGAGGAGAAGCCTGGAGACGAATGAATGTTTGCCCATCGTTCGATATTCCATCCACCTTTTTACGCCATCCGCTCTTCACACCGTCTGCTTTACTTTCTCACCTGTATTAATGCGCCTTAATCATATCAAACTTGCTGGTGTGTCGTCCGCATCAATGTAAAATGATAAAGCGAATCTCAGCTGTTAATCATTTTCTCCAATTTTTTGGCTGCTTTTCGCCGTTTTTGGCTAGTTTCCTGCTACGGTTTTCGCTATTCCAAACTCTTCCTTGCTGGTATTGCTCTTTCGCTTCTCCAATTTGGTGAGCTGTAGCAAGAAAATAAGGTTTCAATGACGGTTTTAGAGTATGTTTATTAAAATGAAAATTACGGAACAATCAATTATTTATGGCTGTGTTTAATTCATCTGTGAAATGAATCCATGCAGGAAATCTTCACTTTAGGAACATACATATCCTCTTTGCTATAGAATGGGCCATATCGAAGCTGATCCGATAGCCCGACATAATGGAGAAATGCCTTCTCAAATTGCAAACAGTTTTCAACATCCTTTTTCTCCTGGCTTTTATTTTCATTTGTTGTTCTGTCTGTAGCTTCTTCATTTATTTTTCACCAACTATGAAAATTAACCTCCAAACAAAATAAATTTTGAATAAAACCCGTGTAAAATCTCGCTTTGCAATATCAAATTGACCCCTTTCAGCACAATGGCTGCCCCACCTGCAGCATAAACAAATCATCAACTTTGTGTCTACACTCTTCGAGACATCCCTCAAGCCTCCTCAAGATATGCTGCCTCGTTCTTTGGATCCCACTTCTCACTCCAAAAAGCTGCAAGATAATTCTAATTCCCAAGTGAAATGTCAACATAAGAATTCTTTGCAACTGATTCACTTTATTCAGCTTTACATGTTTCTTCTGCACTAAGCCAGTCATGCATTTTAAGTCCCATATTACCAAGCAAACACAAAACACTTGCTGAGTATTTATCCACCTTAAGTGCATTCCCCCATTGATTCCAAGCTTAATTGGAACTCATTTCGAGCTTGATCCATGGCCTCTTCACATAGAAATGCATCCACATAATCAAGGAATTTAAACAATATTAAACTGTACAAATGATTTTCTCGTTTGTTATCTTGTAGCTGTCCAAACAACCTAGCAAAGTAGTGTTGTGACTTTATCCCATGGGAACTCAAGTGAAACACCACCTGTGTAGAGTAGCAATTCATACTTGCCTCCAAACTGAATTCCATAATATCCACCACTATTAGCAATCAAGAAATGAGCAGTCCCCTATTCACTATAATAGAATTTTCAAACTGTCTTTTTATTCCACAGAGTTGCAACATTTTATAGCCATGCAACCTCCTCCACCAATGCAAGATAACCAAACACTTGTTTTACATTTCCTATACAGATTTTTTTCTTTCCCACAGTTTGATTTATTGCTCTACCATTGATCCTTGCACTAGGATTTATCCTTATAAACATAAAGGTACTAAGCATGGTGGCCCTTGATGAGGTATTTCTAAAGCTTTTATCATAGTTGCTTTTATCCTTGCTACAAATAGTATCCAATGGAGTGTATTTTGCAACTTTCATGGACATATATGGAGCAATGTTGTCTGGAAGTCCTTGAATGGCTGATTCCTGTATTTTTTTGTCAGCCTAGGCCTTTCGGTGGTGCTGGTCCCATGCAACTTCTTCCCCATATAGGCATTGTAGGTGGGTAGGAGACTACTAGTGGCTTTGATTCATTAGATACCATAAATTAAGTTCATCAAATTCTGCAAGTAGTAAATTACAATGATGATGACCTTTTGTTCATTGTAGAGTTTTGTTATATAGCATCAAAGTAAAAACCCTCAAATACAGGGTATGGCAATCCTATAGTTCAACCACCACAATTCTAAGCTATATAGTGTGAGATCCATGGCCATGACTATTTAAAAGGACAAAATTAGCAATAGTTACCTAAAAAGTGGTCACATACAACTCTATATGTGTGAATCAGGCATAAAGAAAGCAATGTGTATTTACATCTACATATAGGGAGCATTATTTGGCCGGATTCTAGAGCACCTATTGCATTTAGTCCCTTAGATAGTCATGGCCAAGGTTCACAATCATACTGTGAGAATAGTTTATGCAGAGTTGTAATTTTTTCCTTGCATTGCATACACCATATAGATTTTTTGAAAACATTTCAACTAATTTTTTGTTGGTACAATTGGTACAATTAAATTGCTACAAATAAGGCCCTTCTATAATTCTGGGAAACTATTTTTTAGAAGGCTATGTACTCTTTCACCATTAGACAATCCATTTCTAAGAGACAAGTTCCTTATTTCCAATTTCATCTCATATTCTAAATAATCTACCTTATTTCTTTGTAGATTTTTTACCTAAATAGGCCTCATTTCCAATTCAATATTTTTACTCATTTACATTGATAAACACTTGCACTGATAAATGTGGCTTTGATACCACTGTTAAGAAATTTTTATATGGAATATGGGTAATACTATAATCATATGCCAAGCTTATTTATTTAGTTTGAAATTTTGAATAGACTTCTTTGAATCATTTTTTTCAAACTAAACTTTATTACAAATAATCATTTCTAATTTTCATTACAAAATAATCAGCAATCAGGTCATGTGATTATTAAATGAAACACTCCAAGTTATAATAAAATCGCCCCAAAATATCTAGTGAAGCAATAACAATTGCTTTGTAAGATGCTAATGATTCAAGCCTCAAAATGAAGATAAATATTTTAGAACACTACCTTTGGTACCAATGTTTTTCAATGCTTTAGTAGAACATAATTCAACTATCGCGTGGTTGGATTGCAATGTGTTTTCCAGTTGTAAACTAGCTATGCCAATTCTTTGAGCCTCCACAATCATGAAAAAATGCATTTTACTAAGTTGTCCTCCATTTGTTTTTGTGTGAAATTTTTTTTATTGATACTTCAAATAGACCTCACAACTCCACTTAGATACATAAACCTGAGAAAGGCTTAAAACTAGATGAATGGGTAAAAAGAAAGAAAGAAAGATCTTACTATGTCTAATATATATTAAGTACAATTATTAACTTCTATAAATTCAAAATTAAAAGGTTTATCTCCCGTTTTTGTTGGATATAACAATCATATAAACATTATTAATTACCTCTGTATTTATGGTGGACTACCTAGTACCATGGATAGTTTATGGTCTCGTCATTTCACAGTATGGCGATATATATTGTTTTGTATTGATTTCACAATATGGTGATATCACAAACATACTGTTTTATATTAGTTGTTTTCAAATACTAAATAGATCTTTTGTTTATTACAAATACATTGGAGTTCAAAGTGACTGTGTGAAAAAATTGCACAAAATATAAAATATATCTATACCGTTGTATTCAATTTCATACATTCTTATACTTGCAATTAAACATTCCATTAGAACACTATATTTTTAGCATTCTATATATATATATATCCAAATTATATGTTTTTATATCCAATAAATTGAAGTTCCCTTTCATTTGTATACTCTTTTCCATTTTAGTTATTTCATGTGTTGTTTTTATAAACTGTTATATACACATTGATCTATTTCAACGAATATGTCTACAAAAATTCAAATAAGGCCTAACACTTCCAAGGGCCACAAGCCACATTCACAACATTGACTGACAAAGGCTAACATTCAAAGCTATTTTGAGAGCTTGTGATCTTCAAAGTCTTTGAAAGCAAAGTGGCACGTGAGAAAAAATAAGCAAATTGTTTGAAAGCAATGTCAAATTTTTTACTTTTCATTTCTATACTCACTTGCATTTTATTTATTTCATATTCAAATGAAACCATACAATTATTCGGCATACCCCATTACACACCTAAAGTGCAATTGCTAGTATTAATATATATTTATTTATAAGAAGTCTTGCATTAGTGTCTATTCGCGTGCACATGGTTACGTAAGAATTTTGCCCTTGAATTCTAAAATAAAACTAAAAATCAAATACTATTTTCAACAATGATACCAGACCTTGAATTTTTCTTTACGCGTGACAACACATTAACGACTTCCGTGCCAACACGTTACTTTCAATTGTATCCATATTATAGTACATATATCTTCTTGAGTCGTTAGTCCAAGTCAATGGAGCTAGGCGTGGCTTGTATTTTGCGCATATACGAAGAAAATAAAAAGGGTAAGAAGAATCTTATACATAGGGAAAAAAATAATGGGATCAAATACATGCGTTTGTAGAGTATTAGTCATGTTTTATTGCATGCGGCACTTTAAAGATCATAGCGAACTCCACAAGATCCATTAATACTAGCCAAGGAGGATATAGGTTAATGGGTGAAGCAACTAGTCATGCTACAAGAAGCTAATGTTGAAGTGGAGGTCATATAAGGTCATGCCTATGAGAGGTTGGAAAGTTAGCATAAAAGAGTATGAATATAAATATAGAAATGTGGGGATTAGAAGGTAATTGAGTTAATATATATCAAATTTATATGGTGGGGATAAAGAATATGAGGGAATTGAATTAAAAGAATAACGTAAGAATGTGAGATTACAAGGGATGTAAGGATTATGGTTAAGTTTAAAGGGTCATGAAATTTTTGTAAAGATGAATATGAAGAGATACGAGAATTTAAACGACATTTAAAAGTGGAAGATGTTTTGAAGTCCACAAGAATCCTTCAAGAGTGAGTTTAAATAAATATGAAAGGTTTGGAATATGGATAAGTGGAAAAAGATATGGATGATTTGGATATGTGAAACTTTCGAGAAGTGGAAGAAATATTTGACAAACCTATAAGTTTACAAACATAAAAACTGAAACTAGATTGCAAAACTTGTGAGATTGAAAGGAAGATGGAGATGGATAGAAGAATCCCATAAAACAAGAGTCATTTGAACATTCTAAGAGCATGTAAGGTCTAAGAAAAACATCAATAATTTGGATGGAAAGGTAAAAAAATCTAAAAGTTTTAGATAATACAACAAATGACTACCTCTAGAAAGGTTTCTTAATAGTCATGAATAAAATAGAGATCATCTAGATATTTAGGTTTTATATCAAAATGAAAAAGTTAAAGAATCTCATGGAAAACTTGCAAATCTATAAAAAAAAAAAGAAAAAATGAAAGAAAGTGGGAAAATCAAGTTTACAAGTTTTAGAGAGAAGTCTAAACACCTAGACAAGTTTTGCAATTCCATCAAATTAAAGAAAGAAGAGATGAAATTTTTCAAAGAAGAGATAATTTTTTTCTAAAACTAAAAATGTTTATAGATAGAAAGGATTGTTGAATTTGGAGAAAGCAAGGGAAAATAATGGAAAGTAAAAATTTTGCAAGAAATTGCTCAAACCCTAAAATAATAAAAAATGACAAGAATTTTCTAAATTACTAGAACTTGGTCAAATGACGGAAGTATAAACAGACATAAGACATTACACCAAAAGCACTTTTGACCAAGAGCTATCCATTGATGAATTCTTCGATCAATAAGTAATTAGCCGATAGGCTATTATAGGTGGGAATTCCACCGGAATCTTCTACTGTCTGATGCCGGTGGACTATTTCGGTGGGAAATTCCCGGCGTACGATGTGCAGTCTGCTATGCAGTCACCAGGCATGGCCATTCATCCTTTGCGTCAACAAGTATGGGTCTGAAGCCGCTCGCACCGTTTTACACATTCCTGGGCTCTCCGTGCATTGCCAGGCATTTAAGATGTGACCTAATTCGCTGGAGGTAATAAATTTCAACCTGTTTAAGATGGATCCACCTGCAGCTCTGCTTTCTGCATTGTGATTTCAAAGCTCTTCCTTCGACACCAAAGTCACGATTTTTCCAAGTCTGAGTTAGAGTGGGAGCAGAGTAACTGTTGGTTCTTTGAAGGGAGTTGACAGATTTCCTTCGACAGGCCCATTGTTTCTCATCACAGAGGGGTCATAGCTATTGATGAGCGGGTTTAGGGAGGGTGTCTGAAGCATACAAGGCACCATCATTTGGACGAGGCTGCCATCTGAGAAGCCATTTCTAAAAGTGGACGTGTATTCTAGGTTGTTCTGTGGCTGACTCCACCATTTCCCAGGCTGAGATCAAGCACCAAATCAGGTCTAAGTTGTTTATGCATAATAAATAGGAGTTGTGTCTTTGTAAGTGCCTTGTGTCTTAGATATAGAGCAAACAGTTTGAAATTTTGTAGGATTTTGTGAAGGAAAATAAAGCCAGTAACCTTCGTTCTCATTGTCTAAGGCTTTTCACCAGAATCAGAGCTTTCTTCATGACAAAAAATTTGTATACTTCTTATTTTTGTGCTTCTTTGATGGTGTGAATGCATCCTAAATTCATTTTTGTGTAGTGGATATTTGTGAAATTTATCATGAAATTTGTACAATAAAATGCCCAAATCATCTGGTGCATCTTCTGGTAAGCATCAGTATTTCTATTGATGGGTTTTAGCAGAAATACCCATATCTATTATACAAGCAGTATCATATTTAAGATAGATCTTACAGGTTAGTAATTTGTTACAGGGTTTATTTGATGCAGTGCCCACTTTGAATTTTTTATTTTCTATTTTTTGCAAATTTTTTAGGGGATGCATCGCTTCCTTGGTTACAGCTTCTCGGTACTCCCTCCATCTTAAATAGTATATTTACCTTCAGATTTGTTTATCGTGATGATTATTGTCTTTAAATCTCCTCTTTGTGGATCCTTTAAGCAATGGCGCCCCAATATAGAAGCCTATAACAGAGGGTACATGGCAAAATAGGGTGTTATGAAATTTTCAACCAAAATAAAATAATAACAACGACAATAAAATTAAAACACAGTAAATAAAGTAGACAGCAAATAAGACATTAACAATAACACAGAGATTACGTGGAAAACCTCCAAAGTGGAGGAAAAACCATGGGGCAAGGATCAATAGCTTTTATTATTTCAGAAAATCTTTTACATCAGGAGCTTTTTCAAAAATCAGCCTTTATCAATCATGCATAGGAGAGATAAATATTGACATTTATAAAAATACTTTTTGAAAGAAGAAGTTTCTGGATAATACGAGGAGTTTCTATTCGAATTAGATTTTTCTTAATTCGAAATAGAAGTTTCTTGATTTCTATTCGAATTAGATTTTTCTTAATTCGAAATAGAAGTTTCTGATTTTTAAATTTAGTCTTCAGAAAACTAACATTCTCCCACTTGAAGCTAAATTTAGCCTTCACAACTATCATTCTCCCACTTGAAGCTAAATACAAGGCTCTTGGATAGCAAACTGCAATTGTAGATGATCCTTTTTTGCTATTGATCCTTGCCCAAGCCTACGCATCAAGTCATCTGCAGGCCTGCCAAGCTCCTACATAGCTCTTGCTTGGCTTTTGGCAGTATTTTTGTAAACATATCTGTAGGGTTCTCAGCTGTATGGATCTTTTCCAAGTGTAGCTTTCCTTCCTCCAACACCTACCTAATCCAATGATACCTTAAGTCAATGTGTTTGGTTCGTGAGTGAAAAGCTAGATTTTTTGCCAAATGAATGGCACTCTGACTATCACAATATAGCACATACTTGTCTTGTTTTATGCCCAACTCTCCAAGAAATCATTGTATCCACAACATCTCTTTGCACGCTTCAGTTGCAGCTATGTATTCTGCCTCTGTTGTGGAGAGAGCTACTATTTTTTGTAGCTTAGATACCCAAGACACTGCTGCTCCTGCAAATGTATATAGATAACCAGTGGTGGACTTTCTAGTGTCCACATCTCCAGCCATATCTGCATCTGTAAAACCTTCAAGCACCATATTAGTATGATCAAAACATAAACAATAATGACGAGTACCCTTAAGGTATCTTAACATCCATTTCACTGCTTGCCAGTGTTGTTTTCCTGGATTGGCAAGAAACCTGCTAACTACTCCCATTGAATGTGCAATGTCTGGTCGTGTGCATACCATGGCATACATTAAACTACCGACTGCTGAAGCATAAGGAATATTTTTCATTTCTTCCTTCTCCTTATCATTACAAGAGCATGAAGCAGAATTTAATTTGAAATGGGAAGCAAGAGGTGTACCAACTGGTTTGGCATACTGCATATTAAATCGGTCAAGCACCTTCTCAATATACTTTTCTTGTGATAGCCACAACTTTTTCTTCTTTCTATCATGAATAATCTTCATGCCCAATATTTGTTGTGCTGGACCCAAATCCTTCATTGCAAACTGGCTGCTCAAATCCTTCTTTAACTTGTTAATCATATTCTTATCCTGTCCAACAACTAACATATCATCCACATATAACAATAATATAATGTACTTGTCCTGATCATATCGCATGATGTAGACACAATGATCAGTCTCTAGCCTATTAAAACCATGCTCCAACATAAAAGAATCAAATTTCTTATACCATTGGCGAGGTGCCTGTTTCAACCCATAGAGGCTCTTCTTCAACCTGCAAACCAAGTTCTCTTTACCTTTTATTTTGAAGCCTTCTGGCTGCTCCATATAAATTTCCTCTTCCAATTCTCCATGAAGGAAGGCAGTCTTTACATCTAACTATTCACATTCTAAATCTAGAGCAGCAACAAGACCAAGAATAACTCTAATGGATGACATTTTAACAACAGTGAAAAAATTTCATTGAAGTCAATACCTTCTTTCTGAGCAAATCCCTTCACGACTAGCCTTGCTTTGTATCTCTTCTTCTCATCACCCTCATGTTTGATCTTGTACACCCATTTGTTTCGTAGAGCTTTTCTTCCTTTTGGAAGCTTTACCAACTCCCAAGTTCTATTTTCTTGCAAAGAATCCATTTCATCCTCCATTGCTTTCTGCCATTCTTTACTATGCTCATCTTGACAAGCTTCCTGAAAACAACTAGGTTCACCTTCATCAGTTAATAAAATATAATCTAAGAGAGGATATCTTTGTGAAACCTTTTGAGGCCTAGTAGATCTGCGAACTGGAATCTCTTGTAATGGCTCTTGCACGGTTTCTACTTCTTGTTGTCCCTCATTCCCATTATGTTGTAATGGCTGGTCATTATTTCCAGCAGTGGCTTCTTGTAAAGGTGGCAGATTTTCTTGTTGTTCCTCTTGTTGTCCTGTAATTTCAACAAATTTCTGCATCTCCACACTTTTGTCAGTATTTTTAAACATTTGTCCTTCATTAAAAATAACATCCCTACTTCTGATAATTCTTCTCTTTAGAGGATCCCACAACCGATAACCTAGCTCATTGTCAGCATATCCTAAGAAAATACATTTCAATGATTTTTCATCCAACTTGGACCTTTGTTCTTTAGGAATGTTCACATAAGCTTCACAACCAAAAACTTTCAAATGAGAATAATATAACTCCTTACCGGTCCACACCTTTTCGGGAATGCCTCCATCTAATGAAGTTGTGGGAGAGCGATTTATTAAGTAAGAAGCAGTTCAGACAGCCTCTACCCAAAAATGTTTAGGCAAACCAGAATTTGAAAGCATACTTCTCACCTTCTCCAATATTGTTCGATTCATCCTTTCAGCTGTTCCATTTTGTTGTGGAGTGAGAGGAACTGTTTTTACATGCTTTATCCCATGTTTACTACAATATTCTTCGAAGGCTTTGGAGCAATACTCCCCACCATTATCTGTTCTAATACATCTCAATAGTTTGTTAGTTTCCCTTTCAACAACCATATGAAATTTCTGAAAAACATCTAAAACTTGATCCTTACTCTTAATAGGGAAAGCCCACACCTTTTTTGATGCATCATCAATAAAAGTTACAAAATAAGCAGCCCCACCTAGTGATTTTATATTAAATGGACCACAAACATCCGAATGCACCAAATCTAATATATTTGTATCCCTTTTCAAATTATTCCTTAAAAAGGACACTCTTTTCTGTCTACCCATAATACAATGTTCACAAAATTTAAATTCAGTACCTTTTATTCCAAGCAAAAGGTTTTGCTTAGCAAGTATTTTTAGGCCTCTTTCTGTCATGTGTCCAAGTCTTTTGTGCCATAAATCTGCTGCAGGCTCCTCTGCAACAATAGCAATATGTGACTTTTGCAACTTTGACTTTAATGTATAAAGAGTGCCTGTTTTCTGCCCCTTTACAACAACTAGTGAACCCTTTACGATTTTCCAACATCCCTTGCCAAATACTATATGGCAGCCTTCATCATCTAGCTTTCCAGCTGAAACTAGATTCATTCCAAGATTTGGTACATGCCTAACCTGTTTAATCAATAAACTACAACCATCTTCTGTTTTTATTAAAACATCCCCCACTCCCTCAATATTACATAAATTATTATTACCCAAGCGAACCTTACCCAAATTACCAGATTTATAAGAAATAAATTTTTCTCTACTTGGGTAGCATGGTAGGAGGCTCCAGAATCTAAAATCCAATCAATATCATGATTAGAAGCACAAAGGCATGCATCCTCATATGAAACAATAATTAATACCTCACCATTTGATGCAACAGCCGTAGTATCTTCATTTGCACTTGCTGGTTTTTGTTCCTTTTGCTCTCGCTTCCAAAATTGACATTCTATTTTCATGTGTCCTAGTTTGTCGCAATGATAACAGGTAATTCTACCTCTTCTTGATTTTGATCTTCCTCTTGACTTCGAACGCCCTTGTTGGTTCCGATCAAATTTTCTACCATGATCAGCTAGGGCTAAGGCTTCTCCTCCCTGGTTCTTTGTCATTGATTTACACCACAGCTCCTCATTCATTAAACTACTACTGACATCATCAAACTTCAGAGTTCCTCCAGGTGCCGAAGTGCTAATAGCTATGATCAAATTCTCCCAACTGTCTAGCATTGAACACATTAATAAGATGGCTCTAATCTCATCATCCAAAGTGATTTTAACAGAGGCAAGCTGACTAGTAATTATGTTGAACTCATTTAAATGTTCTGCTACAGAAGCACCCTCCTTCATCTTGAGATTGTATAGTTTTTTCATCAAAAAAACTTTATTTGATGCTGTGTTCTTTTCATATAGATCATGAAGCTTTTTCCATAATTCTGCTGCTGTCTTCTCTCTGGCAACATTAAAATATACATTTTTAGCCAAATATTGACGAATGGTTGCAACTGCCTTTCTATCCAACTTTTTGCAATCTTCATCCGTCATCGTTGTGGGTTTCTTTGATATTCCTTCGAGTGGCAAATACTGATCTTTCAAAATTAATATGTCCTCCATTTGGGATTTCCATAGGGAAAAATTAGCCCCATTTAACTTCTCCATGTCACTCGTTGTGACCTCCATGCTGCACAATGAAAGAGAGAAATAAAACCTACACACACACCAAATCTTCCAGCAACTTTGCTCTGATACCAGTTGTTATGAAATTTTCAACCAGAATAAAATAATAATAACAGCAATAAAATTAAAACACAGTAAATAAAGTAGACAGCAAATAAGACATTAACAATAACACAGAGATTACGTGGAAAACCTCCAAGGTGGAGGAAAAACCACGGGGCAAGGATCAATAGCTTTTATTATTTCAGAAAATCTTTTACATCAGGAGCTTTTTCAAAAAGCAGCCTTTATCAATCATGCATAGGAGAGATAAATATTGACATTTATAAAAATGCTTTTCGACGAGGAGTTTCTATTCGAATTAGATTTTTCTTAATTCGAAATAGAAGTTTCTTGATTTCTATTCGAATTAGATTTTTCTTAATTCGAAATAGAAGTTTCTGATTTTTAAATTTAGTCTTCAGAAAACTAACATAGGGTAGTAGCGAGATATATCCTTCCAAGAGCTTAGCGTTGGGACGAATAACTATCCCGAGGTGAAAATGCAGAAATCTTTGAGGGAGAATAGGAGGGGTTCATATTAGTTAAAGAAAAAGCATCATCTCATTCACCAAAACGAAGGGGGTAATTATTGTTTAATGGCAGCAGGAGAACTTACTTGTGCAACTCACAACATATATGAAGATCACATTACAGGCATTTAAATGTTACTTATCTCAATAGGAAAGCACTTGCTTGACCCACTAATTTTGCATGCGGAGTATTTCTAACCTAATGTACATACACATTTACTCGTTACACAGATTTTATTTAACTAAGAGAAAAAAAAGATATCTAAATGATAACGTGGGATTGGATCTATTTTTAGCTAATACTGAGTTTCTCGATTGAGCGAATAAGATAATTAGTATTATTTGGGCAAGTAAGATTAACCAGGTTCGGATGAGAGTACGACGTGGATGGGCAGAATGTTCAAGTTATGTTCCTTAAATAAAGTTTTTTTTTCAAAGCATCATAACTAAACCCCACCAAAATAAATTTTACTCTAGAGATATCACATAATCAACTGCTATTCGTGCAAAATACGAAGGCATTTATTTCCTATCGCTTATGTGATTGATATGCTATATCTTGTGTCAATATGAACCTATTTGCCAGAAAAGCATGGAGTAAATTTAATCACTGTGTTGGGAATTGAGCTTTTATTTTTAATATATTGAGCTGAGGTGTAGTATGGATAAGTCATCATTGATGGAACAGCTCAACATCCTCTCTCAATGCAAATTGCCTAGACCAACCTACGCTCCTCTGGTTCTTTAGTTAAGTGGGTGAGAGGCAGCAATTCTATCTGTTTGAATTTATGGTAATTACGTATGTGCTTTACAGCCTGTTGGAGTATTGCTTAATAGTCATTAAATTACTGTGTATGAATTCTGGTAAAAAAGAAAAAAAGGGACAATCTTCCACTCCTTCAAATATCTTTAAAAAAAGAAAGAATATAATACAATGACAACCTATAATATCCTGTGTAGCTGAAACAAATAAATATATATAGAGAAAAAAAGTCCAAACACATTTCTCCATTCCATCACTCCTTGAATCACCCAAATAATGCACAAGCAGAAGAGAAAAGAATGCAAGTTAAAAAAGATGATTAGGGTTTTTGACGTTTCCAACAAAGAAATAAATGAAATAAAACAATCCCCTTGTGTAAGTATTTTAAATCATTTCCTTAATCTTCTTAGTTGAAATATTTAGTGGTATATTTAAGGAATGCTTAAACTCTCAATAAGAGTATATATATCTATCTTTATACATATAACATAAATAAAAATATTAAAAAATAGAGGAAGATTATATGTATTTTGTTATTAGATATTATGCAGCAATAAAATAATTTAAATGGAGGAGATGTTCACTTAACATCATAAAATCATTCAATGCATTAAAAAATAAACTAATAATTAAAAGTTTTAATTCACCCCCTTTTTACCTCACCTCTCATGTGACTTAACATGGTAAGTAGGAATTTTTAAAAATGTGTGAATATAAATAAAAACATTAATATATCTTACTAAAAGAACATAAGGGTTTAAATAATAGTCATGCTTTTGGAGCATTTTCTTAAATAGAGATTTATTATTTAACATTAATTTTATTTGATGGAAAGTAAAATGTTAATGTATTTGTTCAAAAGGATAAAGGGTTTAAATTATTTAATTTAAATTAAAAGTTATAAATTTAAGTCATGAGTTTTACCAATTAATTTGTTAAGTATAATTTATCTTAAGTTTTCACATTAAGATCACAATATTATTAAAAGTTAGAAGTTTGTTATTAATAATTTTTAAATTTAAGTTATATTAAATTTTATTTAATTTGATAGGGAGATAAAAAAAAAAATTGAAAATGTTATTCTCTTTAACATATAGAGGTTTTAAATTCTACAATAGTCCCTTATTTATAAGGTGGGGAATTCATAAGAGAATAAGAGTGATAACCCATTCCATTACTAAGTAGGGATTTATCACTTTGAATGTACAGATAATAAGTCAATAAATAAATAACAAGGAGATATTTGGGTATATATAAGGCAATAAAATTGGGCACTTAAGTTCTAATATTTACTTATTTTATTTTGATTCTACAACATCATTTAAATGTCTTAGCTGGGATTGAATGACACATAAAATTTATTATCAATCCAAAAAAAAAAGAGAATAAATAAAATTGTTGTCATTATATTAATGTTTTATAAAGAGTGGTGTTAGTAATTCATGAGATAAATATTAGGAGAAATTTTATCATTAAAGATAGGCTTTTTATGTGGACAATTGTAACAATATTAGTGAGGGAGGTAATGATTGGTTAGATACCCTATCAAGGTTAGCATGATAAAATTAATGACACAATTATCAATAATACTATTATTAATGTTCATAAAAAATAATAATACTATTCCCATGGTTAATAATAAAAGTAGAAATCTTATAAACAAGGATGGTTTTAGATTTAAAGATGAAACCATCTCAAATTATGCCAGCAATATAATCTTTTATTGTTTTTAATAATCCACACATCTTTATGGATGATTCAACTAGGTATATTTATTTGGCTGCCCTGGTAAATTTTATAGCGAATTTAACTGTAAGTCATTAAAGGTGTATTATATTGGGATAGGTTTCTGAACTATGTTAGAGTTATAAAAATAGATAAATAAATAAATGGACACTATCTTAAGAGAAATATGTAACAAGAAGTTCAACAATATTCTTATCAATTTTTAGAAGATTGTTAATATAATATTATGTATTAATGGTGTTGTATATGTGTCTCTTAGAAAAGAAACAAAAAGGGAATAATAACATTATTATGGTAAAAGAGGGAGTAAAAGCTATTGTTTTTATTTCGATTGATAAGATAATTATTTAAGGTTAAATGACAATTTGAGAATATTGGGATAACAATGGTTAGTTGGATGCAATAACAAAAACTTATTCAACAAATAGAAAATTCATATCTATGGGTTTAATGAAAAATGTGGGAAAAAGTATTGAGTGGAAAATTTAACATCACATTGCACACTTAGCAACAATGTTGGAGATGGTTAGTGTAAAATCTTAAAGAATTAGAACGTTAATTAGTGTAATTTTTAAGAAAAAAAATCGTTCAGAGTTTTAATGTATTTTATTTTAGTTAAAATTATTCTAAATATTTACATAGTTGGGTGCAAAGACTGCAATAAATTTTGCCATGGGATTCACTTAGCTATTCTAGGTAGTAATATGCGTTGAAAACAGAATCATTTTCATATGCTATTTTTGAAGCCATCATACATATATCCACTCAATATTTGCTTCCCATTAGGATAAATTCTTCGGCACTGTGGTCTAAATCTAGATGGCCATCCAAGTATCCAATGGCACTGAAGTAGTTTTATGTGCCCCTCTTGGGTTTTATCACGCCACCCCCCTACTCAAACACGTCCTTTAAAAACCAAACCAAAATTAAAAAAAAAAAAACAAACTATATTTTACGATTTCCCTACCATAAACAACCCGCACATTCTTTAGGCTGAGTGCATAGAGAGATTCTCTCTGCACATCAGAACCTAATTAAACAATGCAATTCATCCCAAAAGAATATTGTAGTTGAAATATACTGTACACAAAGCACTATGTGGGTTTAGCCACATAATGGAAAATTTAATTGCAAGGATGGAAACCTTGATAATCCATCAATTCTGGTCTCTTTGGCATGGCCTAAAATGCTCGAGATACTCTAAGAAGCCATGCTTATTTCTGGCTAGGAAAAGAGAAGAGAGGAGGTGTAAATTTTTTCCATTTTGAGGATGTCAAATGAGGCATTCATCACACATTTTGGTGCCCCTAAATAATCTTGGAATAAACCAGCACATTATATGCACATTCGCAATAAGTTCCAATTATTTAACATCCTTAGTATTTGGTTTCTTCTCTCTTGAAAAATGGTCATCTTCGTTATCGTGTTTCTTAGGCTTAAAAGTTTGTTGGCTTACCTATGTCTTATCGAGGGCTGAGACATAACATCTATGGTGTTTGTTCATTTCCACATTAATGGACTGATTTTTCCCCATTGATGGTGTGCAAATTCTTATTGACTTCCCCATAAAGTTGGCAACATCACTCAGTAAGTTGGAATGTTTTCACAGAACTTGCCACAAGCATGTTTCTTGAAATTATCTATAAGAATTGGTTTCGTTTCTTGAAAGTATCCTTATATTATAGTAAAAGAAAATCAAATTTATAGTTTATTTAAATGACTTTTACACCAAGAAGCCACCTACTTATATCTACGTATAATCTTTATATTCGTCTTTGTCCTCGCAAAGTCCTATTGAAATTGACTTTTAGCACTTGAAAGGGTTCTTTAATTATTATGTGGAAGGTGTTCACTTTTTGAAGTGAATCGAATTGATTTATAGATTGTCATCTCTATTTGTTCAAAAGAGATGCAAAACGATTTAAGTCATCTATATTTGTTCAAAAGAGATGCAAAACGATTTAAATCATCTCACGTATTGGATGGTTCTAAAAGAGATGCAAAACGATTTAAATCATCTTACTTGTTTGATGGCTCTAGAAGAAATGCAAAATGATTTAAATCATCTTAGTGTTCACATTGCTTTACTGATTATCCATTTGATTGCAGTCTTTAGATAAGGTGATTGGACATGCTTACAACTTTTTACTTTAGTATATAGTGATGCATAAAGCTACACTTATATTATAGTTAATTAAAAATTAAATGCATGTATTATACTTGTGTGGAATATTTGATTCAAATGTGTACATTTTGTAGATTCAAATTTACGTGTTCTTGCGATTTTTACCACTACCCTTCAATATATTGCCCAAGTATATCCTGCTATCGGCGTAACCATTGCACCTCATTGAGGTGCAAGCGCTAGTAATAGATAAGGTGGACCAACATAAACTGGCCAATATAAAACCATTCGCGCGCACATGGTTATGCGTAAATCTTATCCTCAATTTATAAAATAAACCTAAAAACCAAATATCAATTCAACTACAAGACGAAACCTCGCCGTTTTTCTTTATGCGTGACAACGTATTAACCACTTCTGTGCCCACACACAACATTGAATTATCTCCATATTATATTACATACACCTTCTTGTGCTAACACTCAGAGCAGTAGATGCAACGACATTAATGGCAGAAAAAGCAGCGGAAGCTGTTGTCGAAGTGAGGAGAACGTCTGTGGTAAGGCCAGCCATCCGAACCCCCACACAGACTATGTTCCTCTCCAACCTTGATCTTGGTTGGTTAGCCATCAACAACGTTCAACGACTTTTCTTCTATGCACAGTGTCCTTTGAACGAATACTCTTCATTAATAGAAAGAATGAAAAAAAGCCTCTCAGTTTTAGTGCATTTCTATCCTCTGGCTGGTCGGTTGAAGAAAGGAGAATCTGGCAGAACAGAGGTTGATTGCAACGACGAAGGCGTGGAATTTAGGGAGGCATCAATTGACATACCCTTCCAAGATTTGGAAAAGGACGGGTTTCGGCGTAAGCCCTTCTTCCCAAAGCTTGTCCACGACGTCAATCTTTATGCGAATGAAAATCACAGTAGACCTCTTCTGTTGATACAGGTATTTAAACAACCTTAATTGTTTAAAATTGCTTTAGGATTATGTTGGATGATAATTTTTTCATCCAGTGATGTATTATCAGAATTATGGAGTGCTTTTTAAAATAAATGATAGAATAGTAGAAGATCGGGATAACTTAAAATGAAAGGGGTGAGATCCTCGTTTGCTACTATTCTATTTTTCTTGTCTCTAAAATTACTCTATCATTCTGATAATGGCTCCCACAATGATAGAGTGTTATTTCAAGACAAAGATAAAATAGTAGCAGATCACGACAGCGTAAAATGAAAGAGGTGAGATCCTGGTCTGCTATTATTCTATTTTTTGTCTCAAAAAATATTCTATCATTTTGATGATGGGTCCCCCAATGATAGAGTATTATTTGAAGCAAAATATAGAATAGCAGCAGACCAGGACAGCTTAAAATGAAAGGAGTGAGATCCTGGTCTGCTAGTGTTCTATTTTTTGTCTAAAAACTATTCTATCATTCTGAAGATGAATCTCAGAATGATAGGGTGTTATTTAAAGCAAAAGATAGAATAATAACAGATTAGGACAGCTTAAAATAAAAAGGGTGAGATCCTGGTCTACTACTATTCTATTTTTTATCTTAAAAAGTACTCTACCATTCTAATGATGGATCCCAGGATTGATATAGTGTTATTTGAATCAAAAGAAAGAATGGTAGCAAACCAGAACATTTTAAAATGAAAGGGAAGATCCTGATCTGCTACTATTCTATTTTTTTCTCAAAAAGTATTCTATCATTCTGATGATACATCCCAAAATGTGATCCGGAATATTATTTATAAATAGATCATGAAATATAATTCAAAACATTTAACGAAAAGAAAACAAATTTTACTTATTTTATATCAGTTGTGTAAACCCTTGTGAACGTTGGGTATTTTAGGTTACAGCATATCAGGGAGGCGGTATATGCATCGGAACTACCTGGCATCACGTTATAGGAGATGGAAATTCGTATTGGAATTTCATGACATCGTGGGCAGAGTGTAGCAGAGACCTCCCCCTTTCCAAACCTCCTCAGCACACAAGAACAGTTTTCAAACGAGATAACCAGAGCCCCTCAATTTCTTACAAAGCCCATGAGATAACAAGCAATGGGATTTCAGGGGCCAAGATTTTCAAGTTTGTGTCTGACAATACATGTGGCAGCCGGAACATGGAAAGGCCAATCGAGGCTCTTCATAAATGGGCGGACCCTAAAAGGAAAACGGAAGTGATCTACTCAACATTTTGCTTTACAGAAGACATAATACAAGACTTGAAACAACGAAGCGGGTCTTCGAGTTCTTTTGTTGCAGTGGCCGCACAATTTTGGAGATGTGTAATGAGAGCTCGCGAGGTGCCCCAGGAAGAAGCCGTTTATTTCGGATTGCTGGGTGATTGCAGAGGTCGCTTTAAGTCTCCTCTGCCTCCAACTTATTTTGGAAATTGTTTGTCTCTTGGTTTGGCACAGACAAAAGCCAACATACTGACCAATTCCGATATCTCCTTTGCTGCGGATGTTATCCAGCAACTGATCAATTCTTGCACTTCGGAAACACAAATTAATTATCTGATCGATTGGGCAGAATCTCCTGACAGAGATTTTGTAAATTTGCTTACAGAAGCGGGGTGGGAATACGGAACAAACGCCGTAGGTTCTCTGAGATTTCCATTGTACGAGGTGGATTATGGATGGGGGAAGCCTTCGGATGTCCAGACTGCAACAATGAACGAAATTGGAATCATGTTTTTGTCATGCGCAAAGGATGAAGGAAAAAGCATTCTGGTCTCCACTTGCCTTCCTCCACACCAGATGGAGATCTTACATCATCTTCTCTCCGTTTCAGTAGAATGGTTTCCTTCTTGCAGGGTGCAAATTTCATGGGCGAAAATCGGTTACAAGCTTTTGAGAGGGCGAGTTATGTTGCCTACGTCGTTGTATTGTGTGCTTTGATTTCCTGGCTATCAACAGAAGGGATTTAGGAACAAGTAAAACATTGACCATGGTGGCTTTATATATCATTAATAAATGTTTGTTTTATTTTTATTGACTAGCAATTGCACCTTAGTGTGCAATGGGTATACCAAAGAAGTGTGGATGGTCAATTAGATAATTTTTTTGGTTTATTGGTTTATTGTTTACATATATTTGTGTAGTATACATGAAGTCAATTGGTAGGCTATTTTTAAAATGTTTTTGTTTGTGAAACAAAGGTCTTAATAGAGAAGTGATAGGTTAAAATCAAATATGCATCTACATACAAGGATTCGAACATAACTAAAACAAAACCTTTGAATCAAGAAGATAATAAGGCTCCATTGCCAATAGGCTCATGATATGTTTGAAATAGGGAGAGAGGGAGAGAGAGAGAGAAGCAGATATGTGGATAGAAAGAGGGAGAAATATAGGAGGAAGAGAGAGAGAGAGAGAGAGAGGGGCGGGGGGAGGATGGGGGGAACGGAGATGGATATCGAGAGAAGGAGAGGGAGAGATAAAGAGAGGAAAATGGTATAGATATAGATGGAAGAGATAAATATATAGAGGGGGAGAGGGAAAGAAGAAATTTATAAAGATAGAGATAGTAGGTGATATATAGAGAGGGAAATATATAGGGGTAAAGAGAGATGGATAGGTAATGAGATAGAGATAGAGGGATATATGTTAGAATTTAAATTTGGAGAGATAGAGATACATATGGAGCTAGAGCTAGAGATAGGGAGAGAGAAATAAGGACTGTGTTTGTGTGTGTATATGAGTAAGAGAGATATGGAGAGAGATAGAGAGGGCGATAGATCTGAATAAATAGATAGAGAGTGAGGCAAATGGAGGGAGAGAAACAAACATCACAGAGAGAATTTAAGAGATATAGAAAGAGGAAGTGATAGAGAGACACAAAAGGAAAATAGGGATATAAAGAAGAGATAGAGAGATAAATATAACTTGGGAAAGATAGAGAAGGTGAGAGAAAAATACAAAGACAAAGACAAAGAAAGATAAATATAAAGGGAGAGATGAAAGGAGAGAAGAAGGGGGCGAGGGAGAGATAGATATAGAAAGAGGGAGACAATAAAAGAGGGGGAGATGGAGAGAGAAATATAAAGATATAGGAAGTGATATATAGAAAGAGGTAGAGAGAGGGATATACATAAAGAGAGAGTGGGAGAGATAGAGGGAGCGATGTAGTAAATAAGAGAGATAGAGATAAAGATAATGAGATATAAATAAAGAAGAAAAGGGAGAGATGGGAAGATACAAATAGAGGGGGCAAGAGTGAGAGATAAAGGAGGTGATATAGAAAATTAATAGAGAGTGAGAGATAGAGAGGGGGGAGAGATAGAGATATACATATATAGATAGAGAGGGAGGGAGAGAGGATAGAGAAGTTGAGAGATATATAAAGAGAGAGTGATAGGGAGAGAGAGAGAGATATGAATAAAAAGAGGGAGAGAGGGAGAGATATATAGTGGATGTAAGGAGAGGTAAGGAGATAGAGATAGGGAGAGAGATAGAGAGGAAGATAGAGATGGAGATGGATATGGAAATGGAGAGAATGTGAGAGAAAAATAGAGATAGGAAGAGGGGGATAGAAAGAGAGAGGGAGAGAATGAGAGAGGGAGAGATGGAGGGATATAAAGATAGATATAGGAAGTTATATAGAGAGAGGTAGAGAGAGGGAGACATATATAAAGAGAGGTAGGGAGTACATATGGGGAGATATTATAGAGATATGGGAAATCTCTTTATATCTTTGTCTTTCTCTCTGTATTTATATTTTTAATTATCTTTCAATCTCTCTTCCTCTCTCTCCCCTATTTCTCTCCATATTTGTCTTCCCTTCTCTCTTACTCTATCTATCTTTCTCATTTCTTCTCTTTGTCTATTTCCCTCTCCTTAGCTTTCTCCCCTTACTATTTTTTTCTATCCATATTTATCTCCCTCCTCTCTCCTCCTTTCCCTCTTTATCTCTTGATCTCTCAACCTCTATATATATCATTGTTTCCTATTTCTCTTTATCTCTCTATCTTTCTATCTCTCTTTATGAGACTATATCTATGTCTCTTCTCTTCTCTCTTTTTCTCTCTCTTCCTCTCTCCATATTTATTCCTTTATATTTATATCTCTAATTTTGTATCTCTATCTCTCTTTTTATCTCTTTGGATCTCTTTGTCTCCCTCTCCATTTCTCTCTTTATTTTCTCTCTTTCTCTATCTATCTATTTTGCTCATAAGTGTGCAATGGGTACACTGAAGAGGTTTTAGAGGTGGATTATCATATCCTTAACCAAAGACATGCAACCTTTAGCATAAATCCCTAGGACGTACTATCCTTGGATTGTTCGCATGAAACAACTAATCAAAAGTTACCTTCTCTCTCTCACTCTATAAATTTTAATTTATATTTTAAGTTTGAAGTTAATTTTATTAAATAAATTATAAAAAAATACAAAATACAACTATTCTACAATAATTAAATTTTTAATAAGATAAATAATTATAAATTAAACTAATTCTAATTTTTTTAATTATTATTTGTAATTTCATAAAATAAAAAATAATAAAAATAAATTTCAAACTTAAATCTAAATTAAAAATGAAAACTAAATAAACTAAATGGAAAGTCAAAATATATCAAAATCTAAATATTAATAAACATAATAATTTTTAAAAAATAGTAACAAATAATAAACTTATTAAGTTAATAAATGATTAAATAAAAAGTAAAACTTTTTTTTTTTAATTTATTAAAATTGAAATATTAATAGAATATGTACCAATTAATATATCACAAAAAATATTAACATAAACACAAAGCCAAATTAGAAGTATCGCATGCAAGGCTGAGGACCCTTCGATCCAAAGTCAAATTGATAATTTAATGGCTGGTCTTAATACTGTTGTTGATATTGTGGTGGAGGAAACTGTCAATATGAAACAAAGTATGGAGGGAAGAATGTTATCGCTTGAGGGGAAAATTGACAAAATTTAGAAAGTGGTTATGAAGAGTGGGGAAGCTCCTAAAGTTTTGACTAGGTCAAACTCTGCGATGGCTCTCTCTCCCTAAAAAGAGAAAGGAAAATTTGTTTACTGATGTTATGCCTACTGAGGGTAAGCTAATAGGGGAGGATTATGCCGCCGTTAAGAGTGTTGCTATAGGTTCTATTTTGAGTTGTGAGGTAAAAACTGGTGCACCTGGGGTTAGGACTAGAAATAGACTAAAAAATCAAGGTAGGGCCTTGGGTATTGAGGTTTTTGATACTGGGGTTAAGGGACAGAAGCTTGCTGCTAGTGAGATGGAAAATATTGAAATTTTGAACAATATGTAGTGGTGTATGCCAGTTTTTGGCTATTTTTTGGCTAGTGGTTTGCTGACTTTGGGCTAATGGTTGTTTAATGTTGTTCCTTTTTTGGTTTAGTTGTTCCTTTTTGTAAAGGGTTCTAGGCCCCTTCAAACCCATTTTTTTACCTCTAATCAAAACATAAACACAATATTAACAAATAAAAAAATTTATAAAATGTATTAAAGTTTAAAAACGAAAATTTTATTTCAAATAAATTATTTAAAACAAATGCCAACTATTAAAATTGTTAAAAGTAAAATTTTAACTATTATATCAAAAATTACAAGTAACACTCAAGTTAAGTGAAAATGAAATGAAACCCTATTTAAAAGATAAAAAGTTAATTTGTAATTTATTGATTTATTATTAACAATATTATTATTTTAAAAATATATATATTTATGAACAACTTATTATTATTTGTCTAAAAATCTAAATTTAAAAAGTTTAAAAGGAAAAAACAATTCTTATCCTATCCTTTCTTAATTTAAACCTAACACTATATAAGAATGCACTTCTTTTTTCTTTAATTATATATTATATCTTTTAATGTTTTAGAAAATTTGATGGTTGGGATCATTTCAACAGTCTTGCATCCTTCTCTAAAATTTCCAACTTTGATTTTCAAAATTAGGTTGTTCCCTTCATATAAGGAACACCTTCAATATAATTAAAATTAAAATTAAAATTATTTAATATTTAAAAATAATGTAATAAAATTTAATAAGTATTTATAATACAAAGTTATTTAATAGCCAAATTATATAATAAATAATAAAAAATATATTTAGCAAATATATTGCATTCAAGTTAATTAATTATTTTAGAACTCAAATCTTCAAATAAATCTTTTTTTCATATATTTTTTGAGTCATAGACAAAATGGGAGATTTTTTGGACTTTTTTTTTTTAAAATACACCAATATACTCTAGACTTTTTGTTTGAATCATAACTTGTAAATTACTATTTGAAACATCTTTATAGTTTGTAAGAACACGTAATCTATAAATTACACACCTTGCCAAATTAGGTATCTAGCATGGTGATAAAACTTAGAACACTTAATAAGTATGGTGTAGATATTCTCAACACCACCATGACACACATAATCAACTCAATTGATAATATCAAAGAATAGTGCACCCAACCAACTATAAATTAGTAGATATTTACCATAGACGAAGCAAGCATGTAAGGTGAACTATGAAGCCCACATGATGTCTAAGTTGTAAAATAAATGGCCCAACTAATAAATTTATTTCCTACATGACTCTCCTAGGAATTCTTCTACACATGTTCATCTTAAAATTTAAAAAGATACTTGCGTAGATTTTACCAAATTATCAATGAAGAGAACAGAATTAAAATAAAATACAGATGTAAAGATTATTGCGATAACCATCACACTTTTATAGGTTGATCACATGGACTAACTACCACTTTGGAAAATTAGTACTAGCCACCCACTAGAAGTGAAGATGACATGTTTGCGAGTTTACTAAGACCTATACATTTCAATGTGATGGAAAAACTTTATGTGGTATTAGAGTCCTAACATAGGTTTAGTTGCCTCAAGTTACGTCAAAGTAGGGGTGTTGGATTAAAGATTGTACATTTGGGAATTGATATTGTGAATTAACTACCCAATAGTTTTTTGAGTTATATGACAAATGGGATAGTTTTTGGAATTTCCTAAACAATTCTAATTCTAAACTAGACTTTTTGTATGACTTAAAACTTGTAAATTAGTATTTGGTCTGAAGTTCGTAGTTTGCAACAACATGAAAAATATAAATTACACAACCTAACAAATTAGGAATCTAGTGTGGTGACAAAAATAACACTAAAAAAATATGGTGTAGATATTCTCAACACCATCATGAAAAAACAGTCAACTCTATTAATAATATCAAGGAAGAGTGCAACCAACCAATTATAAATTAGTATGATATTTAGCATAGATGAAGCAAGAATGTGTGGTAAGTTATGTAGCCTGCATGAAGTCTATGTAAAATAACTAGCTCAACTAATGATGTTATATCTAACATGACACTCCTAGGAAGGATTTTGGATTTTTCATCTTAAAATTAATAAAACATAAAAGGCTAGTGTATAGTTTACCAAATTATCAATGAGAGGAAGAAAAATTAAGAATAAATTATAAATGTGAAAATTATTGGAAAAACCATCACACTTTCAAAAATTGATCTCATGGTCCACTCACAACCATTTTGAAAAATTTGGACTAGCCACCGACTAGAAGTGAATGTGACATGTTTTAAGTTTACTAAAACCTATATATTTTGGTGTTATGAAAAACATTTATGTGGTATTAGAGTTCTAATGTAGGCTTAGTTGCCTCAAATTATGTGAAAGAGGGGGGTATATGGATAAAAGATGGGACCTCTGGGAATTGATATCATGGAATAACTACCCAATAATTTTATTTTTTGAGTTATGGACTAAATTTAGAGTTTTGGTACTTTTCAAACAAAATTACAAATGTAAACTAGAATTTTTATTTAATTTACAACTTGTAAACTAATACTTAGGCCTAGTTTATCGTTTGCAACATTAAGAGAATATAAACTACATAGCCTACCAAATTAGGCATTAAGTGTGGTGATAAAAATAACACTAACTAAAATATGGTGTGGATCTTTCAACACCATCATGACACACATAGTCAAATCTACTGATAATATCAAGGAATAATGCTCTCAACCAATTATAAATTAGCATGATATTTAGCTTAGATGAAGAAAGAATGTGTGGTGAGCTATATAGCTCACATGAAGTCTTTGTAAAATAAATGGATTAGCTAAGAAGTTGTATTTTGATATGACACTCCTAGGAAGACTTGTGCTCTTCTTCATCTTAAAATTAAAAAAATTATAAAAAATGCTAGTGTAAATTTTACCAAATTGTCAATGAAAAGAAGAAAAATAATAGTAAAATATAAATGTGAAAATTATTAGAATAACCACAACACTTTTGGAAATTAATCTCATGTTGTAACTACCACTTTGGAAAATTCTGACTAGCTAAAGGAAGAAAACTTGATATAGATTGTCGATTGATAATGAATATTTATAAAAGGAGGTTATAGTTTATATAATTATAACTAAGAACAACTTTTTGTAACAACAACCTAACCATTTCCAAAATAGAATGGTGGATAATATAATATATTCTAACTTTCCACCCCTTTTTGCATTGTTACTACAAGCTCTAAGTTCACCTTGCTAAGGGACCACCCCTCAAGGCTTACATAGCAAAACTTGTTGATATATATATATATACACACACATTCTTGAGAAGATCGTCGATTGAAGAAACAAATAATAAATCAAGTGGAACTCCATCAAGATGTGTTGTGACTCTTGTAAAGGTGTAGTTTTTCTCTAAGATGAATTCTCAAGTTCTTGTACTACCATTTTCCTAAACTCTTGAATCATTGATTCCTAAATTATTTGACAACAATTCATATTGAGCTTTTAAAACATAAGACTCAATCAAGTTTGTCTCTTGACCCTCATAAGGGTACAATTCTTGATTATAGTATTGTAAACTCATTGGACAACAATCCATATTGATTTCAACACCAAATTCATTACCTCTCTCCAAAAAAAAAATTTCATAATAATGTATTCTTAAAATCCATCAACACCAGCAACTAAAAAAAGAAATAAAGAAAAATGTTTCTCATGCAAAGCACCATCTCAAATTTAGAAGCTGAGTTGAGATGAAGGAAGTTCCTACATCCTCCAGTGCCACCAACATCTAAACAAACTTGGATCACCTACAAGACAAAATAATCTTCCACAAGAGAGATGTAAAAACTATCATGCTATGATTAAGGATGTGAGAATGCCAAAATAGTAACCACACTGAATATGACAATGTACATATGATGCCTTTCTTATATAGGCAAGGTGAGGAATAGGGGTAGACAAGTTCATGCCAAGTTTCTTAATCCTATCACATGAGACAACGAAAGCATAACAAACTAGGACACAAGCATTAAATAAATGGAAAATAGATAAGATAAGTGACAACTAATGCTCAACTAGAAAGATTCCTTTTGAGGACCTAAGTAGACTTAACATGTAAATAGGACCTAAATAGTAAAACATATTTACACCAACACCCCCCCTTAAGAACAACTTAGGGAGTACTTAGGCAAATGACACAAAGATGGGTCCCAACTATGAGGTCATGTTAGGTACCCATGTACAAATATAAATGAAATTGAAGATCTCACAAATGGAGAAAAGGAGAAAACCTAGTGGGATAAAAACTTGTCCCTTAAAGAGAGATAATACGTAATAATGCTCTCCATAAAAAAATTATAGGACAAAACCCTATACAAGGAAACAGACCCCCCACAAGAGAGACAAAGAAGAGACCATTCAACCTCCCCTCAATGAAAACATCCATCACAAAACCAATCAATCTCCATCCACACAAAGTGTGACAAGAAGACCATACAATCCCTCCATAATGTGATAACATACTGCAAAGAAGAATTGGAAGCACACTTGTGGAGAAACACAAGAATCCTTAATTTGACAAGAAATGAAAGATAATTCTTATGCAAGAAACCATATTAGAGTCACTCAAGGAATCAAGTCAAAATCATGATAAAGAAGCAACATACCTGATGCTAATGAACACTAGAAAACTCATAAACTAGAACAACCCTAGAATTACTGAGGCAACGGTCAATTGACAAATGATTTGGAACTAAAAAGAAGTACAAAGATAAAAAGTGCACCCTCCCAATTGTCAAAATTTCCAAGTAATCTCTAGAATACCCTTTGGTGAAACAATGAAATAATGATCAACCTAGGATATATACAAAAAAAATTATATGGATGGCAAACTAGAGCTCCTCAATACCTTTCCAACACCGCAAGAATTGTGAAAATCAGAAATCGTGCCAAAAATTTGTGAGCTTGGGAGTTGAAAAGTGATCTGACTTAAATCAATAATAAATTTCATAAAATAGAAAAAATTCACAAAATAACCTACAACAATAAAAAATTCATTATGTCATCTTTCTGACAATATCTTGTTTGAAAAAGTTTAACACCTATAAATTGCAAGTTATGAAAAAATGAAAAAATGCCTATTTGGAGAGAATCAAAGACTAAATAGGTGCAATATTTAGTCCCCCTAGTGGCTAGTGCATGGTTTTCCATATGACCATGGGGTCTACACTTGAAAAATTAAAAAGCCACCACTAGGTTGGGGTGCTAAGACCGCTTAGGGCTTAGCTCCTCCTGTTGGCAAAATCCTGCGAGCTAAAGCTCCTATGACCAATGGTTAGTGGTAAAAGAGAATATGGTCAATGATTTTAAAAATTTTGTTAACAAAAAATTATTAAAAAAAACTATCAAGTATTAATGTAAATTGTACCATGTACCATACAAACCAGTCAATGACAATAGATAGATCTAATGAAGGAGTACTCAATGACACCAGGGAAGGTGCCCTATGATGCAAAAAATGCCAAAGAATATTACTCTAACCATAGAGATTGACATAGATCAATGACTATACAGTTGTAAGACTATGTACCGATCCATATAGATCTGTACGAACATGTAACCTAATTTTTTTTTCCTGATACCCCAATAATGGTTGTGTAGAATCATGATGGGCCAAAAAGTGGCAATATGATGGGTATGTGGCTGATGACTATTTTTGTACCCAAAATTGATGAAATGAAAAGGGTTTTTAAAGGAGATTCTTAGGTTTCCACTAATATAAATTATGCTTTACTTTGAATTTAATAAGTAATTATTATTCATTTTCTATTCAAATTACAACTAAAGTCCTAATTGATAGGCTAATTGAAAAATGCCTATAGCTTTAAAATGGTATCACATTTTTTGAATCCAAAATATGTGTCACATTCTATGCTTCGCATACTGTAGGTTTTTGATGATTTGATAGTTGATCCTTAGGTTCTCAAGCCTTCTAGAGTCCAAAGTGCAAAATGGCTACAATCTTTGATGGGTTGTTACTTATATACTATGGCACTTAGAAACTTCTTGTTTGAGCCTATGAGATCACATTAGTGTTGGTGGGTGTTATGTACACTTTCTCAACACAGGAAAAAGAAACTCAAGAGTCCACCAAAAGCCCATCAAATTCTATTAAAATTTCTATAGCATGCCTTTACAACTCAACTCTCTCTTGAAAATGAGGGGAGACCCCCTATTTATAGTATTCAAAAAGAAAAATGCACTGGTATATTTTGACCCAAATTTCAATGAACGTTCGTCAAAATTTGGGTCAAAATGTACCAGTGATGAATGGCCAAGATTGATTTGCATTGTGTGGTAAAGATTCACTACAAACTATGGTTTCACCTACCCCCACATATATTACAATTTAATCTTACATCTTTGTCTTTTCCCTATTTTTTCCTTATATGGCTGTACTCTAGCACTTTGTCTTCTAGCTGATTTCCTTTGCTGCAGCTATTCCATTAGGAGCTTGTCATCAATGATTGGGTTTCCTTCCTACTTCTCCAAAGTGTCATACTCCAAAATCTTGTTGATTAATGCTTGGAGCTTATCGATTTCCATTATGTTAGATTGGAGCACCTGGTAGTTCCACTACTTGGATCGACCTGTAAGCGTATCCCAATCTCCATCATACTTAGTAGTGTTGTCCCTAACTTGCTTAAATTACGTGAAAGCCCAAGCAAAAAAACTCATGAAATATGTGGTGAGCTCACCTGACATTCTTTCCTCCATCTTCTTACAGAAATAAGGCTTTATCTTTTCTGGATCAATCTTGACGGTGGGCATGTCATAAGCTATCATTAATTTCAAATATTGAACATAATCTTCCTTGACGTCCTTTGCCCAATCAATGTCAGGATTCACCTTACAGAGTACCTTCTCCAATATCTCCTTTCCCGTGTCAAAATCTAGCCTCCATATATCCACCAGCCAGTGATCATCCTCCATTAGTGCAAGTTCCTTTTCCCATGTTTTTTGAGGCAGCTTGAGGAAGGCCTCAATTTTAGGATAATTTGACCCATATATCCCTGGGAAGTTAGTGCAGAACTTCCTCATGCCCTCTAGGTGTCTTTGTACTTCCAAAAAACTTATTTTTTATCTTGACAACATGATTAATGCCCTTGTTTCTAGAATACAGGACCTGTCAAAACCAATCCTTTGTAGTCTTATCTCGGTTCTTTCTTTTCTCAAGTTTTTCAATCTGCTCCCTAGAAAAAAGTTGTCGTAGAGCTGAGGATGTCATGGGTAGTTCTTTTGTGGATGACCATTGCTGAATATAGTCGGTCAAATCAACCACCAGTACCTTTAGTTCTTCTTTGGAGATCTTGTCTTTGTGCATTTGATGCACCACCATGGCAACCCACTCCTGGAAGGTGATCTATCTTTTGATCCCTAGTTCTTGTTCCCAAGTTAATGGTGGAGATGTCATAACTTATCCCTTCTTTGCCCACAACTAGCGTGGAAACTTTTATAGTCCAAGACCCAGAAGCATCCATGCTTAGTTTGGATCTAAATTTTGGCTTCTTTTCTTTCTTTGTACTGACTTGTACTCGACCTAAGATAGCCTTAAGTCTTGCCTTGGGATCTCTAGGAGTCAAGGTCTTCTTCTATAATTTCTTTTCCAACCACTCAGGCATTTGAGACTCTTCCTTGGGTTATTCATGATCACCTTCTTCTTCATCCTTCCTAACTTCAATCTCTTTATCACCTAGAGCTTATTGCTTCATCCTCATGTCTTCTCCTTCTTCTTCATTAGAGTCTTAGATGAACACTGTGTCCTTGATCTAGGACTTGGTGGGTGTGTGTTTCTTGAGGTTGTCTTCTTCTTTGTAGGTCATTTCCTCTTCTTTAGCCTCATGCTTATGTTCCTCAAGATGTTCTTCTCTGTGAGACTCTATCTTAGGCTTACCCATCTCAAAGGCTTCTTTGGGTTTATGTTCTTCTTTGTTCTCCTCTTCCTCATGTTGAAGTGGCACATCTTGCTCTTTATTTTATTGTTCTTCTTGTTTTACTGAGAGAAGCATTTCTTCACTAGGCTTAGAGCTTTCTTCTTGTTCCCCAATTGGAAGTTTAGAATCTTCCTCCATTTTGTCACTTAACTCCTCTTCCTTGAAAGGTGGATTTTCTACTTCCTCTCCAAAATCCTTCAATTATTGAGCCAACTCCTCCTCAAGGTCTACGTCAAAAGTCTCCACAATGTATTTGGTTTCATCCTCTTCTTCATCACTCTCGAAGGATTCCATTTCTTCTCCTTCATGAACCACCTTATGAATTTGGAAATGTTGGTGCTCTAGGTGTTCATGGTTTTTGTCTACTTCCTCCTCCAATACCCTTGTTTCCTTTTCTTGCCTCTCTAACTCAAATATTTTTATCATGGCTTTCATCACTAGTGCTTCAGTCAGAGGAGTTGAGGTAGGAATGTTGGCTAGAACCTACGCTAGGGAAGCTTGGATGGTTGGATTCATAAAAAAATTAGAAAGATTAGTGGGAACGTTCTACATATGCCAAGAGAAGGCCTCTGGAACTGAGAGCTCATGAATTTTTATTATTGTTGTGGCTAGGGGTAATAATGTAGCAGAGACATGGAAGCAGAAGAAAGTAGAGAAGTGGTGGCGGAAGAAGAGTCGATGGTCACAACCTACACAGTGGGTGGAAAGGTCGACCGAGATGTCCACCATAGGTGGGGAAGTAGCTACCATTGCCCGAGAAGTAGGTGAAGGGTCAATAGTAGTCGAGGCAGTAGGTGGAGATTTTTGTTGCTCAACCTCCATTTCCTCTCCCTCATGGAGCAGATCTTCTTGAATAGTAGGAATTTCAGTGAAACTGCCTAATTTCTTATGTTCTTTGGAAGGTTCTCCCTCTTAATCCTTTATTGTGTACACCTTAGGATTGGGATGTTTCTCAACAACCTCTTTTCTCTTTCTTGATCAGGTGGATGAAGGATACCTTGAAGTCTCTCTTGATGAGGCAGCAGCTGTCCCACTATCTATTTCGCTTGTTGGCTCATTCTTGAGCCCCTCATAGGTCAAAGTGACACCAAGTGCTATTTCAATTTGGGAACTTGTCCATCAATCCATTCTTTTGTTTAGGCATCGATGGGCTTGGTTAGAATGTCAAGGTCGTCAACTTCCTATTTATCCCAATCAATCAGTGGCAGTGGGAGATTGGCAACTGTGTTATATCGAGGATCCATGACTGTGCTTTCATCCTCTTCTACCTGGTCTGGTATGGGGAACAAATTGACCCTCTTTAGAAAATATGCAGTCATTCACATATAGTTCCTCATTTGCACTTCATTATCATCTTTTCAATTAGCCTAGAAATCCTCGACACTATGTAGATGGGCATACTTAGGTCCAAGTGACTTCTTGAGATGGCCATAGGGATCCATCCATAGCCAGGTAGTGTGTAGTCTCAAATGCTATTATGCCAGCTCCTTCTCTAAATTATCAGAACAGTGAGAGGTATGGAGTTCATATAGCCCTTGGCCAAAGGAGAGGGGATAAGGAATCCCTATCCTATGTTTGCTACTTAAAAGGGCGTGCAAATGCCACAGCTACCAAGAGAGATCTAATAGTATTATCCGGTCATTGGGATATCGGGGTAGCTTGTTTGGTCTTTCTAAGACACCTTCAACATGAATGTATGTTAACTTTGGATATTGGATGAATAAGAAGGTGAACTTCTTTAGAAATGCAATGGAACTATGAGAGACTCTCCTCTCGAAGTCACCCTCGAGCAGTCTAACAATATGACCTATGAAAGCATCATTAACCCTACAGTAATCCCTCTTGAAGTTTTTGAATTGTAGTTGAGGGTACTTATCATAAACTTTCAACTCCCTGCCTTGTTCCTCATCTGAAGCTCTAAATAAACCTCTATATTGCACTTGTTCGACCAGTGAATAGACCAAGTAGGATGTCATGTAAAACCTAGAGGTTTTCTTTATGACCACAAATTGCTCATGGAAGCGGTCATTGATTATCCCTACCTAGTAGAACTTAGTTCCTCCATGGAGAATCTCTTCAACGAAGTATAACATCCATTTTTGGAAGTAAGCAGCAGCAGGAAGGCCCATTACTCTACTTAGTAGGGTCACCAAATCATGGTAACCTTCATAAAAATTGCTATGAAAGAGCTCTTGGGGAACCTTTGCGGAACTACCCCTATTTTCCTTCAACTAGTATTGATTAATAAGTCTTTTATATTTAAGGGGATCTTTGTCCCACATAGCCTTGCCATCACTCATGGTCGGCAGTTCAATCTCCCCGAAGGTAGGGATATGAATAGTCTTTGTTATTGCCTTAGCAGACATGTCAGCCAACATGTTTCCATCCCTGTCTATTATGGTTCTAGTTTCCTCTTGATAGGCCTCCCTATAGGCCATAACAAGCTCGGGAGTGA
This sequence comes from Sequoia sempervirens, assembly GCA_007258455.2. Classification (NCBI taxonomy): domain Eukaryota; kingdom Viridiplantae; phylum Streptophyta; class Pinopsida; order Cupressales; family Cupressaceae; genus Sequoia; species Sequoia sempervirens. The sequence continues at coordinate 450,245,553 of VDFB02193867.1, forward strand.
TGAGGGTAGGAGGAAATCTTGCAGCCTTAGCCAACCCACTGCTTCTGAATTTTCATGCATTCTTTGTTTTAGGGCTAATTCAGACTCTCTACTTGAATTCGTCGATGTCTATATGTTTGATGTTTGTCTCTATTCACCTCCTTCTAGGATGAGGTGACTTTGGATTTCAAGGGTTCCCATTGGAACTGATACTTCATTTGGTCCTTATCTTCTTTTCCATGGGGTGCCTTATTTTTCTTTCCTTTGTCTTTCTCTATGGCTGCCCTCAAAGCTCTTGTACCTAATTCCATATATCCCATGGGAAAAAGAGATGTGAGCATATTTGAGCATGAAAACATGGAAACGTTAGTCAAATCGCTATAAACGAAGTTAGATTGGATAATTCAACATTTTATAAATCTAACATATAATCCAGATTGTCATTAGTAGTTCATAGGAGGGAGTTTGGATGATTCAGGCACTAGGGGTCGAACTTCCCTCGCCTGATGGTTGTTCTAGAGTTACTGCAGGAGGGAAAAAAATTAGGGCACAACGACCCACTTGTCCTAAACTACCTTTTGATTTGGTCACCTTGAAGAGTCAATTAAGGGGAGTGTCTTATTTTAACATGTGGGTCAAAGTCAATTTGTTCAATTGGAGGGCATTTGGATCACCTTTTGGGTGATTGGAACTAGAGAGGAGGTCTATCATTTAAGTCTATCATTAGGGACGACTTTGGTGAGACAACATTCCAGGGGTGGGGTTCTGCCAGGTGGGGATTGTAGCTCTAGAGGGTAGTCACCAACTCACTTAATTGCCTAGGCATTCTGGGCTAGAGAGAGTGGAAAGACATTGGCTGTTAGCTATTTGGGTTCGACGAATGTTGGTCGAAGCTCTGATGGGAGAAACTCAAGGAGTTGGGTCTAGATGAAGACATGGCCGTTTACATTGTGTTCACTATCATTCAAAAGTTTTCTAGCTAGGGCGAGGTGAAGTTTCAAGGGTCGATAGGATGAGTGTGGTTTTCCCTAAAGCTACAATGATGATGGAACAGAGTCCTGATCATGGAGACCTGACACCAGGGGTCTGAAGGAGGTTGATTACTCAGTAGTTTCCTCTTTGCATTTCAAACAACCACCATGGAACTAGGAATCAAATGGCAAAAGGATGATTATTGGAAGCCATAAGAGATAGCGCTGTCACTATGGTGGTCCGTAGATGGAGGTCCACTAGCTGGGACCCGGAGGGCATTAGGCATATGGTTGTTTGCGCACAAGGTCAACTAGCATATAGGGAGTTGGGGTCTAAAGCATCAGAAGGCTATGATTGGATTGCCGCTTGGGACAACAGACTATGAGTGGCACCCTGGGGACAGTCCCGTGGTGGTGGACCACTAAGCTTTTTGGGCTCAATTTTAGTTTGTGAGTTTTTCACCAAGTTTCGATGGCAGGAGGGTGAAGTCTTCTCGTGATGGTGGACCCGATAGCGAGGTTCATCATTTGGAAGTTACCTTTGTTTTCAAGTGTTAGGGACAATGATGAGTTGGAACAAGCCCGTAAAGCATGAGCGCTCTGGCCAAAGAACGACGCCAAGATGACAAGGTTCCATAGCCGTCTAGTAGGTGATTTGAATCATTTTTTCAAGTTTCCATCACATGGGTTTTGGGTGCAATTCCCTTCTCTATCTAGGGCATGTGTTGTCTTCTTTCAAATTCATTCATTTTAGTAGAAATCAAGGGAAAACACGAAATGAGGGCTGAACATCCAACTCACCTCAAAAACCCAATGAAGGAGCTGATCAAATCAACTGATAAACATGTTGGATTAGCGATGGAACTTATTGGGCTCAGAGGAAATGCGAGGAGATGGCTCTAGATCATTCTAACCTCTTTTTGCTCAACTGACAAAGTGATAATGATAACTCAAATTCACATATTTATAGAAGTTAAGGAATTTAATGCCCCTATTTAATGCAAGTACGAAAGACCAAAGGTTAGTGAGCTTCGATTTGAAAATGGTTGCAAGAGCACTAGGGTCTGATGGTCAAGCAACTATCGATGGATAGTCATTTAATTGCTTGGTGATAATCAAACGACGCTAAAGGTTTTGGATTCTGATGGCCGAAACGATGTCAGCTGAAGGATGCTTGAGAGTTTGGCAATAAACAGATGGCGCTGGAGAGATTAGGCCCTGACAGGCAAAAAATCGCCAAAGGACAGCTGTTAGAAACAACAAAGAGGCAATGAAAGTCCAAGAGGGGTGACTCAGTAGGGTAGGCCCAATGAGCGCCAAGGATGTTGACTTTAAAGCACTAAGGAAAATACCAAATGGGAACCTACCAAGACTAAAGACTTGGAAAATATTAAGGAGGAAAAACATGGTCAATTTAAAATGACATCCCTAAGAGCTTACTAACCATTTTGAACACCAAACAGGGGGCACACAAAATGAGGCAACAACAAAAGTGACATGGCAAGGCGGAAGAAAGAGAGGGTACTCATTTCGAATGGGTCATGTGTACTGAGGGCACAACAAATGGAAACTTTGCTTGGGAACACTCTCAAGTGTTCTAAGGATAAGTATTTATTCAGAACCCAGAATCTTTGGTTTCGTAGACTAGGGGCCGACCTCAAAAACTGAACTAGGAGAATAGGGTCCTTAGTTGAATCAACCTATGAAACATCTCAAAAGTGTGTCTTTAGTGAATTCATTCCTTTCCTTTAGAAACAGTGACAGACAACAATCAATCAAACTAATCAAGCTACATGAATTTTCCAATCGTAAATGTAACCTGGACATTGCCTCGTTGCTAGTCAGGCATCCATAGCCCCAGTGGATTTGTTGTTGTGATCCCAAGAATATTTCTCTACTGTTAGCCGAGCATCCATAGCCCCAGTAGAGTTATCTGCACACCCATATGGTTGCTTGATTTTAGAATTTTCTTTTCTTTTCTTTCTTTTGATATTTTTTTGACACTTTATCCTTTTGGTCAACCGTGTAAGCACTGAAGCCTATGATGGGTTTGGGAGTCACAATGATCACTGGAGCAGAATTAATATTTTTTTCTTACGAAGTTGTCATAACAATTAATGTACAAGCCTTCAGAAACTGTTAATATGTGTTCATGTTGGATCTGAGATGAACATAAAAGGATTCAACCAAGGGTCGAGTTCTAGGGTAGAGTTCAAATGAGGAAGTCATTCTGAGGTAGCTATCAGGGACCAATGGTTGAGAGTGAACAATTAGCCAAAGAGCATTAATGATGAACAACAAAGTGAACTATTCATTGAATGAGCATGACCACCATAGCATGAATGGAGAACACCTTCATCAACACAAAACCACTAGGAAACAAACAAAATAGAAAGTGACATAAAGAAATGACATGAAAGAAAACCAAAAGCAACCTAAACTAACCTATGTACAAGTATTTATAGGAACAACTCTAAAAGAGCTTAGGCTTGGAAGTAATGCTTTAGGTGTTTCCTGTTGACAGGAAATGAAATGTCCTTGCTAGTTAGGGTCTTTAGGGCGGAAAGCATTGTCTCCAAGGATTTTAGCAATCTAAAAGGGGCCAATCCAAAGCTTGTCGAATTTGTTATGTTGTACTTTCTTTTCATGAGCCTTGTGGGTGAAGCCACAATAGTGGTTTACAATTTTATGGAGGAAGGAAAAATGACAAAAACAAACCTCATGGAAAAAAAATTGATTTTAGGGGTTTGAATGAACCTACAAGTTCGACCAAACCCAAGAGGGTTCGACTGAACAAGGGTTCGAGCGAACCCATTAATTACTGGGCCCACATTTCCCGCCCAAAAAATAAAAATAAAAATGCATATTGTGGGGGATTCAAATGAACCTTGGTTCGAGTGAACCCCTCGTGGTTTTTAGGAACACCCCCAATTCCTCATTCTCCCCCTAAAACACAAAAAAAAACTAATGTTTTATGCTTTAAAGCTTGAGTTGAGGATGAAAATGGAGGAGTCTTCAAAACCCAATTGGAATTAGTTAGTCCTTGAAACGAGCTATCCAACAAATATAATTTTAATATGTTTTGGTTTTATTATCTATTTGTTTTTTAAGTTTTATTAAAAATAGGGTTTTCATCAAAAATGAAGGTCTTTGTTCTACACATGTGGAAAAATAGCATATTATCAATTTTTTTTTAAAAATATGAGTACACCAGATATTGAAGTCCTTGATCCAACAAAAAAAGAAAAATTGAATTTCAATATATACAAAACAAGTTACGTGTTATATGGTCACCCTATGTCTGAATTGTAATTGGTTTGAATTCAAAACTTGATTAAAGAAAAAATATTCAATAAAAAACTATCTAACCAAGTGGAAGCACTAGATATCAGAGTTACAAATCTAAATTTGAAAGGATTAGAATTTTATCCTTCATTGAAAAAAAGTTATACATTATACGGTGTGCATCACTTTTTTAAAATGTTGTTTTCTAAAAAAAACCAGTTTTCGTGAGAGATGGAAAAAGAAGTGCAATCTAATTTGAAAATTTTTGAAAAAAATATTTTTAGAATCTATAGACAAAATGTGATGAGACTCTAGTTTGCATCATCTTCAAATTACCCATGGTTTAGCCGCTATAGGTGCATGAATGTGAATATTTAGTTAAAAATAATAATTTCAGTGTCTAGTTTGGCCAAAAATTGTAAACCACTATTGTGGGATCACCTTTGTCCCAGCATAGGACTAGATCTGTGATTCTAAAGGCCTTGATTTTGGCTTAGCGGTTGAACCATATCTTGACTACACCCTGATGTTTGGCAAAAAAGTTTGTTGCACAGTCGTGTACTAAACAAATCAGGAGTATCAACTAAGGTGCTATTAGAATCTTCAACCTAAGGTTTTTGAGAGAGAGTGGTGTGATCTTCCGCAACAATAGGAATCTTCTTCGATTTTGGAAAAGTGTGTTGTGATCTTCCATACTCAACAAGCATCTCTTTTTTATTCCAAACAAAGTGTTGCTTCTTTTTCCTTAGGCAGGGAAAGGAGGCATGACCTACTTTTCCGCAATAATGGAAAATAATGGGAGAATTTTCATATTTAATCTATTGCACCCACTTGCCAAATCTTGAAGATAAGGTAATCTGAGTAGGGAGAATAAGGTTACTCTCCACCAACACACAAAACCTAGCAGATAGTAATTGCTTCATCAATTTCATGATGTTATCCATAGAACAAAACTTCCCAAAAGAATTAGCAATACCCATAAAAATATTTTCATTTAAAAACTTCAAAGGAAGCCCTAGCAAACAAACCCAAATAGGAAACATAAGAGTATCTATCATAGGGTTGAAACTAGGAGATCACCTTTGAAGACAAAGGCCATTATGACAAAAAAAAAAAAAGGGCCATCAAGAAGGACCTTAGAGCAACTTTCTCCGCAAGGAAAGGAAAAGAGGAAGAAACCATTTATCATAGTAGCTACCTTGACCACAAAATATACCAACCAAGGAGCACTTAAGCTACTTTAAGGTCTCTGAAATGGTAGAATCGGGAACATCAAATTCAGCTTATCCTTCCTCCAAATCAATGGATGTACCAATAGAGACATCATTGTCCTCTGAGGAAACCATAGGGAAAGAAGGAATGGCAGAATGAATCAAACCATCAACCCTACAGTCCATCCTTTCAAGCTTGACAACTATAGAGGGCGAAGGGGAAGCAATAGGGACGAGAGTGCCCTCCTCAACAACATCATGGATAAGAAACCCTTTTTTGAGACCAAAAAATAGAGCTTTGTCACTAGTATTCTCAACCGAACTAGCATTCAAGTTCCTCTGAGTCTTCAGATGGGCCTCCAGAAGGATATCAAGAAGAAGTTCATCCTCCTCAACCAACCCATCATAGAGACCATCCTCAGGCCCACTAGAAGCAGCAAAGGAAGAACCATCATCGGGATCTTCAAAGTCAAAGTATGGAAAATCCTCCTCATCCCACTCTTGAGCCCATAGGTCAACAACAAGGGAGTGAGAGGAGCCACTAGGGTAGCCCACCAGACCAGACCTCATAGAAGCAGTAGAAACAAGAGCAAAAAATAGTGGACCCACATCAACAGGCCCATCAACATCTATTTTTCCTTCTTCATTAATTCCATTTGTAGAAGCGAAAAGATCTCCTTTAGAATCCTCGTCTTCATCGCTACCCCCGTTAGGAATTTTCAAAATATGCTAGCCTCCTCCATTCCCTCATAGAGCTTCTATCTTCCCATGCATTGTTATAAAATACCAAAACAAAAGTTGTTACCTTCCTGAAGATTGACATTAACAATTAATGCTTTTTAAAGAAGGAACACATAGTTGTACTAAAAGAGGGCTTTCCCTCCAACTACCAAGCCACCATATTTTCATGAATAGCCTAATCATGAAGCCACAATAAATAAAATTTGAATAAAATCTTATTTAGAATAAGAAAAGAGATGAAAACTTAATAAATCAATGATCAAAACCTTACAACTAGAAAATATAGAACAAGAAATATAAGTGACCCCAAACCAACATTAGAAACTAAAAACCTATTAAATTTCTTTAAAATGGAAAAGTACTGCATCTTCTATTATTCAAGTGAAAAATTCACTTGGTTTGACATCCACGAGATTATGAAAAGATATATTCTCTCTATATAATACTTGGCGAAGGAATTAGCTAATTAGAGCCTCCTGTTTTTTTTCTTTTTTCTGTCCAAAGGATAGTATTGAAGTCATAAGCCAAGGTCCAAGGATTAGAGATGATCAAAGAGAGGAAAAGATCAATATACAGCCATAATGCAAAATTTGATTGAAATTTTGTAAGAGAACTAGCTTTTCTTAAAGAATAAGGCTACCCAAATCAAAAGTTGGAATCCACCAAAGATAGAGAGTGGTTAGTCACTATCTCACACAAATCTGGCCTTAATCTGGCCTTAATGATACTTCACATACATAGGACTATACAGAGACATTCTCTTGTGAAATCCAAAATCGGGTCTATTTATATAAGCCTCAAGTAAATCTTGCGTGTATGCAATACCTTCGGAAGCAAGTAGTAAGAGAAGCCCAGAACTGAAGGAACCAAGTAACTTAGACAGAAAGAAGTCCTCATGTCTGTGGGAGTAATTAGCATTCGAAGAGGATGTTGCAGTGAATCTAAGGCGCTTTGAACATGAGACCAACCAGATAACGCCCTACGTTGAACGCGGGTTCCATCAGAACCTAACTACTAACCACCCAATAAGCTATATAGAGCTTTTAAGATTAAGGTCCAGTATTATAGGAGAGAAAATGAATCCTACTTTGATTACTCATAATCTTTACAACATATAATGTATATTACAAGAATCAACCTAAATTAGGCAAACAAGCAGAATCGTATGAAAGCCAACAGATAAATAAGCACCTTCACAACTGAATTCAGCTAAAACAAATTGAGCAGCAGCTGTTAAGAAAATCAATTAAGACCTGTTGTTGTGCATCTGCAAATCCTGTGTGCCATACTATTTTGAATCTTAAGTATCATACTATGTGGATTTTAAGTCATAAGCAAGGAAACAAATTTTAGACAAGAGATTGTGCGTTAAAAACCAGGTAAGTTCTGTTGCTAATTTAAAAAACGGTTTAAGCAATAATAAATATAAGAGCATGGATATAACTTACTTGAAGCAACTTGATGATATTTCTGGTTCCAAACACTTTCTGCAGAATGGCGAATTTGACAGGATCATCGGGAGGAAAATGTGGAGCCAAAACACATTCTTCTGAGCATTTCTTGCGTTGCGCTCTACAGGCCCCGCAGGATACAAATATTCTTCTTGCCATGTATGGTGGTAATGCAACCCTACTAGAAGTATTTTATAATGCAATCTCCTGGATAGAAAAATGGTGTGGACTACAATTTGCAAACTGGTTTTTATGTGCTAATCAAAACATTTCAAACTACTGCACCAAAAAGTAGATGTCGGACGTGCAGATCCTTTTTTTCAATTCGACACGTGAAGCACCGGGTGTACGTGGAAATATGACACGGAAAAGAAACAGTGGAATAACATAAAAGTATCAATCGCAGTTGAGTGGGAGGCGGCGATCGATTCCATATTTGAGAAAATAATACCTCGACTGACACTGGAGTCGTCGTCATTATTATTTGATCCACATTCATTACCCGTTTGGGGTCAAAAAGTAATTTTTATTTGTACACGTTTGACCATATTTATTGATTAATATTTGTTCACTCACTGTTTAGGATAGAGACGGCCTGACGTAAAGACATCGTACTATGTTGATACGACTAAATTGTAATTAGAGAAGATTGTGAAAATTGTCACACATTCTAGAATAACATAATTCACTTAGGGGAAACGTCATAGTTAACTTTGCGTAATTGTAGTTTCTAAACTGTATGTTGGATTAGGTTATTTTTGTTGGGTTTTATTTGCACACAAGTTAATAGCTTATAGCTATTGTTTTGGCTTGTGGGCAATTCCGACGAATGTGGGAGGGCACTATATGCGCATAAGGGTCAAAAAGTCTCTATTTAGAGGTAAGGCCTACTCATGACCCTCTCATGTCCCAATTGCGGCCCACTATAACCACCAAATAATATTTTAAAAAATTCCTAATTGTGTCAATATTAGATTGCAATTATAACAATGTTATCATTCATATACATTCAAAAGTAAATGGATCAAATTCAAGGCTTAACGTTGGAGTTAGGTTAGCGGCCATAATAGACCACACCTACACGTTAATTTCCAAACCCTAACAATGGACACCACTACGCATTCATTCCAATTAACTTTCACGTCGGGTCCAATGGTGGATTATTTCTCATAGTTTTATTGGATTCATAATTCATTTTCATGCCTTTTTTGCCACGTGTTGTTTCACATTGTCGGGTTTGTTGGTGGATTATTTCCCATGGGTTTTTTTGGGGTAAAATGATTATTTCCTACTCTCTATTTGATCACGTGCTCACGATATGGTAAACCCTCCACTTATATCTAAAATATTATTAAAATAATATAGATATTTTTTTTAAACAAACCTAGTAGTTTAGAAACTACGTTCAATTTGCTATAGATTCTATTCTTACATATTTTTGAAATAATATAGATAACTTATTCAAATTTTTATGTAAGTTGCCTAACTCTGATTTTATTTTTTTTTGCCATTGAAGGGCCTATTTTTTCTATGATGATCTTGCACATACCCAAAACCCAATTTGGTTTTTGAGTGACTAAGGATTATTATCATGAAACCCTTTCTTACTTTTTTGGGCATATATATGAAAACCCAAGTCTGTATTCATTTTACCTTTGTTTAAATTTCTATCCTATGGCTATTCAATACAACACACTATCATTTGTTTATTGCAAAATGTGTTCGTAATTTTCTACTTACCATTGTACAAACAGTAGGGCACCACAAATATATAGGAAAAACTTTGTATCCTTTATTCTTTACTTCACAGCTTACATTTTCATGTACTGTGCATTTTACATTCTATTTAAAGTTATTTTCATGAACTTTAATAACAGTTGCATTATGTGTTCATTTACTATTTTCGATTATTTCTCAAGGTTTATATTTGTCATTTATTTCATAAAAGGCTCCTTTATATTTCATGTCTCTTGTTCATTGAGTAAATCGATGTAAGCATGATGAACCATTTGTTATCACATAACACTTCTTTATATTCAAAATAAGTTCACACATAAGCTTGCATTTCCATTGTGTGTGTATCTTTGGCTATCCAATACAACATAGTAGCATTCATTTACTGTAAAATGTGTTAGTAATTATTGTTAAATGTTTTACCTGTATTGAAATTTCAATACTTTGTATCAATATTTTTTTACTTAGTAGCTTACTTTTTCAATGTACTCTAAGATGTTCACACAAAGATATATATCTATTCGTATATACATGTATACATATAAATACATATACATATGTATGTATTATTTTTTTCCTTGCAATATGCAAGAGGATCCTTGCTTATAAAGTACAATGAGAGATTAGATTAGACAAGGTAAACTTAACATATGAATAGGACCTTATAGATGAAAACGCTATGCATAACACCTTATTCACACTAACATATGAAAGGATCATAGTCCAATGAATTGTCTCAATGACCAATGTATAATATATAAAATAAACATATATGTATTGAGCCAATGAATTGCCCATGATGTCACTTTTTATAATCTTATGGATATGCAAAATGCACCATATTTTTTTTAATTATCTATATTGATTTTGGTAAGAGAGTAAGGTCATACTTGATGTTCTAATAGGTGAACAAGTGATTAAATTTAAACTCTAAAAAAATATAATAAGAACACCTCATGCTACATAAAATTCTTAAGGTAACTAAGTTTTGTAGTTGGATAAAAACATTGTCTAATTTTTGGAGGTTGCTCATAATTTGAGATTAGATTTTGTCTAATCCATGTTGCCATGGAATAGGTACTTGTCGTTTTTGGCATAGAAAATTTTGTGCTACCTATAAACTTGACCCAAAAATTTATTTGATCATCAAGCTCTAATTTAAAAACATCACAGGTACATCGAAATGAGCTGAAAACTACCTTACTTTTTATTATGGAATTAAAATATATTACTAATAGTAGATATGCAATTTGATCTAGATACCTACTTTTTGGAGGTATATGACATCTCATATTTCAGTTGAGCACACATAAAATTTATAATTTTGATGATTGATGTTTTGGAATAATGAAAACTAGTTGAAACCACCATATGTAAGACAAAATTTACCTTTACATCCTTTTTTTTTAGCACAAATCCATAAAATCATAATTTCTATACCAAATCATCATATAGATTAACATCTAAGAATAATATCAATAAGGTAAATGGTAATTTTTCTCAACTACACCTAGGCAAGAAGCACATGACATTTATTTTTCATCCATTTGAATATGATCTATACATATGATATGTGTAAATGCATTCAAATGTATTTGAATATTACTTAATCCCAATAACATATGTTGTGACACATACATATGATATAACCACATCAATCACTTTCAAATAAAATTACACCATAAAATATTAACCACATATCCTTAGACTTACAAGTTTTTCAACATGCAACCCTCAAACCAATCATATTTTATATGACATACAAACTTGACTCATAAGATTCATTGATCATAACTAAGATCCAACAAATCTTAGGAACTTCAAATATTTTAAACATAAATTAAAAGACCTTAATGACTATGAAGGTTGCCTAACTCAATTATACAGAACAATGAATACAACCATTTACTTCATACTACAAGCCATATTTGCACATTATTCTATCTCAAATAGAATGAACAATGAATAAAACCATTTACTTCATACTACAAGCCATATTTGCACATTGTGAAATGGGTCTACCATATGCATAAGATCTCACACAACCACCATAATGCCCCATAATAATCGGAACACAACTAATACGATATGCTAATGCATAGAAAAATATCCATAGAGAGGATCCACCATGCATGTTGACACATCATACATATAAATGAGACAAATTCAAAGCCAACAATATAGGGGAGAGGACCTAGTATGTTTCAATAGTTGTCATAGTAGTTGTTTATATAATGTCCAATATTTATATCAATATTGGATCAATAGTTGTGACTTTCAAATTGTTAGTGTTGATGATGACTACACATAATTAAACAAAAAGTATTCCTTTGATCTAAAAAGCAACCAATCATGTGATTCCACATCAGTGCTTAATAAAACATGCTGTGAGTGCGCAAGTATTGGTCTCACTTTTTCCTTGGGCCTATTTGGACACCTTGACAAAAAGCATGCTGATGTGACATCATATTTGATGATGTGGCCCTAAAACCTTAGTTATAAGTAGGGGATTTACCAAATAAGCTGCTGTAAAAAAATTGGGAGTGATTTGAAATTTTCACATAAAATAATTAGAAGTGCGAAATTAGGTGCACCATACATTTCATCTTAAACACATTTTTTTGGTTTTATATTTTGAGAGAAAATGAGCTGTTGGAAAATTCAAATAATATGCTGCATTGGTTATGCATCTGCAAATCCTGAGTGCGATATCTTAGGATACCATCATTCTTCTTGCCATGTCTGGCGGTAATAGAACGTGAACATAAATGTTTCATAATGCACACTACTACATTGAGGGGATTTTTAAGATGATAATTTAAGACAAAATACTACTTTTGTCTTAAATATATTTAAGTTATATTTATTTATTTATTTTGTCTTAACTTAAGACAATAGAAATTAAATATATTTAAGTTTTTTTTTTTTTTTTACATTGTCTCAAATTAAGACAATAGAAATGAAATATATTTAAGTTTTATTTTTTATTTTACATTGTCTCAAATTAAGACAATAGAAATGAAATATATTTAAGTTTTATTTTTTATTTTACATTGTCTCTCACTATTTTTTTTCTTTTGTCATTTTTATTTATTTATTTGGCATTTCGTGATAAAGAGAATATGCCACGTGCCTATTTCAATTATCAATGCTCTGTGTTATTTCTTTTAGTTTAATTTATTCTTAATAATTTTTAAAGTTAAAAAAATATTTGAGTAGTTATTAGAGTTTTTTATTGTAGGTTTTAGTAAATTTATATTTATATTAAATATTTATATTTAATTTTTTTTAATATACATTTTAAATTAAATCACATAAAATTTATTAAAATTAAATCAAATCAAATCAAAATTATCTATATTTAAATTAGAAATTGATTTTTTACCTTTCATTTTATTTTTTAGTTTTTTAAGTTTAATCTTACTTGTAATTTTTAATATAAAAGTTAAAATTTTAGTTTTAACAGTTTTAATACTGTTTATTTTTAGTTTTACTATTTTATTTGAAGTACAATTTTACTTTCAAATTAATGTTACTATTGTTTGCAATATATTAATTATATTTTTTAAGTACATTTTTTAAAATTTTAATTCTATTATTTAATTATTTATTCTCAATAAGTTTATTATTTAATATTTTTTAAAAATTATTTGTTTAAATGGATATTTTAATTTTGCATTTCCTTTATAGTATGATTTAACTTTGAAATTTATTTTACATATTTACTTATATTTATGAAATTACAAACTACAATTAAAAGTTATTAGAAATAATTTAATTTATAATTATTCATGTTATTAAATTTTAATTATTTTAAAATTATTTGTTTAAATGGATATTGTAATTTTGCATTTCCTTTGTAGTATGATTTAACTTTGAAATTTATTTTACATATTTATTTATGCTTATGAAATTACAAATTATAATTAAAAGTTATTAGAAATAATTTAATTTATAATTATCCATGTTATTTTTATCCTAATTTATATAATAAAATAAATTTCAAACTTAAAATATAAATTAAATGTTATTGAGAGAGAGGGAGACTAACTTTTGATTAGTCGATTCATGCCAACAATCCAAGGATTACATGTGTCCCTAGGGAGTTATGCTCAACGTACCACATGTGCAATTTGATTAAGGATATGATAATTCACCTTTCAAACCTCTTTAGAGTACCCACTGCACACTTAAGGAAGATAGAGAAGATATAAAGAGGAAAAGGGAGAAAAAGAGAAAGAAAGGAAGAAAGAGAGAGAGGGGTGGGCAAAGATAAAAATGGATGGATATAGATAGGGAGAGGGAGATACAAAAAGAGAAAAGAGAGAAAAAAAGATAGAGAGAAAGATAAATAGAGATCTATGGAGAGATAAAGAGGGAGACAAAGAGATATAGAGAGATAGAAGAGAGATAAGATATAGAGATAGAGATAGAGGTAGAGATATACTAGAGGAATAAATAGGGAGAGAGAGAGGGGGAGAGAAAGATAGAGATAGTGAGAGAGAGAGAGAGAATATAAGAGACATAGATAGATAGATATAAAGTACCATAGGGAGAGATCAGATAAAGAGATAGATAAAGAGAAATAGGAGACAAAGATATATAGAATTAGAGAGAGGGGGAGATAAATAGGGACAATAAAGGAGTAAGGTAGAGAGATAGGGAGAGAGAGGAAGAGAGAATGTAAGAAAAATATAAAGAGAAATATGAGAGAGATACAAAGAGATAAATTGAGAGATAATGAGAAACATAGAGATTGAGAGGGAGAGATAGATAGAAAGAGTGTCTCTCTCTTTCTCTTCCCATCTTTATACATATATCTCCTCATCTCTACCTCTCTTTATATATAACTCCCTATCTCTATCTTTCTATCCTTCCAATGCTCCCTCTCTCATTCTCTCCCTCTTCCCTTTCCTCTCTCCTTTCTCTCTCTCTCTTTCCCACTACCTATCTCTCTATCTCTCCCTCTTTTGAGATCTCTATCTCTCCCTATCACTTCCTCTTTCTATATCTCTATTTTATCTCTATCCTCTCTCCATTGAATCTCTCCCTCTCTCCCTAAATATATCCCTTTGTCTCTATCTTATATATATATATATATATATATATATATATATATATATATATATATATATATATATATATATATATATATATGTATATATATATATATATATATATATATGTATATATATATATATATATATCTCACTAAACACATGCACTCCATTTCTCCCTCCTTATCTTTATCTCTCTCTCCCCCTCTCTATTTATCTCTTCATCTCTTTTATTACTTTATCACAAGTTATCTCTCACTCTTTCCTTCTCTACATATCCCTCTCTCTACTCTCTATATATAACTTCTTATATATTTATCTTTCTATCTCTCTTCATCCCCCTCTCATTGTCTCCCTCTTAATATCTCTATTTCTCCCTCTCCATCTCTCTCTCAACCCCTCTATCTTTCATAAGTTATATCTATCTCTATCTCTCCTTCTTTCTATCCCTATCTCTCCCTCTTTCTATCCCTGTCTCCCCCCCCTCTATCTCTCTATTACTCCCTCTTCTATATCTCTTTACTTTTTTCTCCTCTCTATTTCTCTACCTCCCTCTCCTTCCCTCTCTATCTCTCTCCATATATCTTTCACACACACACACACACACACTCCCTATTCCTCCCTCACTATATCTAACAATCCAAGGATTACATGTGTCCCTAGGGAGTTATGCTCAGGGTACCACATGAGTCATTTGATTAAGGATACGATAATTCACCTTTCAAACCTCTTTAGTGTACCCATTGCACACTTGAGGAAGATAGAGAAGATATAAATAGGAAAAGGGAGAAAAAGAGAAAGAAAGGAAGAGAGAGAGTGAGGGGGAGGCAAAGATAAAAATGGACATGGATATAGATAGGGATAGGAAGATACAAAAAGAGAAAAGAGAGAAAAAAAGATAGAGAGAAAGATAAATAGAGATCTATGGAGAGGTAAAGAGGGAGACAAAGAGATATAGAGATATAGAAGAGATATATAGATATAGAGATAGAGATAGAGGTAGAGATATAGAGGAATAAATAGAGAGAGAGAGAGAGAGAGAATATAAGAGACATAGATAGATATAAAGTATCATAGGGAGAGAGACAAAGATATATAGAAGTAGAGAGAGGGGGAGATAAATAGGGACAATAAAGGAATAAGGTAGAGAGATAGGGAGAGAGAGGAAGAGAGAACGCATGAAAAATATCTAGAGAAATATGAGAGAGATACAAAGAGAGAAAATGACAGATAATGAGAAACATAGAGATTGAGAGGGAGACATAGATAGGAGTGTCTCTCTCTTTCTCTTCCCATCTTTATACATATATCTCCCCATCTCTACCTCTCTTTATATATAACTCCCTATCTCTATCTTTCTATCCTTCCAATGCTCCCTCTCTCATTCTCTCCCTCTTCCCTTTCCTCTCTCCTTCCATCTCTCTTTCTCTCTCTTTCCCCTCCATTTTTCCCACTACCTATCTTTCTATCTCTCCCTCTTTTGAGATCTCTATCTCTCCCTATCACTTCCTCTTTCTATATCTCTATTTTATCTCTATCCTCTCTCCATTGAATCTCTCCCTCTCTCCCTAAATATATCCATTTGTCTCTATCTTCATATATATCTCTCTCTCTCACACACACATACACACTCCATTTCTCCCTCCTTATCTTTATCTCTCTCTCCCCCTCTGTATTTATCTCTTTATTACTTATCTTTATCAGAGGTTATCTCTCACTCTTTCCTTCTCTACATATCCCTCTCTCTACCTCTATATATATGAATTCTTATATATTTATCTTTCTATCTCTCCATCCCCCTCTCATTGTCTCCCTCTTAATATCTCTATTTCTCCCTCTCGATCCCTCTCTCAACTCCTTTATCTTTCCTAAGTTATATCTATCTCTATCTCTCCTTCTTTCTATCCCTATCTCCCCCCCTCTCTCTCTCTATTACTCCCTCTTCTATATCTCTTTACATTTTTCTCCTCTCTATTTCTCTACCTCCCTCTGCTTCCCTCTCTATCTATTTATACAAATCTCCCTCTCTATCTCTCTCCATATATCTTTCACACACACACACACACACACACACACACACACACACACACTCCCTATTCCTCCCTCACTATATTTAACAATCCAAGGATTACATGTGTCCCTAGGGTGTTATGCTTAGGGTACCACATGTGTCATTTGATTAAGGATATGATAATTCACCTTTCAAACCTCTTTAGTGTACCCATTGCACACTTAAGGAAGATAGAGAAGATATAAAGTGGAAAAGGGAGAAAAAGAGAAAGAAAGGAAGAGAGAGAGAGAGGGGGGGTAAAGATAAAAATGGACATGGATATAGATAGGGAGAGGGAGATACAAAAGGAGAAAAGAGAGAAAAAAAGATAGAGAGAAAGGTAAATAGAGATCTATGGAGAGATAAAGAGGGAGACAAAGAGATATAGAGAGATAGAAGAGAGATAGAGATATAGAGATAGAGATAGAGGTAGAGATATACTAGAGGAATAAATAGGGAGAGAGAGGGGGAGAGAAAGATAGAGATAGTGAGAGAGAGAGAGAATATAAGAGACATAGATAGATATAAAGTACCATAGGGAGAGATCAAGTAAAGAGATAGATAAAGAGAAATAGGAGACAAAGATATATAGAATTAGAGAGAGGGGGAGATAAATAGGCACAATAAAGGAGTAAGGTAGAGAGATAGGGAGAGAGAGGAAGATAGAACGTAAGAAAAATATAGAGAGAAATATGAGAGAGATACAAAGAGAGAAATTGAGAGATAATGAGAAACATAGAGATAGAGAGGGAGAGATAGATAGAAAGAGTGTCTCTCTCTTTCTCTTCCCATCTTTATACATATATCTCCTCATCTCTACCTCTCTCTCTTTATATATAACTCCCTATCTCTATCTTTCTATCCTTCCAATGCTCCCTCTCTCATTCTCTCCCTCTTCCCTTTCCTCTCTCCTTCCATCTCTCTTTCTCTCTCTTTCCCCTCCATTTTTCCCACTACCTATCTCTCTATCTCTCCCTCTTTTGAGATCTCTATCTCTCCCTATCACTTCCTCTTTCTATATCTCTATTTTATCTCTATCCTCTCTGCATTGAATCTCTCCCTCTCTCCCTAAATATATCCCTTTGTCTCTATCTTCATATATATTTCTCTCTCACACACAGACATACACACTCCATTTCTCGCTCCTTATCTTTCTCTCTCTCTCCCCCTCTCTATTTATCTCTTCATCTCTTTATTACTTATTTTTATCACAAGTTATCTCTTACTCTTTTCTTCTCTACATATCCCTCTCTCTACCTCTCTATATATAACTTCTTATATATTTATCTTTCTATCTCTCCATCCACCTCTCATTGTCTCCCTCTTAATATCTTTGTTTCTCCCTCTCCATCTCTCTCTAAACCCCTCTATCTTTCATAAGTTATATCTATCTCTATCTCTCTTTCTTTCTATCCCTATCTCTCCCTCTTTCTATCCCTATCTCCCCCCTCTATCTCTCTATTACTCCCTCTTCTATATCTCTTTACTTTTTTCTCCTCTCTATTTCTCTACCTCCCTCTCCTTCTCTCTCTCTCTCTCTCTCTCTCTCTCTCTCTCTCTATATCTAACAATCCAAGGATTACATGTGTCCCTAGGGAGTTATGCTTAGGGTACCACATGTGTCATTTGATTAAGGATATGATAATTCACCTTTCAAACCTCTTTAGTGTACCCATTGCACACTTAAGGAAGATAGATAAGATATAAAGTGGAAAAGGGAGAAAAAGAGAAAGAAAGGAAGAGAGAGAGTGAGGGGGAGGCAAAGATAAAAGTGGACATGGATATAGATAGGGAGAGGTAGATACAAAAAGAGAAAAGAGAGAAAAAAAGATAGAGAGAAAGATAAATAGAGATCTATGGAGAGGTAAAGAGGGAGACAAAGAGATATAGAGATATAGAAGAGAGATATAGATATAGAGATAGAGATAGAGGTAGAGATATAGAGGAATAAATAGAGAGAGAGAGAGAGAGAGAGAGAGAGAGAATATAAGAGACATAGATAGATATAAAGTATCATAGGGAGAGAGATAAAGAGATAGATAAAGAGAAATAAGAGACAAAGATATATAGAAGTAGAAAGAGGGGGAGATAAATAGGCACAATAAAGGAGTAAGGTAGAGAGATAGGGAGAGAGAGGAATAGAGAACGTAAGAAAAATATATAGAGAAATATGAGAGAGATACAAAGAGAGAAATTGAGAGATAATGAGAAACATAGAGATTGAGAGGGAGACATAGATAGAAGGAGTGTCGCTCTCTTTCTCTTCCCATCTTTATTCATATATCTCCTCATCTCTGCCTCTCTTTATATATAACTCCCTATCTCTATCTTTCTATCCTTCCAATGCTCCCTCTCTCATTCTCTCCCTCTTCCCTTTCCTCTCTCCTTCCATCTCTCTTTCTCTCTCTTCCCCCTCCATTTTTCCCACTACCTATCTTTCTATCTCTCCTTCTTTTGAGATCTCTATCTCTCCCTATCACTTCCTCTTTCTATGTCTCTATTTTATCTCTATCCTCTCTCCATTGAATCTCTCCCTCTCTCCCTAAATATATCCCTTTGTCTCTATCTTCATATATATCTCTCTCTCTCACACACACATACACACTCCATTTTTCCCTCCTTATCTTTATCTCTCTCTCCCCCTCTGTATTTATCTCTTTATTACTTATCTTTATCATAGGTTATCTCTCACTCTTTCTTTCTCTACATTCCCTCTCTCTACCTCTATATATATGAATTCTTATATATTTATCTTTCTATCTCTCCATCCCCCTCTCATTGTCTCCCTCTTAATATCTCTATTTCTCCCTCTCCATCCCTCTCTCAACCCCTTTATCTTTCCTAAGTTATATCTATCTCTATCTCTCCTTCTTTCTATCCCTATCTCCCCCCCTCTCTCTATATTACTCCCTCTTCTATATCTCTTTACATTTTTCTCCTCTCTATTTATCTACCTCCATCTCCTTCCCTCTCTATCTATTTATACAAATCTCCCTCTCTATCTCTCTCCATATATCTTTCTCACTCACACACACACACACACACACACACACACACACACACACACACACACTCCCTATTCCTCCCTCACTATATTTAACAATCCAAGGATTACATGTGTCCCTAGGGAGTTATGCTCAGGGTACCACATGTGTCATTTGATTAAGGATATTATAATTAACCTTTCAAACCTCTTTAGTGTACCCATTGCACACTTAAGGAAGATAGAGAAGATATAAAGAGGAAAAGGGAGAAAAAGAGAAAGAAAGGAAGAGAGAGAGAGAGGGGGGGAAAAGATAAAAATGGACATGGATATAGATAGGGAGAGGGAGATACAAAAAGAGAAAAGAGAGAAAAAAAGATAGAGAGAAAGATAAATAGAGATCTATAGAGAGATAAAAAGGGAGACAAAGAGATATAGAGAGATAGAAGAGAGATAGAGATATAGAGATAGAGATTGAGGTAGAGATATACTAGTGGAATAAATAGGGAGAGAGAGAGGGGGAGAGAAAGATAGAGATAGTGAGAGAGAGAGAGAGAATATAAGAGACATAGATAGATATAAAGTACCATAGGGAGAGATCAGATAAAGAGATAGATAAAGAGAAATAGGAGACAAAGATATATAGAAGTAGAGAGAGGGGGAGATAAATAGGAACAATAAAGGAGTAAGGTAGAGAGATAGGGAGAGAGAGGAAGAGAGAACACAAGAAAAATATAAAGAGAAATATGAGAGAGATACAAAGAGAGAAATTGAGAGATAATGAGAAACATAGAGATTGAGAGGGAGACATCGATAGAAAGAGTGTCTCTCCCTTTCTCTTCCCATCTTTATACTTCCTCTTTCTATATCTCTATTTTATCTCTATCCTCTCTCCATTGAATCTCTCCCTCTCTCCCTAAATATATCCCTTTGTCTCTATCTTCATATATATCTGTCTCTCACACACACACACACATACAAACTCCATTTCTCCCTCCTTATCTTTATCTCTCTCTCCCCCTCTCTATTTATCTCTTCATCTCTTTATTACTTATCTTTATCACAAGTTATCTCTCACTCTTTCCTTCTCTACATATCCCTCTCTCTACCTCTCTCTATATAACTTCTTATATATTTATCTTTCTATCTCTCCATCCCCCTCTCATTGTCTCCCTCTTAATATCTCTATTTCTCCCTCTCCATCTCTCTCTTAACCCCTCTATCTTTCATAAGTTATATCTATCTCTATCTCTCCTTCTTTCTATCCCTATCTCTCCCTCTTTCTATCCCTGTCTCCCCCCCCTCTATCTCTCTATTACTCCCTCTTCTATATCTCTTTACTTTTTTCTCCTCTCTATTTCTCTACCTCCCTCTCCTTCCCTCTCTATCTCTCTCCATATATCTTTCTCACTGACACACACACACACTCCCTATTCCTCCCTCACTATATCTAACAATCCAAGGATTACATGTGTCCCTCTTCGGCGTACTTATTGCTCACCAAGGTGCAATTGCTAGTTAATTTTTATTTTTTACTTTACATTGTCTCTATCTCTCTCTATATATAACTTCCTATGCCTATCTTTATATTTCTATTTATTCATCTCTCTCCTCTCCAAACCCCTCTCCATCTCCATCCCCATATCTATCTTCCTCTTTACCTCTCTCTCACTCTTCCCCCCTTTATATATCCCTACATATCCCTTTCTCTACCTCTATATATATAAATTCTTATATATTTATCTTTCTATCTCTCCATCCTCCTCTCATTGTCTCCCTCTTAATATCTCTATTTCTCTGTCTCCATCTCTCTCTCAACCCCTCTATCTTTCCTAAGTTATATCTATCTCTATCTCTCCTTCTTTCTATCCCCATCTCTCCTTCTTTCTATCCCTATCTCCCCCCCTCTCTCTCTATTTCTCCCTCTTCTATATCTCTTTACTTTTTTCTCCTCTACCTATCTCCCTCTCTTTCTCTCCCTCCCTCTCTTTATATTTCTATTTATCCCTCTCTCTCCTCTCCATACCCCTCTCCATCTCCATCCCCATATCTATCTTCCTCTTTACCTCTCTCTCACTCTTCCCCCCTTTATATCTCCCTCTTTCTATCCATATCTCTCCCTCTATCTCCCTCTCTCCCTATGAAAAACATAACATGAGCCTACTACTAATGAAGCCTGATTATCTTCTTGATTCAAAGGTTTTGTTTCTTTCATGTTTGGATACTTGTAAGTGGATGCATATTTCATTTGAAGCTATCACCTCTCCATTGAGACCTTTGTTGCACAAACAAAATCATTTCCAAAATGGCCTACCAATTGATCTCTGGCATTGCATAGATGTATGCAAAATATAGACATCAAATTTTCGTAATGGATATTCTAAACCTCTTCGGCGTACCTATTGCACACCAAGGTGCAATTGCTAGTTAAGTTTTATTTTTTTACTTTATATTGTCTCAAATTAAAATAGAAAAAATACCTACCTTTTCCAAAAAATATATTAATTATTTCCCACATATGGCTTTTCCCTCGAACAAAACTGTTGTTTTCGCAGCTTTTTGATGGCTCTGTGAGTTGGCTCTCTCGTTTGCTGCTATGGCGTCGAACTTGGATGGAGTTTCTTCAGGCGGGAAGGCTTACAATGGGTGTGGCGGGAAGGAAGCTTATAAGAATGTAGGGTGTGGCGGGAAGTGATGATTGTAGTAGTGTGTTTTTGCCGGATTTGCAGAAAATATTATGCCCTAGCTGCCATTTTCTTCATCCCGTGGGCTGCCATTTTCTTCAACTGTGGGTCGTATCCAAGCAAACAGGTAAAATTTTAAAAAACCCTAGATCTTGTCAAAATTCTTTACTCCCCTGCCTGTGTATGTCTAAGTTTTGAGCAAATTCTATCTAGGTTCTGAGAAAATTTTGTCTGGGTTCTCCGTAGGATCTTCAAGGTTTGTCTCAGAAAAACCCACAGGGCATTTGTCGAAGGACCCTAGCCGAATCCACTGGAGGACCGGACCAGGACCAGGACACGGTTTGAACCGCACGAGCACCCAACAATCCCCTACAAAGAACTGTAAGTTTTTGTGAATGTACAATTATATGTCCATGAATTTTAGGTTGTTTTCCCACCTTGAATATCATATTGACAAATAATAACAACAATAATAACCCAATCTGGAGACTGTGTTACTGTTTTAACTGTTTGGTCATATATGCACAGTTAGCAAAAGCCTGCTTAATTAAAACAGAATGGGTGGCAGTCATTAAATGAATGCTACAGAGAAATGCCTAAAGTAGTTTTAAAGTTATTACACGAAAGATAAGATAAGCTCTGTGTGTGCTATGTTTGTTCAGTTAATGACCGGCTGGCAGTCGCTTGCAGGTGTGCTTCCATATAAAGAATTTAAGGAATGTTTATGGTCTTGAAATCTTCTGGTTGTCGTTGATTTTTTTAGCTGTATCAACTATATATACATATGATGTATATTGAATGCTCAACTGGTCATGGAGGTCTTTATTAAGTTTGTCCTCTGCTGTTCTTTCATTATCACTGCACATCTTGAGAGGGACATCGCTATCATTGTTGTTGTAGTGTAATGGTGGTGGCAGTCAAGCCTAGAATTGTGCAGAGCTTTTAATAACGTCTTCCTGCCACCCCTTTGATCTATTCTTCAAAAGAGGGTATCAATGGATTCAGTGGGAAGACCATAAAATGTCTTTCTTGGAGATTTGGGACATTTGTAAGACTAGCTCTGTTATCTATGTACAGTGGAAGCAGTGCCAAAAGAGTAATGACAGAGGTTTGATGGGTCTAAAGAGCCAATACATTCCATATTGTCCAGCCCTAAGAATTCTTGTGGGGAATCTCGACATTCTGAGATTAAGCATGTTAACCACCTTTGTGTCATTTGATCTTAACCCATTTTCGAACATATGGATTAAAGTCGTTTCTTTAAATTTGTCAAAACCTCGACATTCTGAGATTAAGCTCCAAACATTCCATGATATGATTCTCGTTGATTGCTCAGAACCAT
>VDFB02193867.1:450269140-450305035 GCA_007258455.2 Sequoia sempervirens
TTGGATCAAGGACTTCAATATCTGGTGTACTCATATTTTTTTAAAAAAATTTGATAATATGCTATTTTTCCACATGTGTAGAACAAAGACCTTCATTTTTTATGAACAACCTATTTTTAATAAAACTTAAAAAATAAATAGATAATAAAACCAAAACATATTAAAATTATATTTGTTGGATAGCTCGTTTCAAGGACTAACTAATTCCAATTGGGTTTTTGAAGACTCCTCCATTTTCATCCTCAACTCAAGCTTTAAAGCATAAAACATTAGGTTTTTTTTGTGTTTTAGGGGGAGAATGAGGAATTGGGGGTGTTCCTAAAAACCACGAGGGGTTCACTCGAACCAAGGTTCATTTGAACCCCCCACAATATGCATTTTTTATTTTATTTTTTGGGCGGGAAATGTGGGCCCAGTAATTAATGGGTTCGCTCGAACCCTTGTTCAGTCGAACCCCTCTTGGGTTTGGTCGAACTTGTAGGTTCATTCAAACCCCTAAAATCAAATTTTTTTCTATGAGGTTTGTTTTTGTCATTTTTCCTTCCTCCATAAAATTGTAAACCACTATTGTGGCTTCACCCACAAGGCTCATGAAAAGAAAGCGGGACATAACAAATTCGACAAGCTTTGGCTTGGCCCCTTTTAGATTGCTAAAATCCTTGGAGACAATGCTTTCCACCCTAAAGACCCTAACTAGCAAGGACATTTCATTTCCTGTCAACATGAAACACCTAAAGCATTGCTTCCAAGCCTAAGCTCTTTTAGAGTTGTTCCTATAAATACTTGTACATAGGTTAGTTTAGGTTGATTTTGGTTTTCTTTCGTGTCATTTCTTTATGTCACTTTCTATTTTGTTTGTTTCCTAGTGGTTTTGTGTTGATGAAGGTGTTCTCCATTCATGCTATGGTGGTCATGCTCATTCAATGAATAGTTCACTTTGTTGTTCATCATTAATGCTCTTTGGCTAATTGTTCACTCTCAACCATTGGTCCCTGATAGCTACCTCAGAATGACTTCCTCATTTGAACTCTACCCTAGAACTCGACCCTTGGTTGAATCCTTTTATGTTCATCTCAGATCCAACATGAACACATATTAACAATTTCTGAAGGGTTGTACATTAATTGTTATGACAACTTAGTAAGAAAAAAATATTAATTCTACTCCAGTGATCATTGTGACTCCCAAACCCATCATAGGCTTCAGTGCTTACACGGTTGAGCAAAAGGATAAAGTGTCAAAAAAATATCAAAAGAAAGAAAAGAAAAGAAAATTCTAAAATCAAGCAACCATATGGGTGTGCAGATAACTCTACTGGGGCTATGGATGCTCGGCTAATAGTAGAGAAATATTCTTGGGATCACAACAACAAATCCACTGGGGCTATGGATGCCTGACTAGCAATGAGGCAATGTCCAGGTTACATTTAGGGCTGGTAAATTCATGTAGCTTGATTAGTTTGATTGATTGTTGTCTGTCACTGTTTCTAAAGGAAAGGAATGAATTCACTAAACACACACTTTTGAGATGTTTCATAGGTTGATTCAACTAAGGACCCTATTCTCCTAGTTCACTTTTTGAGGTCAGCCCCTAGTCTGCAAAACCAAAGATTCTGGGTTCTGAATAAATACTTATCCTTAGAACACTTGAGAGTGTTCCCAAGCAAAGTTTCCATTTGTTGTGCTCTCAGCACACATGACCCATTCGAAATGAGTACCCTCTCTTTCTTCCGCCTTGCCATGTCACTTTTGTTGCTGCCTCATTTTGTGTGCCCCCTGTTTGGTGTTCAAAATGGTTAGTAAGCTCTTAGGGATGTCATTTTAAATTGACCATGTTTTTCCTCCTTAATATTTTCCAAGTCTTTAGTCTTGGTAGGTTCCCATTTGGTATTTTCCTTAGTGCTTTAAAGTCAACATCCTTGGGGCTCATTGGGCCTGCCCTACTGAGTCACCCCTCTTGGACTTTCATTGCCTCTTTGTTGTTTCTAACAGCTGTCCTTTGGCGATGTTTTGCCTGTCAGGGCCTAATCTCTCCAGTGCCATCTGTTTATTGCCAAACTCTCAAGCATCCTTCAGCTGACATCGTTCCGGCCATCAAAATCCAAACCCTTTAGCGTCGTTTTATTATCACCAAGCAATTAAATGACTATCCATCGATAGTTGCTTGACCATTAGACCCTAGTGCTCTTGCAACCATTTTCAAATCAAAGCTCACTAACCTTTGGTCTTTCTTACTTGCATTAAATAGGGGCATTAAATTCCTTAACTTTTATAAATATGTGAATTTGAGTTATCATTATCACTTTGTCAGTTGAGCAAAAAGAGGTTAGAATGATCTAGAGCCATCTCCTCGCATTTCCTCTGAGCCCAATAAGTTCCATCGCTAATCCAACATGTTTGTCAGTTGATTTGATCAGCTCCTTCATCGGGTTTTTGAGGTGAGTTGGATGTTCAGCCCTCATTTCGTGTTTTCCCTTGATTTCTAGTAAAATGAATGAATTTGAAAGAAGACAACACATGCCCTAGATAGAGAAGGGAATTGCGCCCAAAACCCATGTGATGGAAACTTGATAAAATGATTCAAATCACGTACTAGACGGCTATGGAACCTTGTCATCTTGGCGTCGTTCTTTGGCCAGAGTGCTCATGCTTTACGGGCTCATTCCAACTCATCATTATCCCTAACACTTGAAAACAAAGGTAACTTCCAAATGATGAACCTCGCTATCAGGTCCACCATCACGAGAAGACTTCACCCTCTTGCCATCGAAACTTGGTGAAAAACTCACAAACTAAAATTGAGCCCAAAAATCTTCTCAGGTCCACCACCACGGGACTGTCCCCAAGGTGCCACTCATAGTCTGTTGTCCCAAGCGGCAATCCAATCGTAGCCTTCTGATGCTTCAGACCCCAACTCCCTATATGCTAGTTGACCTTGTACGCAAACAACCATATGCCTAATGCCCTTCGGGTCCCAGCTAGTGGACCTCCATCTACGGACCACCGTAGTGATAGCGCTATCTCTTATGGCTTCCAAAAATCATCCTTTTTCCATTTGATTCCTAGTTCCATGGTGGTTGTTTGAAATGCAAAGAGGAAACTACTGAGTAATCAACCTCCTTCTGACCCCTGGTATCAGGTCTCCATGATCAGGACTCTGTTCCGTCATCATTGTAGCTTTAGGGAAAACCACACTCATCCTATCGACCCTTGAAACTTCACCTCGCCCTAGCTAGAAAACTTTTGAATGATAGTGAACACAATGTAAACGGCCATGTCTTCATCTAGACCCAACTCCTTGAGTTTCTCCCATCAGAGCTTCGACCAACATCCGTCGAACCCAAATAGCTAACAGCCAACATCTTTCCACTCTCTCTAGCCCAGAATGCCTAGGCAATTAAGTGAGTTGGTGACTACCCTCTAGAGCTACAGTCCCCACCTGGCAGAACCCCGCCCCTGGAATGTTGTCTCACCAAAGTCGTCCCTAATGATAGACTTAAATGATAGACCTCCTCTCTAGTTCCAATCACCCAAAAGGTGATCCAAATGCCCTCCAATTGAACAAATTGACTTTGACCCACATGTTAAAATAAGACACTCCTCTTAATTGACTCTTCAAGGTGACCAAATCTGAAGGTAGTTCAGGACAAGTGGGTCGTTGTGCCCTAATTTTTGTCCCTCCTGTAGTAACTCTAGAACAACCATCAGGCCAGGGAAGTTCAACCCCGAGGGCCTGAATCATCCAAACTCCCTCCTATGAACTACTAATGACAATCTAGATTATATGTTATATTTCTAAAATGTTGAATTATCCAAATCTAACTTCGTTTATAGCAATTTGACTAACGTTTCCATGTTTTCATGCTCAAATATGCTCACATCTCTTTTTCCCATAGGATATATGGAATTAGGTACAAGAGCTTTGAGGACAGCCATAGAGAAAGACAAAGGAAAGAAAAATAAGGCACCCCATGGAAAAGAAGATAAGGACCAAATGAAGTATCAGTTCCAATGGGAACCCTTGAAATCCAAAGTCACCTCATCCTAGAAGGAGGTTAATAGAGACAAACATCAAACATATAGACATCGACGAATTCAAGTAGAGAGTTTGAATCAACCCTAAAACAAAGAATGCATGAAAATTCAGAACCAGTGGGTTGGCTAAGGCTGCAAGATTTCCTCCTACCCTCATCACTCTCGAGCTTGTTATGGCCTACAGGGAGGCCTATCAAGAGGAAACTAGAACCATAATAGATAGGGATGGAAACATGTTGGCTGACATGTCTGCTAAGGCAATAACAAAGACTATTCATATCCCTACCTTCAGGGAGATGGAACTGCCGACCATGAGTGATGGCAAGGCTATGTGGGACAAAGATCCCCTTAAATATAAAAGACTTATTAATCAATACTAGTTGAAGGAAAATAGGGGTAGTTCCGCAAAGGTTCCCCAAGAGCTCTTTCATAGCAATTTTTATGAAGGTTACCATGATTTGGTGACCCTACTAAGTAGAGTAATGGGCCTTCCTGCTGCTGCTTACTTCCAAAACTGGATGTTATACTTCGTTGAAGAGATTCTCCATGGAGGAACTAAGTTCTACTAGGTAGGGATAATCAATGACCGCTTCCATGAGCAATTTGTGGTCATAAAGAAAACCTCTAGGTTTTACATGACATCCTACTTGGTCTATTCACTGGTCGAACAAGTGCAATATAGAGGTTTATTTAGAGCTTCAGATGAGGAACAAGGTAGGGAGTTGAAAGTTTATGATAAGTACCCTCAACTACAATTCAAAAACTTCAAGAGGGATTACTGTAGGGTTAATGATGCTTTCATAGGTCATATTGTTAGACTGCTCGAGGGTGACTTCGAGAGGAGAGTCTCTCATAGTTCCATTGCATTTCTAAAGAAGTTCACCTTCTTATTCATCCAATATCCAAAGTTAACATACATTCATGTTGAAGGTGTCTTAGAAAGACTAAACAAGCTGCCCCGATATCCCAATGACCGGATAATACTATTAGATCTCTCTTGGTAGCTGCGGCATTTGCACGCCCTTTTAAGTAGCAAACATAGGATAGGGATTCCTTATCCCCTCTCCTTTGGCCAAGGAATATATGAACTCCATACCTCTCACTCTTCTGATAATTTAGAGAAGGAGCTGGCAGAATAGCATTTGAGACTCCACACTACCTGGCTATGGATGGATCCCTATGGCCATCTCAAGAAGTCACTTGGACCTAAGTATGCCCATCTACATAGTGTCGAGGATTTCTAGGCTAATTGAAAAGATGATAATGAAGTGCAAATGAGGAACTATATGTGAATGACTGCATATTTTCTAAAGAGGGTCAATTTGTTCCCCATACCAGACCAGGTAGAAGAGGATGAAAGCACAGTCATGGATCCTCGATATAACATAGTTGCCAATCTCCCACTGCCACTGATTGATTGGGATAAATAGGAAGTTGATGACCTTGACATTCTAACCAAGCCCATCGATGCCTAAACAAAAGAATGGATTGATGGACAAGTTCCCAAATTGAAATAGCACTTGGTGTCACTTTGACCTATGAGGGGCTCAAGAATGAGCCAACAAGCGAAATAGATAGTGGGACAGCTGCTGCCTCATCAAGAGAGACTTCAAGGTATCCTTCATCCACCTGATCAAGAAAGAGAAAAGAGGTTGTTGAGCAACATCCCAATCCTAAGGTGTACACAATAAAGGATTAAGAGGGAGAACCTTCCAAAGAACATAAGAAATCAGGCAGTTTCACTGAAATTCCTACTATTCAAGAAGATCCACTCCATGAGGGAGAGGAAATGGAGGTTGAGCAACAAAAATCTCCACCTACTGCCTCGACTACTATTGACCCTTCACCTATTTCTCGGGAAATGGTAGCTACTTCCCCACCTATGGTGGACATCTCGGTCGACCTTTCCACCCACTGTGTAGGTTGTGACCATCGACTCTTCTTCTGCCACCACTTCTCTACTTTCTTCTGCTTCCATGTCTCTAACTACATTATTACCCCTAGCCACAACAATAATAAAAATTCATGGGCTCTCACTTCTAGAGGCCTTCTCTTGGCATATGTAGAACATTCCCACTGATCTTTCTAATTTTTTTATGAATCCAACCATCCAAGCTTCCCTGGCGCAGGTTCTAGCCAACATTCCTACCTCAACTCCTCTGACTGAAGCACTAGAGATGGAAGCCATGATAAAAATATCTAAGTTAGAGAGGCAAGAAAAGGAAACAAGGGTATTGGAGGAGGAAGTAGACAAAAACCATGAACGCCTAGAGCACCAACATTTCCAAATTCATAAGGTGGTTCATGAAGGAGAAGAAATGGAATCCTTCGAGAGTGATGAAGAAGAGGATGAAACCAAATACATTGTGGAGACTTTTGACGTAGAACTTGAGGAGGAGTTGGCTCAATAATTGAAGGATTTTGGAGAGGAAGTAGAAAATCCACCTTTCAAGGAAGAGGAGTTAAGTGACAAAATGGAGGAAGATTCTAAACTTCCAATTGGGGAACAAGAAGAAAGCTCTAAGCCTAGTGAAGAAATGCTTCTCTCAGTAAAACAAGAAGAACAATAAAATAAAGAGCAAGATGTGCCACTTCAACATGAGGAAGAGGAGAACAAAGAAGAACATAAACCCAAAGAAGCCTTTGAGATGGGTAAGCCTAAGATAGAGTCTCACAGAGAAGAACATCTTGAGGAACATAAGCATGAGGCTAAAGAAGAGGAAATGACCTACAAAGAAGAAGATAACCTTAAGAAACACACACCCACCAAGTCCTAGATCAAGGACACAGTGTTCATCTAAGACTCTAATGAAGAAGAAGGAGAAGACACGAGGATGAAGCAGTAAGCTCTAGGTGATAAAGAGATTGAAGTTAGGAAGGATGAAGAAGAAGGTGATCGTGAATCACCCAAGGAAGAGTCTCAAATGCCTGAGTGGTTGGAAAATAAATTACAGAAGAAGACCTTGACTCCTAGAGATCCCAAGGCAAGACTCAAGGCTATCTTAGGTCGAGTACAAGTCAGTACAAAGAAAGAAAAGAAGCCAAAATTTAGATCCAAACTAAGCATGGATGCTTCTGGGTCTTGGACTATAAAAGTTTCCACGCTAGTTGTGGGCAAAGAAGGGATAAGTTATGACATCTCCACCATTAACTTGTGAACAAGAACTAGGGATCAAAAGATAGATCACCTTCCAGGAGTGGGTTGCCATGGTGGTGCATCAAATGCACAAAGACAAGATCTCCAAAGAAGAACTAAAGGCACTGGTGGTTGATTTGACCGACTATATTCAGCAATGGTCATCCACAAAAGAACTACCCATGACATCCTCGGCTCTACCACAACTTTTTTCTAGGGAGCAGATTGACAAACTTGAGAAAAGAAAGAACCGAGATATGACTACGAAGGATTGGTTTTGACAGGTCCTGTATTCTAGAAACATGGGCATTAATCATGTTGTCAAGATAAAAAATAAGTTTTTTGGAAGTACAAAGACACCTAGAGGGCATGAGGAAGTTCTGCACTAACTTCCCAGGGATATATGGGTCAAATTATCCTAAAATTGAGGCCTTCCTCAAGCTGCCTCAAAAAACATGGGAAAAGGAACTTGCACTAATGGAGGATGATCACTGGCTGGTGGATATATGGAGGCTAGATTTTGACACGGGAAAGGAGATATTGGAGAAGGTACTCTATAAGGTGAATCCTGACATTGATTGGGCAAAGGACGTCAAGGAAGATTATGTTCAATATTTGAAATTAATGATAGCTTATGACATGCCCACCGTCAAGATTGATCCAGAAAAGATAAAGCCTTATTTCTGTAAGAAGATGGAGGAAAGAATGTCAGGTGAGCTCACCACATATTTCATGAGTTTTGTTGCTTGGGCTTTCACGTAATTTAAGCAAGTTAGGGACAACACTACTAAGTATGATGGAGATTGGGCTACGCTTATAGGTCAATCCAAGTAGTGGAACTACCAGGTGCTCCAATCTAACATAATGGAAATCGATAAGATCCAAGCATTAATCAACAAGATTTTGGAGTATGACACTTTGGAGAAGTAGGAAGGAAACCCAATCATTGATGACAAGCTCCTAATGGAATAGCTGCAGCAAAGGAAATCAGCTAGAAGACAAAGTGCTACAGTACTACCATATAAGGAAAAAATAGGGAAAAGACAAAGATGTAAGATTAAATTGTAATATATGTGGGGGTAGGTGAAACCATAGTTTGTAGTGAATCTTTACCACACAATGCAAATCAATCTTGGCCATTCATCACTGGTACATTTTGACCCAAATTTTGACGAACGTTCATTAAAATTTGGGTCAAAATGTACCAGTGCATTTTTCTTTTTGAATACTATAAATAGGGGGTCTCCCCTCATTTTCAAGAGAGATTTGAGTTGTAAAGGCATGCTATAGAAATTTTAATAGAAGTTGATGGGCTTTTGGTGGACTCTTGAGTTTTTTTTTCCTATGTTGAGAAAGTGTAGATAACACCCACCAACACTAATGTGATCTCATAGGCTCAAACAAGAAGTTTCTAAGTGCCATAGTATCTGAGTAACAACCCATCAAAGATTGTAGCCATTTTTCACTTTGGACTCTAGAAGGCTTGAGAACCTAAGGATCAACTATCAAATCATCAAAAACCTACAGTATGCGAAGCATAGAATGTGACACATATTTTGGATTCAAAAAATGTGATACCGTTTTAAAGCTATAGGCATTTTTCAATTAGCCTATCAATTAGGACTTTAGTTGTAATTTGAATAGAAAATGAATAATAATTACTTATTAAATTCAAAGTAAAGCATAATTTATATCAGTGGAAACTTAAGAATCTCCTTTAAAAACCCTTTTCATTTCATCAATTTTGGGTACAAAAATAGTCATCAGCCACATACCCATCATATTGCCACTTTTTGGCCCATCATGATTCTACACAACCATTATTGGGGTATCAGGAAAAAAAAATTAGGTTACATGTTCGTACAGATCTATATGGATCGGTACATAGTCTTACAATTGTATAGTCATTGATCTATGTCAATCTCTATGGTTAGAGTAATATTCTTTGGCATTTTTTGCATCATAGGGCACCTTCCCTGGTGTCATTGAGTACTCCTTCATTAGATCTATCTATTGTCATTGACTGGTTTGTATGGTACATGGTACAATTTACATTAATACTTGATAGTTTTTTTTAATAATTTTTTGTTAACAAAATTTTTAAAATCATTGACCATATTCTCTTTTACCACTAACCATTGGTCATAGGAGCTTTAGCTCACAGGATTTTGCCAACAGGAGGAGCTAAGCCCTAAGCGGTCTCAGCCTTAGCACCCCAACCTAGTGGTGGCTTTTTAATTTTTCAAGTGTAGACCCCATGGTCATATGGAAAACCATGCACTAGCCACTAGGGGGACTAAATATTGCACCTATTTAGTCTTTGATTCTCTCCAAATAGGCATTTTTTCATTTTTTCATAACTTGCAATTTATAGGTGTTAAACTTTTTCAAACAAGATATTGTCAGAAAGATGACACAATGAATTTTTTATTGTTGTAGGTTATTTTGTGAATTTTTTCTATTTTATGAAATTTATTATTGATTTAAGTCAGATCACTTTTCAACTCCCAAGCTCACAAATTTTTGGCACGATTTCTGATTTTCACAATTCTTGCGGTGTTGGAAAGGTATTGAGGAGCTCTAGTTTGCCATCCATATAATTTTTTTTGTATATATCCTAGGTTGATCATTATTTCATTGTTTCACCAAAGGGTATTCTAGAGATTACTTGGAAATTTTGACAATTGGGAGGGTGCACTTTTTATCTTTGTACTTCTTTTTAGTTCCAAATCATTTGTCAATTGACCGTTGCCTCAGTAATTCTAGGGTTGTTCTAGTTTATGAGTTTTCTAGTGTTCATTAGCATCAGGTATGTTGCTTCTTTATCATGATTTTGACTTGATTCCTTGAGTGACTCTAATATGGTTTCTTGCATAAGAATTATCTTTCATTTCTTGTCAAATTAAGGATTCTTGTGTTTCTCCACAAGTGTGCTTCCAATTCTTCTTTGCAGTATGTTATCACATTATGGAGGGATTGTATGGTCTTCTTGTCACACTTTGTGTGGATGGAGATTGATTGGTTTTGTGATGGATGTTTTCATTGAGGGGAGGTTGAATGGTCTCTTCTTTGTCTCTCTTGTGGGGGGTCTGTTTCCTTGTATAGGGTTTTGTCCTATAATTTTTTTATGGAGAGCATTATTACGTATTATCTCTCTTTAAGGGACAAGTTTTTATCGCACTAGGTTTTCTCCTTTTCTCCATTTGTGAGATCTTCAATTTCATTTATATTTGTACATGGGTACCTAACATGGCCTCATAGTTGGGACCCATCTTTGTGTCATTTGCCTAAGTACTCCCTAAGTTGTTCTTAAGGGGGGGGTGTTGGTGTAAATATGTTTTACTATTTAGGTCCTATTTACATGTTAAGTCTACTTAGGTCCTCAGAAGGAATCTTTCTACTTGAGCATTAGTTGTCACTTATCTTATCTATTTTCCATTTATTTAATGCTTGTGTCCTAGTTTGTTATGCTTTCGTTGTCTCATGTGATAGGATTAAGAAACTTGGCATGAACTTGTCTACCCCTATTCCTCACCTTGCCTATATAAGAAAGACATCATATGTACATTGTCATATTCAGTGTGGTTACTATTTTGGCATTCTCACATCCTTAATCATAGCATTATAGTTTTTACATCTCTCTTGTGGAAGATTATTTTGTCTTGTAGGTGATCCAAGTTTGTTTAGATGTTGGTGGCACTGGAGGATGTAGGAACTTCCTTCATCTCAACTTAGCTTCTAAATTTGAGATGGTGCTTTGCATGAGAAACATTTTTCTTTATTTCTTTTTTTAGTTGCTGGTGTTGATGGATTTTAAGAATACATTATTATGAAATTTTATTTTTGGAGAGAGGTAATGAATTTGGTGTTGAAATCAATATGGATTGTTGTCCAATGAGTTTACAAGACTATAATGAAGAATTGTACCCTTATGAGGGTCAAGAGACAAACTTGATTGAGTCTTATGTTTTAAAAGCTCAATATGAATTGTTGTCAAATAATTTAGGAATCAATGATTCAAGAGTTTAGGAAAATGGTAGTACAAGAACTTGAGAATTCATCTTAGAGCAAAACTACACCTTTACAAGAGTCACAACACATCTTGATGGAGTTCCACTTGATTTATTATTTGTTTCTTCAATCGACGATCTTCTCAAGAATGTGTGTGTATATATATATATCAACAAGTTTTTCTATGTAAGCCTTGAGGGGTGGTCCCTTAGCAAGGTGAACTTAGAGCTTGTAGTAACAATGCAAAAAGGGGTGGAAAGTTAGAATATATTATATTATCAACCATTCTATTTTGGAAATGGTTAGGTTGTTGTTACAAAAAGTTGTTCTTAGTTATAATTATATAAACTATAACCTCCTTTTATAAATATTCATTATCAATCGACAATCTATATCAAGTTTTCTTCCTTTAGCTAGTCAGAATTTTCCAAAGTGGTAGTTACAACATGAGATTAATTTCCAAAAGTGTTGTGGTTATTCTAATAATTTTCACATTTATATTTTATTATTATTTTTCTTCTTTTCATTGACAATTTGGTAAAATTTACACTAGCATTTTTTATAATTTTTTTAATTTTAAGATGAAGAAGAGCACAAGTCTTCCTAGGAGTGTCATGTCAAAATACAACTTCTTAGCTAATCCATTTATTTTACAAAGACTTCATGTGAGCTATATAGCTCACCACACATTCTTTCTTCATCTAAGCTAAATATCATGCTAATTTATAATTGGTTGAGAGAATTATTCCTTGATATTATCAGTAGATTTGACTATGTGTGTCATGATGGTGTTGAAAGATCCACACCATATTTTAGTTAGTGTTATTTTTATCACCACACTTAATGCCTAATTTGGTAGGCTCTGTAGTTTATATTCTCTTAATGTTGCAAACGATAAACTAGGCCTAAGTATTAGTTTACAAGTTGTAAATTAAATAAAAATTCTAGTTTACATTTGTAATTTTGTTTGAAAAGTACCAAAACTCTCAATTTAGTCCATAACTCAAAAAATAAAATTATTGGGTAGTTATTCCATGATATCAATTCCCAGAGGTCCCGTCTGTTATCCATATACCCCCCTCTTTCACGTAATTTGAGGCAACTAAGCCTACATTGGAACTCTAATACCACATAAATGTTTTTCATAACACCAAAATACATAGGTTTTAGTAAACTTAAAACATGTCACATTCACTTCTAGTCGGTGGCTAGTCCAAATTTTTCAAAATGGTTGTGAGTGGACCATGAGATCAATTTTTGAAAGTGTGATGGTTGTTCCAATAATTTTCACATTTATAATTTATTCTTAATTTTTCTTCCTCTCATTGATAATTTGGTAAACTATACACTAGCCTTTTATGTTTTATTAATTTTAAGATGAAAAATCCAAAATCCTTCCTAGGAGTGTCATGTTAGATATAACATCATTAGTTGAGCTAGTTATTTTACATAGACTTCATGCAGGCTACATAACTTACCACACATTCTTGCTTCATCTATGCTAAATATCATACTAATTTATAATTGGTTGGTTGCACTCTTCCTTGATATTATTAATAGAGTTGACTGTTTTTTCATGATGGTGTTGAGAATATCTACACCATATTTTTTTAGTGTTATTTTTGTCACCACACTAGATTCCTAATTTGTTAGGTTGTGTAATTTATATTTTTCATGTTGTTGCAAACTACGAACTTCAGACCAAATACTAATTTACAAGTTTTAAGTCATACAAAAAGTCTAGTTTAGAATTAGAATTGTTTAGGAAATTCCAAAAACTATCCCATTTGTCATATAACTCAAAAAACTATTGGGTAGTTAATTCACAATATCAATTCCCAAATGTACAATCTTTAATCCAACACCCCTACTTTGACGTAACTTGAGGCAACTAAACCTATTTTAGGACTCTAATACCACATAAAGTTTTTCCATCACATTGAAATGTATAGGTCTTAGTAAACTCGCAAACATGTCATCTTCACTTCTAGTGGGTGGCTAGTACTAATTTCCCAAAGTGGTAGTTAGTCCATGTGATCAACCTATAAAAGTGTGATGGTTATTGCAATAATCTTTACATCTGTATTTTATTTTAATTCTGTTCTCTTCATTGAGAATTTGGTAAAATCTACGCAAGTATCTTTTTAAATTTTAAGATGAACATGTGTAGAAGAATTCCTAGGAGAGTCATGTAGGAAATAAATTTATTAGTTGGGACATTTATTTTACAACTTAGACATCATGTGGGCTTCATAGTTCACCTTACATGCTTGATTCGTCTATGGTAAATATCTACTAATTTATAGTTGGTTGGGTGCACTATTCTTTGATATTATCAATTGAGTTGATTATGTGTGTCATGGTGGTGTTGAGAATATCTACACCATACTTATTAAGTGTTCTAAGTTTTATCACCATGCTAGATACCTAATTTGGCAAGGTGTGTAATTTATAGATTACGTGTTCTTACAAACTATAAAGATGTTTCAAATAGTAATTTACAAGTTATGATTCAAACAAAAAGTCTAGAGTATATTGGTGTATTTTAAAAAAAAAAAGTCCAAAAAATCTCCCATTTTGTCTATGACTCAAAAAATATATGAAAAAAAGATTTATTTGAAGATTTGAGTTCTAAAATAATTAATTAACTTGAATGCAATATATTTGCTAAATATATTTTTTATTATCTATTATATAACTTGGCTATTAAATAACTTTGTATTATAAATACTTATTAAATTTTATTACATTATTTATAAATATTAAATAATTTTAATTTTAATTTTAATTATATTGAAGGTGTTCCTTATATGAAGGGAACAACCTACTTTTGAAAATCAAAGTTGGAAATTTTAGAGAAGGATGTAAGACTGTTGAAATGATCCCAACCATCAAATTTTCTAAAACATTAAAAGATATAATATATAATTAAAGAAAAAAGAAGTGCATTCTTATATAGTGTTAGGTTTAAATTAAGAAAGGATAGGATAAGAATTGTTTTTTCCTTTTAAACTTTTTAAATTTAGATTTTTAGACAAATAATAATAAGTTGTTCATAAATATATATATTTTTAAAATAATAATATTGTTAATAATAAATCAATAAATTACAAATTAACTTTTTATCTTTTAAATAGGGTTTCATTTCATTTTCACTTAACTTGAGTGTTACTTGTAATTTTTGATATAATAGTTAAAATTTTACTTTTAACAATTTTAATAGTTGGCATTTGTTTTAAATAATTTATTTGAAATAAAATTTTCGTTTTTAAACTTTAATACATTTTATAAATTTTTTTATTTGTTAATATTGTGTTTATGTTTTGATTAGAGGTAAAAAAATGGGTTTGAAGGGGCCTAGAACCCTTTACAAAAAGGAACAACTAAACCAAAAAAGGAACAACATTAAACAACCATTAGCCCAAAGTCAGCAAACCACTAGCCAAAAAATAGCCAAAAACTAGCATACACCACTACATATTGTTCAAAATTTCAATATTTTCCATCTCACTAGCAGCAAGCTTCTGTCCCTTAACCCCAGTATCAAAAACCTCAATACCCAAGGCCCTACCCTGATTTTTTACTCTATTTCTAGTCCTAACCCCAGGTGCACCAGTTTTTACCTCACAACTCAAAATAGAACCTATAGAAACACTCTTAACGGCGGCATAATCCTCCCCTATTAGCTTACCCTCAGTAGGCATAACATCAGTAAACAAATTTTCCTTTCTCTTTTTAGGGAGAGAGAGCCATCGCAGAGTTTGACCTAGTCAAAACTTTAGGAGCTTCCCCACTCTTCATAACCACTTTCTAATTTTTGTCAATTTTCCCCTCAAGCGATAACATTCTTCCCTCCATACTTTGTTTCATATTGACAGTTTCCTCCACCACAGTATCAATAACAGTATTAAGACCAGCCATTAAATTATCAATTTGACTTTGGATCGAAGGGTCCTCAGCCTTGCATGCGATACTTCTAATTTGGCTTTGTGTTTATGTTAATATTTTTGTGGTATATTAATTATATTTTTTAGGTACATATTCTATTAATATTTCAATTTTAATAAATTAAAAAAAAATAGTTTTACTTTTTATTTAATCATTTATTAACTTAATAAGTTTATTATTTGTTACTATTTTTTAAAAATTATTATGTTTATTAATATTTAGATTTTGATATATTTTGACTTTCCATTTAGTTTATTTAGTTTTCATTTTTAATTTAGATTTAAGTTTGAAATTTATTTTTATTATTTTTTATTTTATGAAATTACAAATAATAATTAAAAAAATTAGAATTAGTTTAATTTATAATTATTTATCTTATTAAAAATTTAATTATTGTAGAATAGTTGTATTTTGTATTTTTTTTTAATTTATTTAATAAAATTAACTTCAAACTTAAAATTAAAATTAAAATTTATAGAGTGAGAGAGAGAAGGTAACTTTTGATTAATTGTTTCATGCGAATAATCCAAGGATAGTACGTCCTAGGGATTTATGCTAAAGGTTGCATGTCTTTGGTTAAGGATGTGATAATCCACCTCTAAAACCTCTTCAGTGTACCCATTGCACACTTATGAGCAAAATAGATAGAGAGAGAAAGAGAGAAAATAAAGAGAGAAATGGAGAGGGAGACAAAGAAATCCAAAGAGATAAAAAGAGAGATAGAGATACAAAATTAGAGATATAAATATAAAGGAATAAATATGGAGAGAGGAAGAGAGAGAAAAAGAGAGAAGAGAAGAGGCATAGATATAGTCTCATAAAGAGAGATAGAAAGATAGAGAGATAAAGAGAAATAGGAAACAATGATATATATAGAGGTTGAGAGATCAAGAGATAAAGAGGGAAAGGAGGAGAGAGGAGGGAGATAAATAGGGATAGAAAAAAATAATAAGGGGAGAAAGCTAAGGAGAGGGAAATAGACAAAGAGAAGAAATGAGAAAGATAGATAGAGTAAGAGAGAAGGGAAGACAAATATGGAGAGAAATAGGGGAGAGAGAGGAAGAGAGATTGAAAGATAATTAAAAATATAAATACAGAGAGAAAGACAAAGATATAAAGAGATTTCCCATATCTCTATAATATCTCCCCATATGTACTCCCTACCTCTCTTTATATATGTCTCCCTCTCTCTACCTCTCTCTATATAACTTCCTATATCTATCTTTATATCCCTCCATCTCTCCCTCTCTCATTCTCTCCCTCTCTCTTTCTATCCCCCTCTTCCTATCTCTATTTTTCTCTCACATTCTCTCCATTTCCATATCCATCTCCATCTCTATCTTCCTCTCTATCTCTCTCCCTATCTCTATCTCCTTACCTCTCCTTACATCCACTATATATCTCTCCCTCTCTCCCTCTTTTTATTCATATCTCTCTCTCTCTCCCTATCACTCTCTCTTTATATATCTCTCAACTTCTCTATCCTCTCTCCCTCCCTCTCTATCTATATATGTATATCTCTATCTCTCCCCCCTCTCTATCTCTCACTCTCTATTAATTTTCTATATCACCTCCTTTATCTCTCACTCTTGCCCCCTCTATTTGTATCTTCCCATCTCTCCCTTTTCTTCTTTATTTATATCTCATTATCTTTATCTCTATCTCTCTTATTTACTACATCGCTCCCTCTATCTCTCCCACTCTCTCTTTATGTATATCCCTCTCTCTACCTCTTTCTATATATCACTTCCTATATCTTTATATTTCTCTCTCCATCTCCCCCTCTTTTATTGTCTCCCTCTTTCTATATCTATCTCTCCCTCGCCCCCTTCTTCTCTCCTTTCATCTCTCCCTTTATATTTATCTTTCTTTGTCTTTGTCTTTGTATTTTTCTCTCACCTTCTCTATCTTTCCCAAGTTATATTTATCTCTCTATCTCTTCTTTATATCCCTATTTTCCTTTTGTGTCTCTCTATCACTTCCTCTTTCTATATCTCTTAAATTCTCTCTGTGATGTTTGTTTCTCTCCCTCCATTTGCCTCACTCTCTATCTATTTATTCAGATCTATCGCCCTCTCTATCTCTCTCCATATCTCTCTTACTCATATACACACACAAACACAGTCCTTATTTCTCTCTCCCTATCTCTAGCTCTAGCTCCATATGTATCTCTATCTCTCCAAATTTAAATTCTAACATATATCCCTCTATCTCTATCTCATTACCTATCCATCTCTCTTTACCCCTATATATTTCCCTCTCTATATATCACCTACTATCTCTATCTTTATAAATTTCTTCTTTCCCTCTCCCCCTCTATATATTTATCTCTTCCATCTATATCTATACCATTTTCCTCTCTTTATCTCTCCCTCTCCTTCTCTCGATATCCATCTCCGTTCCCCCCATCCTCCCCCCGCCCCTCTCTCTCTCTCTCTCTCTCTTCCTCCTATATTTCTCCCTCTTTCTATCCACATATCTGCTTCTCTCTCTCTCTCCCTCTCTCCCTATTTCAAACATATCATGAGCCTATTGGCAATGGAGCCTTATTATCTTCTTGATTCAAAGGTTTTGCTTTAGTTATGTTCGAATCCTTGTATGTAGATGCATATTTGATTTTAAGCTATCACTTCTATATTAAGACATTTGTTTCACAAACAAAAACATTTTAAAAATAGCCTACCAATTGACTTCATGTATACTACACAAATATATGTAAACAATAAACCAATAAACCAAAAAAATTATCTAATTGACCATCCACACTTCTTTGGTATACCCATTGCACACTAAGGTGCAATTGCTAGTCAATAAAAATAAAACAAACATTTATTAATGATATATAAAGCCACCATGGTCAATGTTTTACTTGTTCCTAAATCCCTTCTGTTGATAGCCAGGAAATCAAAGCACACAATACAACGACGTAGGCAACATAACTCGCCCTCTCAAAAGCTTGTAACAGATTTTCGCCCATGAAATTTGCACCCTGCAAGAAGGAAATCATTCTACTGAAACGGAGAGAAGATGATGTAAGATCTCCATCTGGTGTGGAGGAAGGCAAGTGGAGACCAGAATGCTTTTTCCTTCATCCTTTGCGCATGACAAAAACATGATTCCAATTTCGTTCATTGTTGCAGTCTGGACATCCGAAGGCTTCCCCCATCCATAATCCACCTCGTACAATGGAAATCTCAGAGAACCTACGGCGTTTGTTCCGTATTCCCACCCCGCTTCTGTAAGCAAATTTACAAAATCTCTGTCAGGAGATTCTGCCCAATCGATCAGATAATTAATTTGTGTTTCCGAAGTGCACGAATTGATCAGTTGCTGGATAACATCCGCAGCAAAGGAGATATCGGAATTGGTCAGTATGTTGGCTTTTGTCTGTGCCAAACCAAGAGACAAACAATTTCCAAAATAAGTTGGAGGCAGAGGAGACTTAAAGCGACCTCTGCAATCACCCAGCAATCCGAAATAAACGGCTTCTTCCTGGGGCACCTCGCGAGCTCTCATTACACATCTCCAAAATTGTGCGGCCACTGCAACAAAAGAACTCGAAGACCCGCTTCGTTGTTTCAAGTCTTGTATTATGTCTTCTGTAAAGCAAAATGTTGAGTAGATCACTTCCGTTTTCCTTTTAGGGTCCGCCCATTTATGAAGAGCCTCGATTGGCCTTTCCATGTTCCGGCTGCCACATGTATTGTCAGACACAAACTTGAAAATCGTGGCCCCTGAAATCCCATTGCTTGTTATCTCATGGGCTTTTTAAGAAATTGAGGGGCTCTGGTTATCTCGTTTGAAAACTGTTCTTGTGTGCTGAGGAGGTTTGGAAAGGGGGGGGTCTCTGCTACACTCTGCCCACGATGTCATGAAATTCCAATATGAAT
This sequence comes from Sequoia sempervirens, assembly GCA_007258455.2. NCBI lineage: Eukaryota > Viridiplantae > Streptophyta > Pinopsida > Cupressales > Cupressaceae > Sequoia > Sequoia sempervirens. The sequence continues at coordinate 450,288,160 of VDFB02193867.1, forward strand.
TTCCATCTCCTATAACGTGATGCCAGGTAGTTCCGATGCATATACCGCCTCCCTGATATGCTGTAACCTAAAATACCCAACGTTCACAAGGGTTTACACAACTGATATAAAATAAGAAAAATTTGTTTTCTTTTCGTTAAATGTTTTGAATTATATTTCATGATCTATTTATAAATAATATTCCGGATCACATTTTGGGATGTATCATCAGAATGATAGAATACGTTTTGAGAAAAAAATAGAATAGTAGCAGATCAGGATCTTCCCTTTCATTTTAAAATGTTCTGGTTTGCTACCATTCTTTCTTTTGATTCAAATAACACTATATCAATCCTGGGATCCATCCACACAAAAAGCATATGATCATCCTCAAGTCTAGTAAGTGAAAGATTTTTTTAATTATCCTCCTTTCCCTTACAACAATATACAACCAATTGTAAATGCATACAATGGTGGAACTTGGAAACATTTTATTTTTCCCCAATTAACAACTTTAATTATCAAATGTAAACTCAAGGAAGTTTTCGTGTAGGGTGCTGAGGAGGAATTTTCTGGTGGTAAGAAGCCAAGGGTCATTCTAAGGATGTGGGTGATAAATTTTAGGAGGTGGAGGAGAATATCCAAGGTGATGGGATGGGGAATTCTGGTGATGGTGGGTCCCCTACTATTAACAAGGGGAATTTTGTGGTCAATGTGGATGATTCTGCCTAGGTGTTGACATCCAAGGATAGGGGAAAGGCCAAGATTTTCCCTGATGTGTCTCAAGAGGAGGATCCTCTGACTGGCTTGCATCAAGGCAGGAGTGTGTTTTGGGGGGCTATGGATTTTTCGCATGCATCTAGTTTGGTGAAAGAAGGGACCAATATTTCATTTTATTTGTTGATGTGGCTCATGCAAGAGGTGCAAAACTTCCACAATAAGCATGAAACTATTTTCCGTTGCAACATTTCCACTTTGCATAGTCTTAAGGAGAAGGATTTCATCTTCGGGTTGACCAAGTCTTTAAATTCCAATGTTGGTTGTGTGGTGGACGAGCTTTCTAATTTGAAGAATGATTATGGACTGAGGCTAGCATTGCTGGAAAATTAGAATAGGCAGCTCTAAAAGGACATGAATATGATTATTAATATTAGCAAGGAGAAGTTGGAGGCCTCAGCTGAAGGTATAGTCTTCCTCAACTAGAAAGAAAAGGAATGGACTGAGGACTATTTGAAGAACATTTGAGTAAGGATAGGGAGGAGAGTGTTGTCATGGAAATGCATACCATAGGCTTGGATGTTGGACCGAGTGTGCGTACTTGGAGTAAAACCAAGAAATACAAAATGGTCCTTGGTCGTGATGTTGAGGATATCATAGAGATGCATGATAGGCTGGCACCTAAGGATTTAGAAGCAATAAAGATGCTCAAAGAACTTCCCTAATGGTCATTTTTTTTGTTTTGGTTTTTTTTTTTTGGTGGCTTTTTGTTGATGGTCTGTTGATGTTCTGGTAATCAACTTATTTTTGGTGTGTTAGGTGGGCAGCCTATTGTTACATCTTTTCTCCCACTATCTCTTTTTTTTCATGGTTTCAAGCACCCTTCAAAACCTATTTATCATTAATCAAAAAATTTGGTTGTAAAGCATTTTTTCATTTTCATTTGAAATGATTTACTATGATTGAAAATTGAAGTCTAAGAGAAACAAGTGATGCTCTCACATACATTTATTATTTGGTGTGATAAATAAAGTTTCCACCATTGAGTCCATTTCTTATTTTTATTATAAATTATAAAGTTTACTTTCTCCCACATCCATTTCCTAAGAGAAACAAGTGATGCTCTCACATACATTTATTATTTGGTGTGATAAATAAAGTTTCCACCATTGAGTCCATTTCTTATTTTTATTATAAATTATAAAGTTTACTTTCTCCCACATCCATTTCCTATATAAGAAATAATATTGAAAAAAGTTGACATATACATCTTTCAATGTGTTTATATGGTGATGGATCAGGAACATAACAATTCATTCTGCATTATGATGATTATGCTATGAAAATGTTTAAAGACTATTTGAAAGATAAATGTTTGTATGATAATGTGTCAAGAAGTCAACTACTCATCATCTACTATGAATATTATGTATATTTTTCTTAATTGAGTTGTTCCAATCAAAAGATTAAATATATTGATATATTTTATGAAACATTTCATGGAATACCAATTGAAAACATGTTTTATGCTTTAGATAATAAATTTCATGGAACTCTTTGGATCAAACTGAATTGAGATATGTAAGAACCAGGGAGCATTAGGAAATACATTGCTCAAGGATCTTAAATAAGCCTTCTCTTCCACTGTGATTTTGGCTAATTATTAAATTCAAAGTATTGGGAATGCTTTGCCTATTTTCTAGTTGGAAGTTTCCATTCTAGAAGGCTCATCTCCTGACATATTTTATACTCATTCTTAATCAATTATCAAGTTCATAATCAATGCATTTAATTATAGTTACTATTTTATTTTGGGTATGTACAACATCATGATGGGCCAAAAAGTGGCGATATGATGGGTATGTGTAGGGTATGTGGTTGACGACTTTCTTTTTACCCAAAATTGATGAAATGAAAACGGTTTTTAAGGAGATTATCAACTTTCCACCAATATAAATTATTATTTACTTTGAATTTAATAAATAATTATTATTCATTTTCTATTAGAATTATGACTAAAGTCCTGATTGATAGGCTTATTGAAAAACATCTATAGCTTTCAAAGGGTATCACATTTATTGAATCTAAAACATGCATCACATTCTATGCTTCGCATACTATAGAATAATAAAAAAAAATATGAAGTTTTGACCAAGTTAAGGTGGTCAGACATACAAGTTTTGGGTATGTGTAGGATCATCATGGAAAAAATAGGCCCTTAAGTGGCAAAAATTTAGAAAATCAAAGTTAGGCAACTTGCGTAAAATTTGAATAAGTTATCTATATTATTTCAAAATATGTAAGAATAGAATATGTAGAAAATTGAATATAGTTTCTAAAGTTCTACTAGGTTTTTTAATTTTAAATCTATTTGATGAAAATTTGAAATTTTCAATGCAGTAGTACTTAAATTTGGGAAAAAATAAGTAGGTGTCGTCTGACCACCCTAACCACAATAAAATGATAATATTTTTTTATAATATTTAAGATAAAAGTAGAGGACTCATGTCTCGATGTGATGCATATTTTTTTGTATTTTTTTTCTAAGTAATTAATTATGAATTTTTTATTACAACTTTTAAAAAACATAAAAACTTGTATGTCGACCACCTTAACTTGATCAAAATTTCATGAAATTCATTTATTTATTTTTAATCCTATAGTATCTTGAAGCATAGAATGTGATGCATGTTTTGGATTCAAAAAATGTGATACTATTTGAAAGCTATAGATATTTTTCAATCAACCTATCAATAGAACTTTAGTCATAATTCAAATAGAAAATAAATAATAATTGTTTATTAAATTCATAGTAAAGCATAATTTAAATATTGGTGGAAAGCTGAGAATCTCCTTTAGAAACCCTTTTTGTTTCATCAATTTTGGGTAAAAAAAAGTCGTCAGCCACATACCCTACACATACACATCAAATTGCCACTTTTTGGCCCATCATGATCCTGCACATACCCTTTTTATATTTTTTTAAAGTTGTAATAAAAAAATAATAATTAATTATTTACTTGGAAAAAAACTACAAAAAAATATGCATCACATCGGGACATGGGTCCTCTACTTAAATCTAAAATCTTATAAAAAAATACTATCATTTTATTGTGGTTAGGGTGGTCAGATAGACACCTACTTCTTATTTTTTCCCTGAAATTTAAGTACTACTACATTGAAATTTCAAATTTTTACCAAATAAATTTTCTTATTTTTTAAATAAACCTAGTAGTTTAGAAACTACATTCAATTTTCTATAGATTCTTTTCTTACATACTTTTGAAATAATACAGATAACTTATTCAAATTTTTACGTCAAGTTGCCTAACTCTGATTTTTCTGAATTTTTTGCCACTTAAGGGCTTGTTTTTTCCATGATGATCCTGCACATACCTTTTTCAATTTGTGCAATTTTGGAATTTGTAGCTCTACTACTATTCCTAGAAATATTGAAGTTGTTTTGCATCAATCAATTAATATTTAAGACAAACCATGAAGGACAACAATGATCAATGCTAGGGCTAACCAATTAATAAGTATACACATGAATAAGTCAAGCATGTACATGTGAATAAGGGAAGCAAAAGTACTCAAAAAGATGTAAGCCTTGAAGTATACACACGAATACATAGTATACACAAATTAATAAAAAGTATATGCATGAATACAAGGTATACACAAGAAAACACATAAGTCGTAAAGTATATATTGGAATACACATAAATCATAAATTATACACATAAGTTGTAAAGTATACACTTGAATACATGTAACTCATCTATGAACCATGGATATATAATGCAAATATGGACACCATCAATAAAATATTTGTATTTACCAAATAGCCATGTAGGAATACATCAATATATGTCGATATAAGTATAAAATATAGGTACAAAATAGCCATATAGGCTTACGAGAATACCATATAGGCATACAATGTCAAATATATCCAATACAAAATATGTACAAAAATTCCATATAGACAAACAACAAAGGGATCTGGAATCAAAAGTCATTGCTCTCCATGCTCTCGAAATAAACTCTTTCCCTTTGCTTGTCGATTGAATCGAAATACATCTAACACTCATTTATGTTGTGGTTGAGGAGTGCTCCTAGTGCTCCTCTCAAGGCTTCATTCTTGATCAATTCTTATCTATTACAATAAGAAGTAAAAACATTAATATATAGAAATTACATTATAAAAAATGATATATTTAACAAAATAATCACTTACCGCCATCTAATGATCACTCTCCATGAGGGAAATATTCAAATGCCCATGTTGAGGCATACTAAAGCCTTGTATAAAATCCATCCAAATAGAAATTAAATTATGAATCAATAATGGTTTGATTTTTCACCAACAAACATCTATAACAACAAATGTAAGTAAAAATTTAGTAATTTTCCTTATACCTCCCCTGTCAGAGCCATTGAGGAGTCTATAGCAGATGAAACCCCGATCTCCATTTCCCTCTAAAGATTCGGATTTGTATCTGCTTGCAACATCTAAAAATAAAACAACAAATTATTCAATCACCAAAAACTACAATAGCGATCCACGTCATGGATTATAATGTATGAGATAATGAACAAAATTTTGAGTACTTATTAAACTATATATTTTTTACTATCATCCTTACTATTTTCCCTATCCATATCTTTTTTGAAAGCACATGTTTTTAGGCTTTTACCCATAGCAAAAAGGCAGTGAACCGTTTGATAAAATGCTTTCATAGACATGTACAATAACTGTGGTGGCATAGACAAGGCAGTGAACTATTTGAAAAAATTCCTCAAAGAAATGGGGTCTCATGGTGATGGAATGCCATTACAAACAAATGTGTCATATAATTCCATCACCATAAGACCACATTTCTTTAAGGAATTTTTTCAAATAGTTCATTGCCTTCTCTATGGTATTATGTTGGGATGGGGTGGATGGTATATTGTGATATTAGTTATAAAATGGAGGGAGATCATGACATGAAGAGGGAGGAGTGGGTACATGAACAAGTGGAATAAAAGGTGGAAGGTTCCATGGATTGGTAAATTGAGGATGAGGACCTTGATTTAAGAATTTGGAGGGGAATTTTGGCTAATGGGTTGGTTTTTATTCTTCAAGCAATGAGTTGTTTGAAAAAAATCCTCGAAGAAATGTGGTCTCCTAGTGATGGAATGGCATTCCATCACCATGAGACCACATTTATTCCAAGGCATTTTTTCATACTACTCACTTCCTTGACTATGATATTGCTTACTATTATGCTTTGATAAATTTTCTCCAAGCATCCATAGTTTGTTGGAAAGCGCCTATTTTAGGTTTTTATCCCTAGCAGCAAGGAAGTGAGTAGTTTGATCAAATTCTTTGGTACACATGTATGGAAAATGAGGTAGCATAGAAAATTTGGTGAGTTGTTTGAAGAAATTCCTCAAAGAAATGTGGTCTCATGGTGATGGAATGGAATTCCATCACCATGAGACTGCATTTCTTCAAGGAATTTTTTCAAACCACTCACTACCTTGTCTATGCTATTGCTTACTATTATGCTTTGATAGATTTTTTCCAAGCATCCATAGTTTTTCGGAAAGCACCCTTTTTAATATTTTATCCATAGCAACGAGGAAATGAATTATTTGATAGAATGCTTTGGTAGACATGTATGGAAAATGTGGTAGTCTAGAAAAGGTGGTGAGCTGTTTGAAAAAGTGCCTCAAAGAAATTGGGTCTCATGGTGATGGAAATCACCATGAGACCACATTTCTTTGAGGAATTTTTTCAAACAACTCATTGCCTTGTCTATACTGTTTCTTACTATTATTCTTTCATATATTTCTTCCAAGCATCGATAGCATAGACAATGCAATGAACTGTTTGAAAAGATGCCTCAGTAAAAAGTGGTCTCATTGAATGCCATGACAAGAAAATGCAATTGGAAGTTTCTCCTACTTATTACTTATTCTATGTGAAGTAATTGCATCACTGCTTATGTTGACTTTCTAAACAACTATATTATAGTTGAAATTTTTTCATCTATCAATTTCTAGTTATTAGTTATGGAATGTGAAGTAACTATTTGAGTTTGAAAGATGTAAAATGCATTGTAATCAACAATATGAATATAAAATACACAAATGTATTAAGTACAATCCATTAGTTAAACTCTTTATTCTATTACCTATGTGTAGGTTTGTCTAAATCCACTGGCACTGGGAGGTGTTCCCTCGAAACCTCCAAGATTAGCCTATTCAACATCCAAAATCACATATTAGAATACCATTCATAAAAAAATGCTATTAACATGTAATAAATTTATAATTTTTTACTAGTTGAATACCCCAATGGTAGATGCAGTGGAGAAATAAGAAGGTGTAAGGCCAATGTATCTAGTATGAACATTGTGACCCTGAAATTTTATTACAATCATAAAACTAAATTAGTTAATCTTGCATTTCAAAATTAAAATTTAATAAATAAAATTCAATGAACATGCTAACATTTACCTAAGAATTGATTCCATAGGCCTCATCCAAAATGTCATCTTCCCTCGCCATCTCCATATATGTAGATGTATCATGTGTAGCAACGTCCTGAGTGTCAATGGGGTCATATGAACAAGTCACCCCGCAACCCTGACACAAATGGGATCGAAGCCCACCACTTGAAGAATACCCTAGATGGTGTTGTATTAAAGGGATGGCATACTGGATGATTCTCTAGATCAAATATTTGATGGCCTATAAAGTCTCTACCTCAACACTCTCCTTCACAATGGAAGGGATAACAATGTTCTCATGAGATAGCCTAGCAAGAGGTCATCTCACTTGCTGCCTAGAATCCTGTTGTGCACTAGGTCTATCTTGAGCTGACCCCCCACCTTTCCCCTAGAAGTCCCTCATATCAAAATAATTTGGGATTTTGTTCAAGATGAACTCACATTATAGTTTACTCAAGAAATATTGTGGGACTTCACAATGGTTGCATGGTGGCCCTTAATCAAAAAGCATGCACCACCTATCCCAAAAAAAGGTCCTAATTTGTTGGTGGCGCACCAATGGATATGAAACCTCTTCACATTGAGGGTAATATTTACATTTGTGCATGGGTCAGTGAATAATGAGCACAAATCTAATTTTGTAATTTTTAGATCTTTTAAATCTTTATATGATAATTTATCATGGTAATAAACCCTAGCTACTTGCCTCCTATCTTTCCAACTAGTTAATTGTTTGTTGATTGAATCTACATGTTTTAAAATTTCTTTGAGTGTAGTTTCCAGGGTCATTCTTTCCATGGTTGAACCGTTTGGATTATTCAACCTCCTGATTAACTCAATTTGTTTTTTATTGTTTTCAATTTCACTCACTAAGTTTTATTGAGTGCCAGGAGGATGTTGAGGGATTGGTGGAGGAGATTTTTGTTGTGGTTGTTCAACTTGAAGATTTTTTTTTTGTTGTTGTTCTTTTTGAGGATTTTGAGGAGGATTCACGGGTTCATTAACATCCATAAATTCAAAAAATAAATATCAAAAACAACCTAAAACTAACAAATTCACAACAAAAAACAAACAATCCTTACCTCTTAGACCTCATCATCGACGTGGTAGCATCCTAGAAATGAAACAACAACAATTTGATGAAAAAACTTGCAAGATGGCTCCTCTCAGAATGCGAGCATAGAAATGAAGGGTTAATTTGGCCATGGGTAGAAAAAAAACATAGTTAGAATGAAAATGAATTTGAATTCCTTTTTTTTCTTTTAATACCTCATAACATGAGCACATTATAACACACTCATGTTATGGACTCATTGTGGCCGAGTCTTAGGCTCAACAGACCAAGCCATAATGTGAGTGCATTATAGCATGCTCACGTTACAAGCTTTGAATTTTTTTTTTTTTTAAAAAGCCACAAATTGACCCCCCCATCTTTTTGCACCTGCCCTATCCTCTTAGACAATAAAGGAAGAAAGGAAAATACATTTAGGCATGACACTATTAGAGACATTTCCTTTTAAGTTCCAAATAGAAGCAACCTAAAGCCTTACCTATTCAATGTTTGAGCAGTAGGCTAGGAATTTTCCAACCAATGATGACTTGAGGCCATCCATAGCCTTAATCATTAACACTTTAGGAACATCAATTTCCCTACCAATTACTAAATAGGAAGTAGACTCTATGTTCAATCTTCCCATGGTTGGTGAGCTGACACCCACTAGTTTATCCACAAAAGAAGCAAGTTCTTCTTCAAAGAAAAAAGATACCAAACCAAAGGAAGGGAGATTTTGTTGTTCCTTAGGCATTAAGATATTTAATGGAAGATTCAAAAATCTTAATTGGGGGATTTTTTCAATTTAGTATCAAAGACACCTACAAAGAGAGAAACAAAGTTACAAATGTAGCATCGAATAAAGGGATCTCTTTCCCTCACTAGGTAAGTTGGGGATATGATCATGTCCCCCCAAAAAATAAAGAATTTGTATCAAATAGAATTAGAACAAATAGGAGCCTCAAATATTGTAATAATTTGTTACCTAAGTCAAGTTTCTAAGAGCAATATGGGGATTGAAGAATTTAGGTCTTATAATATGTCACAAAGATTAAAGGTTTATTCCTACTCTAAAATTATTAACAATTATTGTTCGAAAAAGGATGGGTATTAACAATCACAATAAGGATACGTTTTTTAAATGTCCTAGTTATCATTACTATGACAAGGATATATATATCATCATTATTAAAAGGAATGTGACAAGATTTTTGATTTTTGTATTAGATCTTACTAATAAGCCAAAGATATATTATCTTTTACAAATGTGGGAGCTTTCAAATATTTGGACAATTGGTTCTTCAACCCCTAAGTATTGCACATTGGGAATGAGGAAAAATATTAAATAAATAATCACTCATAGTCCCAGGGTACAATTATTATGACAAGTGGATCTCCCCTTATATGGATTTAATTACTCATTTGAGGCATAATGACTCAAGTGAATTTTCTATTTTAAATCTCATGGTTTCCTTCATTTTTTTTAGTCTTACCTCAAATTTTCTTCTATAATTAAGAATTTTGGCTCTTTGAGGAAGCATCTTGTGTTTTCTAAGGTGGGATGAAGTAAAATGGGTGGTCTGAGGAAAAGGTATGAGTTGTTATCCTACATACCATTAAAGAAAAATGTTGAGTTGTGGAATGTTTTAAAGGAAGTCAACCTAACTCCTTTATTCTAAGCTATGCAAGGGTTTATTGATATGCTCAATTTTAAATTTTGTAACTCATGGAAAAATGGATAGGATTCTATGGGAGGACTTGAATTCACAATAACTCCCAACCTCATTGTAGATGTTATAGGTTTTAAATTAAAATATCTAAAATTCTCTAAGAAGAGGAACAAGGAATATTAGAGGTTCATAGATAGTTTCTTCAAACAAGGTGAAAAATTGGAGAGATTTCAAACCTACTTCAATAGAGATAAGCTCACGGATCCTTTTGGTATGGTAATACTACATGTTATGCAATATTTTACTTTTGAGGGTAGATATAAAACTGTGCACGGGTACCACTTTCCCTTATTGAATCATATTAGGCATAAAGAAAATATAAATGTTCATTTCTATCTACTTTCTTCTTTATATGAATGTATAGACAAGGGAGAATCTATGCCCCTCTTATATATTTATAATATGGTCTATCCTCTACCTTGAAAAAAATCCCTACCTCTACTAGCAACCCCCTCAAGATCATAAGGATTATTAGTAGCTCAAACTGCATTCATCCCCCAAAAATCCTTCTTCTAGTTCAAACCTAAAACCTTAAAAAAATGTTTTGAACATTGCTAGTGCAGAGACCCTTCCTCTTCATAATGAGTTGTTAAATATTACTCCAACTAAGAGGAAAATCCCTTCTATCTCTTAAGGAACTAAGAAGAAAAAATAGGATAATATCTAGTGTTATGGGTTGAAGAATGATACTATTGAAATAATTGATAATCCAAAGTTTAATGACAAGGGTGGTGGAAGTTCTAGTCCTCCATAGCCTAGAGGGAAAAGGTCTACCTAGTTAGCCATTGTGGGTCACTAGAACAAAGGAAAAGATAAAAAGGGTAAGAAGCTCATCTTAGAGGAGAAGGAGAAAGATTCATTTGATGAGGAGTTTCTTCCCCATTATGAAGTAGAAATCCTAGAGAATGGAAAGTTGAAAGAGGAAGATAATACAGAGAATAATGAAGATTCAGAGGAGATTAATGTAGAAGAAATGAAAGAGGAAAAAAAGCTTGAGATGGACAAAGTGATTGAAGAGGTTAACATAGAGGAGATGAAATATTCAATAATGGGATTAGAGAAAGATAATGCTAGAAAGGAAGAAGATAAGGAGGTTCATGGTCAATGGGAAGAGACAACTTTTGAGTCTCTAGAAAGTCAAAAATAGTAGATTATTGACCTTCAAGTCTGAGTTATTTAAATGGAAGAGAATTTTGACCTTGATCGTGTTAAATATAAACTTATAGTATTACAAAATTCTCTAAGCAACATCATTTCTATAGTGGATGGTATAATGCAAAGAGCTATCTTTGACACTGTATCTAGGTACTCCAAAATCAAGAAACAAAGGAGGAAGAAGGGAATCACCAAGGAGGAGACTGTTCAAGACAAGAGAAACCAATATGAAGCAATTCTACAAACTTGACAGACTCTTTAGAAGATCTGAAGGAGAACATGGATCTTTTAAATAGTCCCAACGAATGAAGGGTATTATGGACCTCTATTGTTTCTTTTTTTTTTTCGTTCTAGTTCTTTGGCATGCATGCCTCTTTGATATTCCTACGTGTACCTTTTAATACTTTATAGTACTCTTTGTTTCTTAGTTTCTTAGTACTCTCTAGTCTTGGTGGTGGCCTTGCACCTATTTTTTCTTGTTAGTCTCTATTGTTTCTATTGTTTTAGGATCATGACCCTTTTCCCTAAATTCTAATAAAAAAAATTATTTTCTAACACAAATCCACCTCTCATGAAACATGGGCTAATGAGTTTGACTTGTAAAACTACATGGTTGAATCTTGATAGGAATATCACAATTTGACACGGTGTGGAAAACACCTCCTACTTAAAAAATCCACCTTTTAATCAATCTTTGTCAACATAAAATCCTTTTTCCATACAATACCAAATTCAACACTCCTTTGAATTTTTATTTTTTAAAGAGGGGTAAACATTGTTGGCCTAGAGCTATGACTAGTGAGGTCACAAATAGGGGTACCTCATCCCTAACATATGTAGTCGAGAAAAAAACCCTAATGGGGTTTGAGCCTTGCTAGAAAGAATAACAACACCACAAACTAACCATCACACTATGTCAATACCCGCCAACAATCCTTTCAGTTCAATTTTTATTTCTTTTTTTTCAATAGAGGGTTTTAGAGAGTATTTTTTATTTTGCAAATCAAGAATAAAATAAAGATGCAAGCTTTTTTGTTTTTACTCATTTCCTCATTTTCCCATTTATTTTGTCTTTTTGTTTTTTCTAATTTTATTCTCACAAAATGACATTTATAATTAACCTAAAATTCTCAATTCTTCTCTTCCTCGTTTTTAGAGATTATAAATAATTTATTTAATTTACCATGCAACGAATTATTTCTTGTTCAATATATAGATAATAATGAATTTATTTTCGTCAAGCAATATAATATTTCTAAATAATAAATAAACTAATTAAAATAAATCAAATATAATTTATAATGTGCTTAACTAGAATTTTCCCCATTTTTCCTTTTTCTCAGTTTCCCAAATGCATCAAATATCAATAAAATACAATGATTTATCCATCAATATGTAACTGAATACAAATAGGGAAATAAAGAATCACAGCTAAAATCAAATATTTATAGTTTTTCCATTTAACACAAATTTTTGAATCACCATTGATTTGGATCTATAATTGAAAGGGTGATCAAGGCTCATCTCACACTCAAATTGAGTGTGATAGAGGTTACCAAACACACTAACCCAAAGTAACATATATTATATAACCATTGTTGGAGAAATAACATAAACTTACATATATTCAAGTGGAGATATAAGCCTATACCTACACAATTGAATCAAATGTCAAACATGCCTACATCATACATAATAGGTGAAGCAATGCAAAACCATTGAATGGGGCTTAATGTCATATACATCATATAATAATCAAATCTAGAATAACTCAATAACAATGCACATCATCCGATCATGAATTTATATGATAACTAAAAATCATCTAGAATACTAACACAATAATGATGCATGCATCTATGTAAGCATATACGTATTCACAAAATTTCAATATAATATGTTGATATTAGTATAATAATGACATCTATAATCTATATAAATAAAGATAACACTGGGATAAAATATAATGATAATCTAGTAGTAGAAATCATATCATGAATATGCATCCCAAACTATGCAACATAATCTGAATCATAATAATGATATCTATGCATAAGAGATCTCACATATTCAATTCAAACAAACAATGTATCACAAAATATAATAGTTCCTCACAAGGATCTTGTAACAACACCATGTATCACAACACATGCAACAAATTAAAACTGATAGGATGATAAAAGTAAACCATCCCTAAACATGTGGGGGTCTAAACACAAGGCCTAAAATGCATACAATAACTCATTTGGAAATAATTCTAATCAATGCATAATCAATAATCACTGTAATAATTATTAACAAAAATAGTGAAGTCGAAACACCAATAAACACTTGGTACAACAAATGCCAACATAACCTATGCATCACACAATACATAGTCAAAAATAGGTTCAATAATAGACAACTCAAAGCATACAAAAGTGTGAGCATTACACAAATAAAGGATGATTTATTGAGGTCATGGATAAAAAACTTGACAAATAAAAGTGTATAGAGAAATATAATACTTACAACAATAACCAACTAGAGACCATAAAAAATAAGAGAGCCAAGAAAAACCCCTAAAAGAAAAGAAGGGATGAGTAAGAAACACCTTGATAACAAAAATATAAGATTTCTCAAAAAACTAGAGTCTAAGAGAAAACTTAAAACAATCATTGTTGCATGCATTTAGCCAACCATGCAAGGAATGCATAATCCAACAAAATCACATCTCACCATGATAATAAGGACAAAAAATGCATGTTAACATGTGCCATGGAAAAGATTAAATTTTAATCATAAATAAAAACATTGTTAGTATATCATTACATTAAGAAAAGATCAAAGTAACACAAAGATAATAAAGCTAGCGTAGATATCTTGAATATATTTATCTAAAAGATAATAAGAAATATGATATAAATGTATTTAATTTAATTAAGAACTATTAAATCTTAAAAGTTGTGTGTGTGTGTGTAAGAAATAAATAAAAATAAATGTGCATACAAATAAATAAACAAAAATCTTAAATTTATACATTTCATTTTTATTTTTTAATTCTTCTAGAGTCTTTTTATTTATTTATTATTTTTTTAATATTTATTTCTAGATAGTTATATATGTTTTTTTTTTTTTTTTGTGTTTTTCTAATCAATTGATCCATTAGTGAATGCCAAATGCATACTTATCTGAAAGACCATCAAATATTTAATTGTATTTTAAGATTTTAGTCATAGTTTTATTTAAATATATGTTCATCATCTTTTATAATATCTTTAGAAATACAAGCAAAATATGACTTGATATAATATTAATATTTATTCTAATGTAGGTTTGTAATATTGAGACATATTAATTTTTCAATATCTTAACAATTAATCCAAAAAAAATGTATATAAGATTGTGACCAATTAAATATTCATTCAACAACTAAAATATTATAATAAAATTCTTTAATAATTTTAAGAAAAACAAGACATTAAACAAAATGATGATTTAAAGAGTAATGAGAACTTATAAATATACAACTCAGAAAATAAAAGCTTGAAGATTTCTGATCTTATCGAATGGAAAAGAAAAATAATTCATATTTTTTAATAAACAGAAAAACATTAACATTTTAAAAATTATTTACGCGTGAATGTTTTTTTACAACTAGATAATTGGCAATGGTATATCGAGTGTTTTGCAAGCATTTTTACTTGTACATCTCTAAACAAAATGACTCTTCAAAAAACTCTAAAACATTCCTTTCTTCGGAGAAGTACAAGGGCTTTATTCTCTGCAATAGAAACCTGATTTTATTTGGTAATCTCAGCACTTCATTAACATAGCAGCAAATTAAATCTACATCAAACTAAACATCAATTTTAATCTGTGTTACAATAATCATATATGATTCGAATGTAATTTTTATTCGTAATAGATGGCTGCCATTGCAATGTGAATAAAAAAGAGCTGTCACAATTAGAAGAAAGGAAAAATACTGGCTTGTAGACTGCATTATAAATACCACTGGTCATGCACATCAATGAAGTATGTTTTCTTGGCTCTTCATCCTAATTTAAAAAACCCTATTTACCAGCCGCATAATCTCACCTCAACTAACAAACACTTCAATAGATAGGACAGAGAGGTTGCGACGTGTAATAGATTAGATAATTATAAAAAATTAAATCATACAAATATTTATTATCTGCTATTGCCTTAAATCATACAAATATTCATTACCTAGTACTGTCTTGATTTAGAACAAACAACTAATATTTATATCATAATATGCTGAGTGAGGCCACCAACACTAACACACGTTTTCAACCAGGAACATGGAGAAAGAAACCATCCTGACCATAAACATATTCCTGCACACAAAGATTTATAATAACAATCAAAACTTATTTCATTATTCAATACATAAATATTGCAAACGATCTATAAAATTGATAAATAGAAGAGTCAATGATAAATTGTCTTAAAAAGTTTTGCACCAATTTCTTTTTGAATTTAGCATTATGATATTTTGAATTATGATAAATACTTCAAAGAACCGGGAACTCTAGAGTTTACCTCTAATAGTTGAATAAATTGTAAATATACCCCTTTATAGTGTCCAATTCTTCATCCACGGAAACAGGAACTTCAAAATTTTATCAACTTTATTGAAGTATTTCCTTTTCCAGCTCATTTTTATCATGATCAATGAAATTACCCCTCCAAAAGCTGCTCCATATGACAATCCCACAGATATCTTATACCATCAATATTCAAGGCTTTTCTTTTCTTTGTTAATTGAATCTGGAGGAGGAGGAGGAGCAACAAATTGTGGCCAAGAACAATTTTTTGGTAATGGACATCCCAATAAATTTGGATTCCCTAAATAAGAGGATTCTCCAAATGTGTCAGTTATATGACGTCCTTGTGGTATAGTTCCTGAAAGATTGTTGTTTGATAAATTTAAAAACCCCAAAGAATTTAGAAATTCAAGCTCTGAAGAGATTTGTCCTGAAAAATGATTTCTTGAAAGGTCTAATGATTCCAACTGATTCATTTCTCCTAAACTATTTGGAATTGTCCCATTCAAATTGTTCATTGAAATATTTAGAAGCCTCAACCCCTTCAAGTTACCAAAGATAGAAGCAACTTCTCCCTCCAATTCATTGTTTGAGAGATCTATGCATGTGAGAGTGGACAGAATATATGTGTATTGTTGATCTGTGCCTTTTAAATTCATATGCAGTCCATCATGATATGATAGGCCACTAGTAAGACCAGACAATATAAAACCATCTTGGCTTTCTCTTTCCATTTATTGCAACAACACAATTGTGTGTGGAATTGAACCTGAGATATGATTGGAAGAAAGTAGCAAGATTTGGAGGTTCATCAATTGACCAATCTCTGGAGGAATTCTACCTGTAAAATTTTTCTCCTTCATCATCAATACTCTTAGCTCTGAAATATTTTTAAGTGATGTTATTTTACCTTCAAATAAATTGTTCCCAATATCAAGAACATGTAGCTTTGAACAATTTTCTATTGAAAAAGGAAACGATCCTTTGAGGTTATTACTATGAACAACTAATGAATATAGATCACTTAGCTTACGAAATTTATGCGGTAAGCTTCCCTCCAAATTATTATTTCCCAAATTTAGGACTATGAGGGAAGAGCAATTGGACAAGCTCACAGGGATAACTCCAATTAAGTAGTTGTTCTCAAGATTTAATGTTTTGAGTCCAAATAATCTACCCAAACTTGGG